>CM074785.1:19792156-20334798 GCA_037355745.1 Pseudo-nitzschia multiseries | reverse complement strand
ATTTTGTGAGTAAGTCTGCGATATTCGACTCCCCTGGCTCCTTTGCAATCCGGATAGTTCCTGCTGCTATGCACTCCCTTGCCTTATGATAAGCAACACTATTATGCTTCTTCTTACAAGGGCTTTCTGGTCGTGTAGTGTTCTTCACGACTGACTCATTGTCACAATAGATATTGGTAGGTCCTTCTATAGGTATGCCCATCATCCGTAGCTTGTATCTTAGCCCCTCTACCATCTTGATTGCTATCCTAAGCGCGACTATTTCCGAGCCAAATGTAGATGTTTCAACAGTTGTTTGCCTCTTGGAGAACCACAAAATAGGTGCTCTGTTAACAAAGATGATGACTCCTGTATGGGATCTCCTGGTAGCCTTGCATCCCGCATGATCCGCATCCACAAAACATGTAGTAATAACTGCCTTTCCTTTTGGTTCAGGCATATCTGGAGGCAACAGCTCTTTGGCCTCTGGATAGAATTCACTCCAGTCACACGACCGAAAATTTGACTCATCTACCTCAGGCATAGATGCATCGAACACCAACTTAGACTTGCTGTAGTTCTTCAAGTATGCAAACAGGTGAAACAACTGGTTGAGATGACCTTCTCTGGCTTGCGCGAGATATCGAGACATAAGTGATACGGGCATAATTATATCCAATCGACCGAGTTCACATATCCACCAGAGTATCCCAACTAAACCTTGATAGTAGTTTTGTTTCTCCGGATCAAGTTCTGGTGACGCGTCTATCTCAGGCCTATACTCAGAGCTCAATGGTGACCTTGCTGTCTTGGGTAGTACCTTAAACGCATATTTTCCGGTTAGTAGTTCTTCTTCAACTGATTTGATGGCTTTCGCAGTATACTTAGATGAAGCCATGGACCAGTACGGGTTACCATCTATGTAGGTCTTTCCTATATCAGCTCCCAAGTAGAAAGAAGGCTCTTCAACTGTTCCATTCTTCAACTTGAACTGCCTTTCTATCGCATCCATCTGGAACTTTGGGTCCATTCCACATACAAGGATATCATCGACATAAGCCACACAGTACTCGTAGTAAGCTGAGCCATCTGGTTTGAATGCAGATCGGAGATGCACGTCAGGATCTGCTTTGCAAGATACGTAACCAAGTTCCCTTAAGTGACTAGCCAAGTGTGATCGAAAAGATGCCCCAGCAACCGGGAGTCCATATAAAGCCCTTACAATCTTGCAGGGCCTTCCACATAGTTCCGACGCGAACCCTTGGGCCTCTGTAGCTATTGTGAAGTACTTCTCCTTGATGGGTGCTGTTAAGTAAGCGTTCTGTATATCCGCGCTGAGTACCTCGAGGTTGTTGAGTGCTGCCACTAGGAAGAACAATCAAACTGAATCCCTACTGGGTACACTGGAATAAGTATATTCCTTGGAGATTTCTGGGACTTTGTGGCCGTCTCCAACTAACCGGGCCTTCCGTGTTAAGTCGATCTTGACGTCAAAGACCATGTGCATGGTTATTTTAGTATGCCCCACTGGTATCTTGTCCTCCTCATTGAATTCAAAGGCAATAGAGCTGTTCCTCATTTCTTTTGCAATAGCCCGAGCCCAATGATCGGTCCCTGTTTCTCTATCAATTGCTTTTGCTTCTGAAATAGACTTAGGGAGCCGGACCCCGTACTTATGGGACTTGGTCCAGTATTTGGTTTTAGCGCCAGATAAGATCCGGTCCTTTCTCCGAAGTACTTTATAAGCCCACCACTTAAACGCTGGCTCATTTATGATGCCTTCTTCACGGGCGTATATTGCTGTTTCAACCGGGAAGCTTTCCTTCATATCACTTAACTTTGCCCAGGATGTAGTGCCATCCTTCCATCTAACAAGAAACCTCCATCCTTTGGTTGTTGGCTTTGTTCTAGTTTGTCCGGACTTTGTTGTATAAGTAGCCTGTTCGATAGTTAAGGCCTCCGAATCCCTTTCGGAATCGATAATCTCATCCATCAGGCAATACATGCGAGCTTCATCGTCAACGGAAGAATAGATACTCTCTGAAAGTGTATTGGCTGTATAGATTTCAATAGATCCATCCGGCATGGCGACCTTGTAAGACCTCGTGTCTAGGAGTGGATTGTTGTTCTTTTCACCAATCAGCACACCATCCTTATCCCTGCAACGACTTTTGACTAACCCCCGGATATGTTGATCCCCTATCTGGAGTAATACCTCAGTCCCAAGATACTCATCCAGATCTTTTGCAGATAAGTCATCAACATCCGGGGAAGAAGCCTCAGCTTCTGCCATGAGCACTTCATCCTCCCCCTCATATTTGCCATCAAATAGGCCCAGAGGTGGTTCGCCAAGTTCGTTTTCAAGATAAGTATCGGAAGGTTTAACCTCGTCACCTATTTTCCCGTTGATTTCTTTGTTGTGTGCTTCCAACTGCGATAGGATATCCGGATGTCTCCATTCTTCTGCTGTTTGTTATGTGAACTTTTCCGGTCTTAAATAAGACATAGTGACAATCTCCGCCACCAAAAGTATCTCCACATGGGCCCAGCCACCGGCCAAGCCTGTTTGTCTTCCCATTTAAGTTGTACCACCAAATAAAGTCATACCAGTCATGGATCATATACAGGGTGATATCTGGAGTATACCCATGCACCAGTTCGAAGTTAGTCCTCCCCATTGAGGAAGGATCACTTGATGCCATGAGGTTCATCCGGCCGGCCGCTAACATTCCACAGAAGGCCCAACACCTCCTGGGACTGCCCTTCTTAGAAGTCATCCAACGGATCGACCTCCTTAGGTCCCCGGCACTGTGTTCGGCTGTATTCTGCCAAGAGCAGTGAGGCTGTATGTATGTTTGTTGAATGCGGTACTCCGACCTGAGCTTGTTCCAACCGGTGTTGTGTGTCTCATGACTCCCCTGGGCCTTTGCCCCATCAGTAACAAGGTGTTCCGGAATTCCTACTTCATTGATAAAGCAAGATAAGCCATCGTGGCATCGAACTTCTCCCCTGACAGGGTAGAAGGCCACATAGCCCTTCCCGTTTGTAAAGATCTGGGCTGCTGCATCATTGCGAATGATACTGGGAACCTTGAACTTCATAGTGTCAGCATACCATCGGCCCTTGAGCATCCTCCTATTCCTCCACTTCTGTGTCTTCAATCTTCTAGTGATAGGCTGGGATAGCTGTCGAATGCCATCTTGGGTAGTGACTTCGATAGAAGCCTTGGCCCGCTTCTCACTGATGTTCCACATCTTAGCAATGGCCTTGGCATCATACCTGTCTACCTTGTCGGGGATTCTTATTGGAGGTCCCCATTGTCCCCGCCGTATGAAAGACTTCTTGTCGAGAGACATTTCTTGGTCTAGAACATCTTGTTGGCGACGTAGTAGCTTCCTTTTCTTGGTCCTAGCCTTTGCTTCCTGTTGAATGGCAAGTTCAGCTTCAGATAATGAGGACAGACCGGCTGATGAAGGCTTGGTGGAAACATCAGAAATCATAGAATTTGCTGAATTGCGAAGGTTTTCTTGGTCCTCCCCGGTGGTTCCAGCAAGAGCTGAAATGAATCGGGTGGAGACGTCCGTTGGGGTATATCCGGTGCGTTGGGAAGGAACTCTATTAGTACAGACAGAAGCCAAATGGAGTAGCCGGTTCGTGTCGTACCCTGTGCCGAGTGGTTCTGGATGAATCGTGGATGAATATTTGACCGGAGTCCCACAAGCCGGCAGGCAACCTGAAAGAGTAGCAACAACCCGCGGAAAAGAGGCATTGGTGGCTTCTTCCTCCTCTGCAAAGTGAGAGGAATAGGGGTCCCAGGTGTGGGTATCTGTAGCCAGTATATGTTCACAGGTTGCCAGTTCCTTCTTTGTAGGCTTCCGGGAATCAAAATAGGATATGACTCCTTTGACTTTGAGAGGGATGAAGAGTTCAGTGTCTTCAGATTGGAATGTAATCCCGTGTGTAGAATTGGAGTCATAACGCCTTGGAGTGTCCTCAACCTTGTTGAAGTTGCAGTCCCGTACTTGATTGGGACATACCAAGCTGTGTTGCAACTTGGCGCCAAAAAACAAAGCCTGCCCAAACACCAAGATATAAGTAATCCCGTCAGTTGGGTCAGTCCAAGCTGTGGCGCAACGGGCAATAGGGACATTCTTAAGCGGTGAGTATGTATCTGAAAATGGTGCAACATCCACATATGTCAAGATAGAATCCAATGAATCCAGTAATACCATATTTGATCCCGCGGCTGTTGTATCAGCATGGCTGTCCAACTCGCATCGACCATTAGCTGGAGATGGTGAGCCAAAACTCTTGATATGGACTATCGGCCGGCCTACTCGGGATACAATCGACAGGCCCCGGCCGGCGAATCAGTCTTGGTTCTTATTAAATTCCTTTCGTGACCAGAAGTACCAAAGCTACCAAAGGGTAGATTTCCTATGCGCATGAATCAATGAGTCCCGTATCCATCTAAGTAATCGATTCCCACGGCATATCGATTCCCACGGCGCATCGATTCCCATCGCGCATAAACGGTGAGCAATCCCTGTCTTACGATATTGCCATTGTTCTTCGGTGAGCAAACTCTGATTTCATAAAATATCACACGAGCTACAGGAGCAATTCCTGACCTTAATGATAAACATTTCATGGAGTCTTCCTAACGGAACAAGAGAAGAAAACCGTTGGCATGTGATTCTCACACAATACATATACATGCATGCAAATATATATGGTCAACGACTAATACATGTACGGAAATAATCAGCGAGTAATCTCAGCACTACGCAACAGCAGTTGCAACGTATTCATCTCAATAAAAGAGATATCTTGCATTTCGGCAAGATTTCACTTTATCTCATACTTTTAACATTCAACTGATTTATATCCCAAAATTCACACTAGTTGCTACCAACTACTTGTAATCTACATACTAAGGTCTGTCTCGCTGCAATCTGAATAAGTCACAGCAAGAGGAGATCTGGCGTTTCCCTAGTCTCGCCTGTAGTCCGATTATCCGTTGCCGAAAGTATCCAAACACAATTGTCACGCGTAGAGTACAATCGTTCGTCTACTAACACACTAACACAGCGTTGCTGTTCGTCAAAAGTCCTTGAATCAGACTCTCAACGAATCGGATTCAGAAGGAAAATAATAGATTAACAGTCGCAAGCTCTAAGAAGGCTTGCACACAAGAAGGAACAGGAACGGAATTGAACATAATCCCTACGCTGGCATATGCACGTCGCACATCGCACAAGAAGCAGTTCCCATTCTCAGTTACCACGCACTTCCTTCCAAGGCTCCGAACCACCACAGATGCCGAACATACCGGTACCGGTAATGGCCGTCAATGCACTCGGAGGCGAAGAGAAGAATGACGCCGAAGTCACCACTATCGAACGCTTTCCCAGCTTCGATGCTGATATGAGAAAGATAATCATATCATTACTCAACGTAACAAGTGAGATTACTAGCAAGTTGTGCTTAGCTCTCAAAGAAGGCGGATTATGCGAGTGGAAGTCGTTCCTCGACGCACTTATCGAACCGGATTTTGCACGCGAACTTACCTATATGGAGCAAGGATTGGCAACGCATATCCCTCGATCCATCCAAAGGAGCATAGAAGCACTTGCGGACTTCGCTATCGACCTACAAGAAGAAGGTGTCGACCTAGGAGAAGACGAGAAGGACTGGAAAGATGTAAAGTCATATACATACAGGGAATTCCAGGCATTCCGCGGAGAGCGTGCCCAACGCTTACGTAACGAATCTGTTCTGAACCCACCACCTCCTCCGGCGGGAAGTAACAAAAAGTCCCCTCAGCAGGTAAAGTACAAATCATGGTGCCGAAAAGCACGAGATGAAAAGTCCTTTACACCCCTCACGAATGACTCGAGATTCGAACACTGGCTCGTCGGTTTCAAAGCTAAACTCGAGGCATACGACATCGATACAGAGACATTCCTTGATGAAACTTGGCCTCCAGCCACGCTTGTGGGTTACACCCGTGATCTCTACGTCAAACAATGTGCCTTCTTCTGGGTACTAATGTTGGAAGTCTTCAAGAGTGACCTTTCTGCATCATGTGTACACAGTCATTCTACCACTCGTGATGGACGCAAGGCCTACTTCGACTTCGTAAACCTTCATAGCCAATCAAAAGCAAAGGTATACGACAACTCGACCCAGCTACAAGCGTTGCTCAAGTTGAACCTCAACAATTGGAAGGAATCCAAAGTGAAATTCATCACACATTGGTTTGATGAATTGAACCACCTCAACAAGCTCCGTCCTCCCAACAAGCCCCTCGAGTATCACACTGTAAAATCAGCATTGTGTCAGGCATGTTATTCCAGCTTTCAGCTAAGCGAACAGTTTGCCAAAGTCAAGGATCCAGGTGGGACGAGTAGCACCATAACAGATGCAGTTGCCGAAGCTGCTGCTATCCACGATCTTAAAATCACGCTTTTACTCGAAGCAACTCGACTTGATTCCCAGTCTGCGATGTCTGCTCCTCGGTCGACCGTACGTGCACATGTTCATGATTTCTCTTCTGACTCGATCCAAAACCATGAGGACTATGCTCTCCCCATTGAATTTGAAGGAGACTATCAAGATTATGCTGTGTTCAAGGCTGGACGTACCCCTGACCCCACCACAAGGTTGCCTACAAACATATGGAAGGCCTTGTCACGTCAGGACATGAAGAGTTGGCTCAGTTTTTCTCCAGAAGGAAAGAAACTCGTGGTCGCCTCATTGCGACACGACTTACTTAACACTAACCAACCTGACCCCAACAGTGTCAAGCCCATTACCCGAAAGGCATACCAACATGAACACTCGGTATCTTTTCAAGAAGACGATACTTCGACCAAGGATGAGCATGCCAATTCCGCAACAGACCTACATCCTGCCGTAGAGAATGACCGTAGAGGCGTTTTCCATGCATCTCTAGGTGTATACAAATCCACGACCTCCTCGTCTAAGGACCAGCGACCTCTCAAGTCTTCCGTGTCACCCGCGCATCCAGCTCGATTCCTTTCAAACAACACTGACATTCAGTACAAAAAGGACGGTGACACCCAAATACCTGTCGGAACACCATCGTATTCTGCCAATTTTCACCAGTGGTATACTCCCGAGGATGATCTCACCTTTCCTAATGATGGTTCCGTACCGTCATACACATACCGTATACACAAAACTACGGTTACTAGCCCTGGTTTTGCCATGGTCGATCGCGGCGCAAATGGCTGCATCATCGGTAATGATGCATGTCTCATCTCCAAGGATATTCCACCACGATATGTTAACGTCACCGGCATTAACAATCATCAGGTACAAAACATTCCCATTGCTACATGCGGAGCATATTCCATGTCGAACAGAGGCCCCGTCATTCTTATTTTCAATGAATGTGCCTATACAGGACGACATCCTTCTATATTGTCATCCGGCCAGATGGAAGCATATTTTTCCACTGTAGACGACACGTCCATCAAAGCAGGCGGAGGACAGGTCATCACCACCTCCGATGGCTATGCACTGCCTCTTAGCATACGACACGGCTTACCATACCTTGCGATGCGAAAGTATACGACTGTCGAATTTGACACGCTACCACATGTTATCATGACGTCCGATAAACATTGGGACCCATCCGTTCTCGATACCACAATCAGTGCAAAGGATGAACAATTTCTCCAGAAATATCCTCCTCAGCCACAGCAACTCCCTTATGCCGATTACGACGAATATAGGAACCCACGCTGCCTTGAAGGATTCGATATATCTGTTTCTCCCGGGTCCTCCACGGTCACATCCCTCAGCTCGTATTCCAGCCATTCCACCCGATCTCCCTTTCTTCCAATTGATGATCATAAGAACAACGATCGCTCCTTTTGGCTTACTTCCACTGACTACGCCCATCACGAACGTCTCGCATGCTGCGCGCCAACCGCAGTCTCTGGAACAGTCACTGCGTTTCCGACAGATTGTACAGCCAGTGACACTACACGCATTGCAGCTACGCCCCGTGAAAGACACCCAAATGAACATGACTACTTATCCCTCAAACCTTTCTTTTGTTGGGTTTCCACCGATCGCATCAAAGCTACTTTTGAAAACTCAACCCAATACGGTTCGTTAGCGGTTAGCCCTGATGGTAACATTTTCAAACGGTTTCATTCCCCTCAACCGGCCATGAACGTTCGCCCCTTCAATGACGATGTTATGTCCGATGCAGTCTATTCAGATGTCCCTGCAATTGATGGTGGATCCAAGATTGCTCAGATCTTCTTTGGCCGCAAATCGCATATTATTCACGTTGAAGAAATGCGTACCACCGGCGATTTTCTACCCTGCTTTCAGAACTTTGTTCGAAAATGGGGCAGGCCCATCCGCCTCCTTTGCGACCACGGTAACTATCAATCAAGTAAGAAAGTCATGGATTACCTCAAAATGTTATGGATTGGACTCTGGCAAAGTGAACCGTACCATCAACACCAGAATCAATTCGAACGACGATACCAAACGTTCAAACACATTGTCAATCGCGTCATGGATCGTACCGGCACACCACCACACATGTGGTTACTGTGCATGACATACGTCACGGGTCTCCTCAATGTTGTCTCTGACCCTACGCTGTCCGATAAACAACCGATCTTCATTGCCACGGGTACAATTGGCGACATCAGCGCATACACCAGTTTCTTCTGGTTTGAACCTGTGTATTTCAAGACCAATGACTCTCCTTTCGGTACCAAATCTACCGAACGCCTAGGTCATTTCGTCGGCATCGCCGAACATGTTGGCAATGGACTCTGCTTTCGAATCTGGGATCCAGTTACCAACAAGTTACTAGACCGGTCCGGTGTTCGATCTGCTCTTACACCTGAGTCACGTAACAAACGCGCGGGCTTATTTACTGATGATGGTTTCATCAAATGGCGTAATGCAAAGGATTCCTTGCCCCGTTTATACGCCACTGGAGAAGCTCCAGCTTTCAAACATGGGGAGCATACCAATCAGAATAAACTTATTGACGAGTCTACTAAACCAAACAGCTCAGTTTCCCCTAACGGTTCACCTGCTGATTGTGACACCGCCGATGACACCGTTCCCTCTGCACCAACAGATACCACGCCCCACACATCTGGCACTCAACCAATTCTTCAACCACCCGCCCACCCCTCATTACCGAGCTTTCTTTATAAGAAGGTCGATGACAGCCCAAGCTGGTCACCTTCTCCACTCCCTAACAACTATGGGGAGAGTTTTGATGGTCCTCCTACGACACACATCTTCAGCAAGACATCCGATGGCGTTCTCCTTACTGAAGATGATTTTGATCCACCGGAATTAGCATACTTTGATGTCAGTGACGTCGCAACTCCACACACAAACCCCGCTACTCCTTCCGTAGACCCATCACAGGTAGTTGTTACCGACGAAGAAGGTAACGCACAATTTGACGATGATGGTAAACCTATTACCATTCCTACGATCCCGATTGCCGATCTACAAGGACGTTCCTTCCTTGTAACCAATCTCGATGGCACCCGGAAACGTCTCACCATTGTCGATGTTGAAGACAGTCTTGAACGCAATAAAGACTTCATCAAGTTCAAGTGCAAACACTCCGATGACGAACTCGATGATATCATTGCATACAATGACGTCATGAATTACATACATCGTGATTCAACACAAGAAGACGGCAAACTCTGGTCGTTTCGCCGCATCCTAGGACACCAAGGTCCACTGGATAACAAGCACCCTCAATACAAAGGTTCCAAGTATAACCTCTGGATTGAATGGGAGAATATGGAACGCACATATGAACCTCTGGCCAATATTGCGGCTGATGACCCGGTCACCGTTGCAAAATATGGGAAAGACAACAACTTGCTTGACCTCCCAGGTTGGAAACGTCTCAGGAGAATCACCAACCTAGCCCGACGAACCAAGAAACTTGATCGACTCGTGCACCAAGCCAAACTACGTTCTTACCGTACCACTCCGCAGTATCAATATGGATTCAAAGTGCCTCGTAACCACGAAGAAGCCCTCCGATTTGATCAAGCCAACGGGAACACCAAATGGGAAGATGCCACCACTCTGGAAATGGCACAACTCAATGAATACAATACATTCATTGATAAAGGCGTATACAAGACAAGCTCCATTCCCACGGGATTCCAACAGATCAAGGTACACATGATATACGCTGTCAAACACGACGGAAGACACAAGGCTCGCCTCGTTGCTAACGGTAATCTCACTGAGGCCCCTATCCACAGTGTTTACGCAGGCGTCGTATCTCTTCGCGGTCTACGTATGTGCCTATTCCTAGCTGAACTCAACGATCTAGAAGCATGGGGTACCGACATAGGTAACGCCTACTTAGAAGCAGTCACCTGCGAGAAAGTATGCATCAAGGCAGGTCCCGAATTCGGATCGCTGGAGGGTCACCTGTTGGTCATTTACAAAGCCCTATATGGTCTCAGGTCTTCAGGCAAGTGCTTTGGAGACTTACTCGCGGCTTGTCTCATCGAACTCGGCTTCGAAAGATCCCGCGCAGAACCGGAAATATTCCTCAAACCCGGAACGAACAAGCATGGTGAACGGGTATATGAGCTTATATGCACATATGTCGATGACCTATGTCTCTGCATGGCAGATCCCAATTCCTTCTTGAAGATATTGCAATCGTCACCATATAACTTCAAATTGAAGGGATCCGGACCTATGAACTTTCATTTAGGATGTGGATTTGAGCGCGACGCGCATGGTGTTCTGTGCATGAATCCCATAAAGTTCATCGAAAAGATGGAAGCATCTTACGAACAAATATTCGGATGCAAACCTAACACTAGGTTCCGATCACCCATCGCGGAGAACGATCATCCTGAATTGGACTCCTCAGCCTTTCTTGAAGAAACCGGTATACAGAAATACCAAAGTATGATCGGTTCACTGCAATGGATCATCGCTATTGGCCGTTTCGATGTACAAACAGCCGTGATGACGCTCTCAAGTTTCAGAGCTCAGCCACGAGATGGGCATCTCGAACGTGCAAAACGTATCTATGGATATATCTCCAAGTTTAGACATTTTAAAATCAGATTCCGCGTGGAACCGCCCGATTTTATATTGACTAAGCCCGACACCATCGACTGGTCCAATACCGTCTATGGGGAGCATTCTGAGGAGCTACCCGACGACGCTCCTGCACCGCTTGGAAAGACAGTAGTGTTATCACACTTCTATGATGCTAACCTCATGCATGATATTCTCAGTGGCAAGGCCGTTACCGGCATTCTTCATTTCGCGAACAAGACTCCCATGATGTGGTTCTCGAAGAAGCAGTCTACTACGGAAACAGCCACCTTTGGAGCTGAATTTGTTGCAGGAAGAACTTGCATCGAACAGATTGTCGATCTACGCCACTCATTCCGATATCTCGGAACACGAGTACATGATATCTCATACTCTTGGGGTGACAACGAAAAGATGATCCAGACGTCGACCTTTCCTTACGCAAGGTTGCATAAGCGTCATAACATTCTATCGTTTCACTACGTACGGAGCATGATAGCGAGAGGTTTCATTTTAATGATGCACATCCCAGGTAAGGATAACTGTGCAGACATTCTCACCAAGCATTGGAGTCACTCAGTTGTGTATCCACTGCTCAGGCCCATCTTCCACTTCTGTGGTAATACTGGTGACCTTCTCCAGGATGATGGAAGCATCATGTAGAGCGTGATGACCCTTCACAAGGAGACATGGGGAGTATTAAATTCCTTTCGTGACCAGAAGTACCAAAGCTACCAAAGGGTAGATTTCCTATGCGCATGAATCAATGAGTCCCGTATCCATCTAAGTAATCGATTCCCACGGCATATCGATTCCCACGGCGCATCGATTCCCATCGCGCATAAACGGTGAGCAATCCCTGTCTTACGATATTGCCATTGTTCTTCGGTGAGCAAACTCTGATTTCATAAAATATCACACGAGCTACAGGAGCAATTCCTGACCTTAATGATAAACATTTCATGGAGTCTTCCTAACGGAACAAGAGAAGAAAACCGTTGGCATGTGATTCTCACACAATACATATACATGCATGCAAATATATATGGTCAACGACTAATACATGTACGGAAATAATCAGCGAGTAATCTCAGCACTACGCAACAGCAGTTGCAACGTATTCATCTCAATAAAAGAGATATCTTGCATTTCGGCAAGATTTCACTTTATCTCATACTTTTAACATTCAACTGATTTATATCCCAAAATTCACACTAGTTGCTACCAACTACTTGTAATCTACATACTAAGGTCTGTCTCGCTGCAATCTGAATAAGTCACAGCAAGAGGAGATCTGGCGTTTCCCTAGTCTCGCCTGTAGTCCGATTATCCGTTGCCGAAAGTATCCAAACACAATTGTCACGCGTAGAGTACAATCGTTCGTCTACTAACACACTAACACAGCGTTGCTGTTCGTCAAAAGTCCTTGAATCAGACTCTCAACGAATCGGATTCAGAAGGAAAATAATAGTTCTTCTTCTTGTGAGTATGACTACCAAACTGATCGCCGGCCGACCCTTTTGCTGTAGTGTTGTCCCCTTTGGCCTCAACAAGAGAAACTTGCGCAGACTTTGAATTGGAGTTAAGAGCTGGGCGTAGGGACCGGACTTGGTTCTTCTGGGCAGCAGACATAGTGACCCAGATTTCCTTTGGATAGATCTTTCCCTCCAGAGGCCCATCGTAGGTACCTGAAGTTTTCTGTTTCTTGTTGCCGTGTCTCTTGTTGGAGGAGGAGTTGCTATCATTGTTGCGTTTGTTGCCGCCTTTTCCCTTGAAGGAAGAGATATTTCTGCAACTGCCTTTGCGACTGGCTTGCATCTTCTTGATACCAAGCGTTTGAGTGAAGTGGGCGGAAGCCTTGTCAAAATTGTCGTACATGCCGTCTGCTTCATTTAGGACCAATTGCACTGCCATCTCGAGTCTTGGATCCGAGATAGAGTGACAGAAGTCAGAAACAAACTGATCTTCCGGTGGGAAGGCCTTATGCCGCAATAGGAACTCCTTTGCATCGTACCAACGCCTCTTGTGCTTGTCAAAACTGTAGTTCTTGGTGTCCCCGGAGTAGGTAGAACTCTGCAGGAAGGCCCTCTTTTCTTCTATGAGAAGTCTTACGTTCGTTGATTCATATGCCTGAGAATAGAGGGTGAAATATGCCTTCCTCCCATCCCCTTCGGATCCAAGGCCTTGGATGTAGGACCAACCGGGACCCGCTCCCACCAATTTGAAGAGGATTCCCCATAGTGTATTGTTGTCTTTTGTCCAGTGGGATCCTGAGTGAACGGTGCATCGTATAGAATATTCATTCCAGTTGGCATACGTATCTGTTGGAGCAGATCCAACGGTTCCCCCCCTCTCAGCATCACCGACCATCGAGTCCTTCCGAATTGTGTATAGTAGAGATGTTTTGGTGACACCCCTTTTGTGTCTAAGATACTCTCTGAATCGTTCGTCGAACTCCTTGAATTTTGACATTGCAGTGAGTGGTTCTGGGAGAGTGAGGTCCCCGGCCGCTGTGTTGCTGTCATCCTCCTTGAGGGACTTGAGGCGGTCCCGGGTCTTGGATTCTGCATCCGGATCAGCTACCCAGTCAACTGGGGTAGCTGTAGCTCCAATGAGGGGCTGAAATTCGATCCAAGCCACAAACAACTTGAGTCGATCTCCGAAAACCCTCCCCACATACACTTGCTTTGGGTCCGGGCAATAGTTGTGTTTGGTCTTGTTGACGCCATTCACCAGGGATTTGATCGCAGATTCGTCCATGTCTCTTAGGGAGTCAGTACTGCTGTAGCCGGTCCAGAAAAGCTCATCCGCTGTGATCCGGTTCAGCCCGAAGGACTCCAAGATTTCTCTGAAAACCACCTCTGTTGGGGTTAGAGACCGTTCCCCTGCGTATCCAGGGATTCCCTCAAGTTGATTAGCGCGTTCAATTGCGTCTTGAGCCTCCTGTGTGAGCGACGGGGCCCGGTTAGTATCCATCATGGTCCTAATGAATTCCATTTGCGCTGCTGTAAAACCAAGATTGGCAGGAATGGCTGGTCCATTGTTGGCAGGTTCACCAGCTACTGGGTTAGCTGCTGCAGCCGCTGGATTAGCGGCCGCATTGTCGTTGCGTTGGTTCTGTCGGGCTGTTCTTCCTCTCACCATGGTTGGTATTTGGTCCGGAATAGCTGTTTACCTGTTCTGTAAGTGATATATGAATGATTTTCTGAGAGAATTTTGTATTTCTCAAGCAATCACTTTCCTCGCGATATCACTAGTAGTGGATATTTCTCGTGGTTTCACCTTGTAGAATTCTGCAAACGTTTCTATTCCGAATGAAAATCGCTCCGTTGCCCCTTACTTAAGCAAACTGTTCGGGTTCCGATTTCGAATCATGGCCGTTGATTTGGCTTATGAATCCCTCTGCCGGCCGTTGAGTTTATTCGTGCGGGAATATAGTGACCGTTAGATCCGGCCCGCTGCACGTTCCCGTGGGAATTTGGGGCCGTTGAATTGTTTTCACAGGGATTAGGGCCGTTGGTTTGTTTTCGGCGGGAGTTGGAATTACTGTAGAATAATTCAACTGCCATCTCCGTGTAGTTTGTAGGCTTAGAACAGCTTAGTGCACACGTCTGTACGCTGTCCCCCCTCTTGTTAGTATCATATTGACTTGTATGGAGGAATCGATCCCTCCTAACTGTACTCGCACCTACTGCTGTTTGTGAGCTTTAAGCTCCTAACTGTTGGTGTTACTGTTGTTGTTGGTGGTGGTGGTGGGGTTGTCTACTCGTCCTTATCGTGTCATTTCGAGACACCGTGTGGGTCTCTTCCATGTTTGAATTGGGACACATTTACATTTGAATGTAGAGACTGCGGTTGTTCTGGGCCCCCCGAATTCGATGTGTTGTATCGATGGCGTTTGCTTGTTCCCCTAGGCCATTATGTCGTTTGAGGGAAGCAAGAGGTATTAGCTCAAGCCCGGCTGCACTAGTGCCATTACCCATCTAAGTGCTCAAACATGGACATAGCCTTCAGGGGTCTTTGATTAGCCGGTGATTAGTCAGTAATCATTCTCGCTTCGTCTATTGTCGTGTGGACACTCCTTATACGGTTAGAGTCTGGGTCTGATAAACTTTGATTCCTATTCCGCGTTGATAGATTACAGTAGGAAGATTGCAGTAATATTGATTAGATTCTAAAATTGTGAGCATTAGGATTAAGCTATATCCGGACCGTACTGCACCTCTGTCGGTCCCTCTTTACAGGTCGTATATGCGTTGAGACGAATCGTATAAACAGTTATTTGCTTTGGCGACCTACACGAGTAACTGGTTTAGTCTGTCTGTATGTCCTTAACCACGTGATTTCTAGACTAGTGTGCATCAAGTCAGATCAGAATTACCAAAGGTATTCGGATCTGTACCAATTCTTACCAGTACCAATTCTACAATTAGCCAACTAACCAAATTTATGTGTAAGCTATCAGCAAGGTATCTGTGTTCATAGGATTGGGGTTAGATTTGAACAAGCAAGCTGTAGGAGCTAGTGGTAATTACGAGCTACCAGATCTACAAGCAAGCTGTCTATGTTCTTACCAATCATACCAATTAGTGAGTGATTCGCGCGAGTTCTATTTTAAATTGGAGCAAGCAAGCTGGACGAGCTACAGGTAATTACGAGCTACCAGATCTACAAGCAAGCTACCTACCTTCATATTGATCATACCAATTGATCTTTACTACCAATCAAGTGAGTGATTCGCGCGAGTTCTATTTTAAATTGGAGCAAGCAAGCTGTACGAGCTAACGGTAATTACGAGCTACCAGATCTACAAGCAAGCTATCTACGTTCATACCGATCATACCAATCGATTTATATTACTATTCAAGTGACGTCATTTGCACAAGCTCTTTTTTCAATTGGAACAAGCAAGTGTACGAGCTACTGGTAATTACGAGCTACCAGAACTACAAGCAATCTACCACTTGCATACCTATCCTACCAATCAATCTATACTACTATTCAAGTGACGTCATTTGCACGAGTTCTATTGCAAATTCGAAAGAACAAGCAAGAAGTGTATGAGCTACTGCTAATTACGAGCTATCGTATTCACAGTTCAACAACGACCACAATCGTATCAGAGTAGATGGCTGTGACCGTGAGTACATCAAGTCCAGCTCATTCATGTAGAAATTGTACCAATTTGAAAAAGTCTGATTGTATTTCTCAACGGCAACGACAGCAAATAAATAAAGAAGACCAAAGAAACGGATGACGACGTCGACCGGTCAGAATACATCCACAACACCTACCAGAACTCAGTAGGAAGTGTAATCGGGCATACGGAATTCACTGTCGGCCGATTTGAGCGAAGGACGAAAACGTCGATCGGTCAGAAAACATCCACAACACCTACCAGAACTCAGTAGGAAGTGTAATCGGGCATACGGAATTCGCTGTCGGCCGATTCGAGCAAGAAACGACGAAATCTTTGAAGGACGAAAACGTCGACCGGTCAGAATACATCCACAACACCTACCAGAACTCAGTAGGAAGTGTAATCGGGCATAAGGAAATTGCTGTCGGGGGCAGACACGAGCAACAAAGGGACACAAAATATCTGAAGGACCAAACAAACGGACTAAAACGTTGACCGGTCGGAAAACATTCACAACACCTACCAGAACTCCTTAGGAAGTGTAATTGGGCATACGGAAATTGCCGTCGGCGGCAGACACGAGCAACAAAGGGACACCACCAACCAAAAACCGGATCGATCAGACTTTGAAGGACGAAAACGTTGACCGGTCAGAATACATCCACAACTCCTACCAGAACTCAGTAGGAAGTGTAATTGGGCATACGGAAATTGTCGTCAAACAATCTGTTGACGACGCACATCAGAGTAGATGGCTGTAAGTACATCATGTCCGACTCATGATTGTACAAATTGTACCAATTGTAACAAGTCCGATTGTATTTCTCACCAACCTGTCACAAGTATTTCTTTTCCGGCTCATTTCTGTACATTCTGTACTACTCAGCAAAAGCCCAATTGGAAATACTATCGAACTTCCGGTCGAGCTAGTGTCCAAGGCAGAAACGATGACTGTCAAAAGTATTTCAGTTCCGACGTCCTACTTTCTCAAGCATAGGACCGACTGTCACAAGCATTTCAGTTCCGACGGCGCTGTGTACAAATCGTACCATTGTGCACAAGTTGGATTGGATATACTACTGAACTTTGGTCAAGTGAAACAAAGATCAACAAAAAAGCTGATCGATCAGACCGGCTGTCAGAAGCATTTCAGTTCCGGCGGCGCTGTGTACAAATCCTACCATCCACCACAAGTCGGATTGGAAATTCTACTGAACTTCGGTCGAGCGAAACAACGATTGGACCTATTGTCTCAGATTTGAGTACTAGCAACAGCAACAGCAACAGCAGCTCAATCGATAGCAGTTGGTGTGACGGCAGCAGTGAGGATAGCAGCGAGGATACAAATTCTGATACCAGGTACAGTTTTTGAATTGTGTGAAGTGCATTGTGTTGTAGCATGGAAGTAGTAGTGTTCTTGGAGTATGCAAAATTGCAGACAAATCAACAGCCATAGTAAGATGTCATTACCATCCTTCACCTTCTTCAAGGGGAGGATAGAATGTCGCTTTATGGAGACAAAGCCCACTTGTACATTGTGCGTGCAAAAATCTGCTTTGCAGATTGTTTCACAGTGGTGTACTTTAAGGTGCTGAGGCTTTCTCCATAAGTATAATCTGAAATGGTACTGTTGTCTTGCAATGATGAATTCAATCTTGAATTTGAAGCTTGTTGCATTACAAGTGGCATTAATTACAGTTTGCTGAATAATACATGGTGTGCACACTCGACTATAGTCTTGTGGGTAAGACACATCCTCTGTCAGCAATTATGTATTCTTGATGTCATTGGAATAATATGAGCTTACACTCAAGCATTGTTTTCCTCAAGCCAGCTCTGTGGAATCTGAATGTTGAAAATAATCATGAAGTTTGTTCAGTGTTTCTAATTTTGGTTTTTTTGTTCAAATCTCATATTGGTAAGCGACGTTTCAACCAACAACACATCGATTTGACACAGCGATCCAACAGAACGATCATCCACATCAATTCAACATACTGATCCAACACAACAATCCTCCACATCGATTGAACACACCGATCCAACACACCAATTCAACACAGCAATCCTCCACATCGATTCTTTAATTGATTTGACACATCAATCCAACACAGCAATTCTCCCCATTGGTCCAGCACATAGATTCAACACAGCAATCCAACACAGCAATCCTCCACATCGATCTGGCACATCAATTTTCGTTTCAACTGGAAAATTGCACAGGTCGTTGGGAGTTCAAGAGGTTCCAATAGTATGATGTTAGTTTACGAATGAAATGTAATAAAATTAATTAGTATTTTATACCCCTATTATCTTAGTAATTACAAGCACCTATCTATTCTGTTTTGGTGGTCGACCTTGTGTATTGGTTGGAAAGGCAAAATTTGCACAGTCTTCCAATCTGGTGAGTTGTAGGACAGTTGACTGAGGTAGTTTTAGTTGGGGATTAGCAGGATTTGAACTGTCTTCAAATCTGGTGACATCAATCAAAAAAGTCACCAGATTTGAAGACAGTGCAAATCTTGCCAATCCTTGGCCAAAATATAATTCAATCGTCAACCCAAAAACCAACCAGATTTGAACACAGTGCAAATCCTGCCAATCCCCGACCAAAATATAACTCAGTCATCAACCCAAAAACCCACCAGATTTGAACACAGTGCAAATCTTTCCAGTCCCCAACCAAAATATTAAAGAAAGTGTGTCGTAACAAACAAAATGCAATCGTCCTTTCGATCTGATTGATTTAGTGACTAAAAGTAAGAGTAATCATCTTCCTAGTTGTATTCGGACTTAGCGGCCGACTGGTTAATTACTCGTCGTATCGTCGTATCGATTTCCAGCATATTAACGTGTAATTCTAAGCATACAAAACACACGTAATTAAGACACAAAACACACGCAAAACCATCTCCGATCGGTCTTTTTACCGTATAATTCACCGCGATATTCTCATTGGAATATCACACGTATTGTACCTTATCATGAAGAATTAGTACTAGGTTGTACGTATATTTTAGGGCATGATAGTGTTTTAGAGTTGTTAATTCATCGAAAAGTGAGCTGATGGGAAAACTCTCGCTAAGAGTCAATCCACATGTAAAGTCGTTGCCAATCATTCACTCAGGAATAACCTTAAGGATAAGGTTATTGCCCTTATGACTTTTGTACGAATACGCGTTACACGGTGAATTCTTTTCAATATAACTCAATCTTCAACCCCAAAACCCACCAGATTTGAACACAGTGCAAATCCTTGTTGTCGGCGAAAAATACGGACAGTTGTCGGCATCAAATTCGATCGACCGAGGTGCGGGAAGACGATACGAGATACGAATATTCCAAAGACGGAAGCTTAGAATCAAACGCACCTCCACTACTTGGAAATCCTTAAGTGGTAAAAATGATATCACCTAAGATTACAAACAAAAGGGGATATTCGGTTAGAAACAAGAAATATCCAAAGACCTGAACAATAAGTAAACACTTGGAACCCATAAGTATATTCAAAGGAATATGCTTGATATCCCGTGAGGAAATTACTTATTGCAATCAAGAAAATCAATATCGATTCCAGATGGGCCTACTCATATCCAGCACATATACCACAAATAAGCATACGCCCCATCGAACAGAATACCTAACCCCACAATGACCGATATCATCGAATGACCGATACAGTAAGACCGACACGACGCTAATACAGCAACAGCAACAGAAGAATCAGTACGATGGTAAAGAAGACAGTAACAAATAACCGGGGAAGATCTCTACCATGTAAAATACAGAGAGCCTCGACACAGTGAAATACACAGTAAAATAAGAGCGTCTCTCTGAGCTCACATCTCTTTAAATTTTAATTATCCTATCCTTTCGGTCGATTTTTAGAGTAACAACAGGTTACAGAGCCCTTATAACTTACACTAACAAGTGTATACCTTAAGCTACCTATCTCTGCCCCGTACAGCACCTCCACTGTCGGTTACAGCCAGAGTATACTTGGTACGGGACTCGCACGACGGGCTGTATCAATAGACCTCCCCCGCCTCTCTTTCTTTCTTTCTTCCTTCTCCTCCTTACTCGCGCATCAAGGGGTGTATACAGATCCTTCGACCAAGAATCTTCTTCTGTAATACAGGACCAAGAAGCGTACATATCAAGGGGTGTATCTACTACAGAACATTCTACCAAGAATCTCCTTCTGTAATACACATTCAACACGACGACGATCGCGATCCAGGACGACAATTGAACGATTACGATTACGATTAATCGTTCGACAACACCAACACCGAAGAATTTCTACCCACAACGATTGTTCCACCGACGATTGTTCTACGAGAATCTTCTCTCATCCCCCACGATCGATTACCACGGCAACAACGATCATTCGTTATTTCGTTTGACGATCACCGCAGCTATGAATCGTTACAGGTTGATCCATTTCGTTTCGACGACTATGATGAAACGATCCTTCCTTTAAACCATGCCGGCAACTGAATTTGACTGGAATCAGATCCAGGACATTGTGATTCAATTTGGACCATTCAATACCAAGGGGAATGCTCACAAACATGAAGAACTCAACCAATCATTCTCCCATGACCTAGAAGACACTGCCGGACTGTTTATCAACGACGATGCCGATACCAAAGGACCCAAAACAATGGCTCCAGACCCGGTTACCATGCTCAAGGAAATCATTGTCAATGCTATCATGGATATCATCCCCTCTAAAGAACAAACTGAAGTCAACAAAGGACACATATCCACCCTTCTCGCGGATGCCACTTTCTGGTATGTTGCCCCAAACAAGAAGACAAAGTGACTCAGAAACAAGCACTCGATGGACAAGGCAGGAGCACTAGCCATCGAACAAGGACAAGACACCCTCCTCATAGAGATCAGAGCGACTCACTGGGGTTTTAAACCAGATTGGGACCCAGTACACTTTGATGAAGTTTATAACGCCAACATTTACAACTTCCCTGAACCAAATGACGAGGTGACTACAATCCCAGCACCCGCGACAGCAGGTACCGACATGCAACAATTGACCACCCTACTACAACAGCTGGTCGACAATGGTAACACCAGCAACAACAACAATGCTGGTGCCAACCATCAAGCAACACTTGACCTTCCATGGAATCCGGCGACATTACCACCACCAGTGAAGGAGCGATACTATAGGAAAGAAGAATTCCTCACCAGAGATGATATGAAAGACTTTCCAATCACCTACACGGACTCATCAGGAAATGAAACAATTGTCAGGCAAAACTACTACCTACACAACCTAGGCAGTGGTAGAAATGACCAGCGCCTAATCACTAGAAGTGGTGACTGTTTTGATCTAACCAGGGCCTCTGACAAGTCCAAGGAAGCCGCTAGAGATAAACTATTTCTCTCAGGATTTCCACAACTAAAGGATGCAACTGACCCGCAGGTTAGGAAATGGTACAGAGAGATCACCGCTCATGCGCAGCAACACCACATTTATGTCCACCCCTACTACCTCTACAGGGGTGAAGCTGATCACCTCAGAGGATTTACAATTGGTGATAGTCTCCCACACGATCTACCTTCAAGATATGAATTGGCCATCAATGAATGGGGTCGTCTCATTTACACCGCACTCAGAACTGACAAAATCATCCCTGATTCATGTGCAAGTATGAAGGCCACCATTCAGAGCTTTGAAGGCGGACAGGGATATGAAGCTCTATACACAGTCATTGCTCAGACACATCCCAACTCCAAACGGCCATCGAATGCAAGTAGAATGGTCAGAAATCCTCCAAATCAAGATGCAGGTGAATCACTCAAAGAATACTATTTCAGGTACAAAGATTACTTGAGACTTAGAGTTTTCCTCCAAAATCAACCCGGTACCATCAGTTCAACAGAAGAAGTCAGCAACCTCATTGCAGGAACCACTCTCTCAGAAGAACTCTTCAAAAAGACAGAAGATGAACGTGACTCAGATGACCAATTCAAACGGGACAAATACAAGGCAGGTCGGCTTCTACAAACCCTCCAAACATATGAGCAAGAGATAAAGGCGGAAAAGAAGTACAAGGACAAAACTTTCAAACCAAGCCTGTCCAAGCAACTACCTATCACAGGAACCAGACCAGGTCCCCGTCGCAATGACAGATTCCAAAAGCGTGCTGGCAACAATACTGTCAGAACACCTTCCACTTTGACTTCTCACTCAATCAGCCTGATTGACTCTCTTGGATACCTCGAGATGGATGAAGAATCTGATAATCCCTACCTCCATCAAGCATATTGTAATGCTATCACTGCTTTTGATAAGCAGCCCAGTCTATTTGACACCTCCAGAAAATGCATTGTTTGCCACACATCCGGTCATAGTTTTGATAATTGTCCTGCCTTACAAGATGTAGAGTCACTCAAGAAACATAGGATTGCCACGGCTGTTTTTCTAAGCAAATGCAATAGGGAAACCCAACAGCTCTTAGATTCCACTCAACAAATCTCTCAGATCGACATTGGAGATGAAGATCAAGATGAGGTTTCACCCGATGATGCAGTAGAAGACCAAAAATTTTGCAACAGCCAAGAATAGACGGTCTTTCTTGCAGCCATCATACGACATCACCTCAAGATGATTCTCAAGGATTTGACGACGTCACAGCCCCTCCAGTGAAAAGCTTATGCCCTTCCTTGGACTCCAGCAGTGTCAGCTCATACGAATCTGTCAAGATTGGTGCTGTCAATCTCCTTCCTAGGGATAGCCTCCAGCCTTCAATCCCCATTGATGTCTACTGTGATATGGAATCACTTGAGGTTACAGCCCCTGCATTGGAATCACACCTGGAAACCAATGGAGATCCCCACTTTGATCGAGACAATCCTATCTCGGTTGATACCAACAATGTGCAACGCCTTGTCCCACCAGATCCAATTGCAGCTGCAACATACTTCCAACATGGCATCAGAGCGCAGATTGATACAGGCGCCAAAGTGTCCTGTACAAACCTAAAGCATATCCTCCATGGTTACAAACCTTACCCGAAGCTGAGGAAATGTCCAGTCAGGCTCACTGCAGCGATTGGAGGAACGGCAGCCACATGCATTCCTGAAGGATCTGGATACTTGCATATCCCAGCTTCCAATCACGTAGGGCATCTCAAAGTCTTCTTCTATTATTCTCCCTCCCTGTTGACGACACTGCTGAGTGAGAATGACCTTTGTGGAATGACACCTTGCGTGCAAAATCAGTTCAGCGGACAGTTGATTCACAAAGCCTTCAATGATGATCATGGCTCATCTGCTCAGCAAAATGGACACCTCACCATTATCTGCCATCACAAGCAGAGCACTGCCAAAAGTATTGTCCTACATGGAAGTATCATTGATGCTCAGTGCTACACACATCCAGTACTGATCCCAGACATTGATCTTACATCTCCATATGCCAATTGTGCAACCTCTTCAGCATATGCTTTAGCGACTGACATGCAGTTCAAGAAAGCCTGCAAACTGGCCTCTGACGACGCCATCAGCAACTACAGGTATGATGTATACACGAATCTTGTCACACTGCAAAAATGCACAGAAGCAGCTCAAGCTCAGTCTGCCCTCAGTGATATGCCAAAGTTTGATGCAAAATTGTTTTTCACCAAGATTGTGGATAAAAATATCCCCATTCAATCCATCAAAGCCAAAACATCCAAACTTCTTTGGCACCAAAGATTAGGACACCCATGCGATGACTTTCTGTACCAAGCTCATAAACACATTCTCGGAGTACCAAAGTTCAAGCGCCAAACAAGTATTCTTGATCAATGCCCAACTTGCATTCAATGTAAGCAAACTAAAACACCTGCTGGCTCACATTCCACAAGAAAGGCTACAAAACCTTTTCAAGGTTTATCCATTGATTTTGCATTCTCCGGCGCCAGATCCTCCAACAGCAAACGCAAGGGTGACTATGAAGGCATTCATGGTGAGACAGCTTGGATTCTCATCACAGACCACTACACCGGTATGAAATATGGCGACACCAGGATTTCAAAAGCTGTGCCTCTTCATTGGCTGGAACATTTCTTCTCCCAGCACAACCCAACTTGTGCAAACAAGTATGTTTCAGTTGATCAAGGTGGAGAACTCTATCACAATCCTGATATCAGAAACCTCTTCTCTGCATTTGGATACTCAATTTTCCCAACTGGTGCTGATGCTTCTCACCAGAATGGTACAGTTGAAAGAGCACATCGCACTCTGGCGAACTCAATGCGAACCATGCTCTCTGGTTCTAACTTGCCAATCAAGTTCTGGCCTTTTGCATTTTATCATGCCCTTCCGTTGTCAAATGCCTTCCCCGAAGGCAACAAGCAGCATTCACCACTGGAATTGGCCACTGGCCATAAAGAAAATCTTGCTGACTTCCGCACCTTTGGCTGCAGAGTTTGGGTGAGACCTCCAGGCAAGAGATCAATCAAGCTCAAACCAAATGCCCGCAAAGGCATCTTCCTGGGTTTTGTCCCATACACTACCAGAAACATCCTTTGGTATGATACTGAGACACACCGCGTCAAGATCGCCACTCATGTCAGGTTTGATGAAGGCATGAATGACCTACCACTTGCAGACCTCCCAACTAATGTCAAGCACCTGCTCAGGACTGATGATAACGTCCCAATTCCCGCGGAATCCAATGAGGTGTCATCCAGCGATTTCAAATTCTCCATCTCCCCATTTGCAGACCTCACCAATCTCAGGCTCACTATCTCCAGTTCTTGTACTGATCCAGCATTTGGTCTTCAATATGCAAATGATTCCTTACTGGGCAGAGCATACGTCACAGATATCCTTCCAAAAAGCCCGGCCTCCAGGCTTTTCTCCTCCCATAAGAAGTCTCTCTCCAAGCTCAGAGGCGCTTACATTGTATCTATCAATCACAACGGTGTGTTTTCTGCTGCTGATGTTACCACAGCCTTGCATACCTCCCACAATTGAGGGGTGAGGGATTCAATCAATACACCTATTACCTTTGCACTTGAAGCAAAATTGTCCCTGAAAGACATCAGGAAACACTCAAATGAATATGGCCTCTTTGCTCCAAATACATCTTGGAAGGAAACCACTGACGACGAAGATCCACCTTTTTTGGACCGGATTTCCTCCATCAAGACTATCAAGAAACTTGGCAACAAATACAAGCATATCATCCAATCCAGAATCAACCAGATCAATAGCACTGAAACACTCCATGCCAACATCCAAAAACACTTAGCCCCAACTGAGGATGACATGGAGGTCGTCATTCCCACTATTGATATTGCATCACTTCAAGCCATCACCAAGCTTCACAAACCAGGCAACCATGAACTACCACTAGATGCAGATTCACTACCAACTGAAGAAATTGAACTCTTAATCAAGGCCATCAATTCCAAAGCAACTACACCTGAAGAACAAGCACTCGGACACTTTACTCGAAGGAATCTCAAGCCATTATCCACATGGGCTGAATGGGAAGCTGGGGAGCAAAAACAACTTGATCAATTTGAAGACTTGGAAATGTTTGGCTCACCAATTCAATACCCTAAGGATCCAGAAGTGATTATTCTCAGGCCTCATTGGCAATACAGTGTCAAAAGGAATGGTGTCAGAAGAGCCAGGCAATGTTGCAATGGAAGCAAATATGCAGCGCCAACCCTGCATGCCATAGCAATGTCATACTCATCTTGTGTTGAACACCCCATCCAAAGATTGTTCTTTGCCATTGCAGCCAGCCTCAATCTCAAAATCTATGGTGGTGATGCTGCTGACGCCTATGCCCATTCTCCAGGGCCCAACATCCCTACATACATGACTATTGATGATGCATATGCAGAATGGTACAGACACAAGCATGGCAAAGACATAGACAGAAGATTGGTGCTTCCTGTTCTTTGAGCACTCCAAGGCCATCCGGAATCAGGTAGATTATGGGAAACCCACATCAACAAGATTTTGAAAGGCCCTGATCTCAACTTCAAGACCACCACACACGACAGAACGATCTACACGACAGTTTTTGAAGGTGAAACAGTCTACATGCTGAGACAGGTTGACAATTTTGCACTGGCTTGCACATCAGAATCCATATCTGACAAGATCTATGACATCATTGACGCAAAACTGAAGCTTCCTAAAGAAGATGTAATCCCCTTCACAAAAATGGGGTTACTTGAAGATTTCAATGGAATTGATGTCAAACAGACAGCTGACTACATTGAACTGTCCTGTGCAAACTACA
Organism: Pseudo-nitzschia multiseries; assembly: GCA_037355745.1. NCBI lineage: Eukaryota > Bacillariophyta > Bacillariophyceae > Bacillariales > Bacillariaceae > Pseudo-nitzschia > Pseudo-nitzschia multiseries. Next base: position 20,308,297 of record CM074785.1, on the reverse strand, counting down.
TTGACAGAATTATGACATCCCATGGTTGGGAAACTGATTCTAAGATGAAACCCCACTCCAAGCCATCAGCACCATTATCCACTGAAGTACTGAGTCAACTTCAATCACATACGGACGGACCATTAGAAGGCACCAAGGAACATGCTGAATTGCAATCCACATCTGGCTTCTCCTACAGGACACTCTTAGGGGAAATGATGTTTGCATATGTGAGCTGTTGGCCAGACATTGGCTACGCAGTGACCCTGATGTCAAAATACAGTTCCAATCCCACTGCTTTCCACTATTCCAGTCTGAAGAACATAGCTCGATACCTCAGAACAACCAGATCTTGGGGTATTAGGTTCTACAGACCAAACGCTGAGCCATCTTTACCATTAGGAGAACCATACGTTGATGTAGTCCAAGATGTGTCACTCCCAAAATTCCCTGAAGACATCAAGCAAGCCAAACTGATGTGTTTTGTTGACGCGGCATATGGAAACAATCCAAAACATCGTAGGTCCACCACAGGGTATGTTTTCACTTATGCTGGTGGAGCAATTGTGTACAGGTCTAAGGCTCAGTCACTTACTGCTCAAAGTTCTAAAGAAGCAGAATTCATCGCTGCAGTAACAGCAGCCAAAACAGCCAGATACCTCAGGTCCATACTCAAGGAATTAGGATTTGTCCAAGTTGGTCCAACTCCTATCTATGAAGACAATGCGTCGGCAATTGAAATCATCAATGCCCAAAAGCCAACTGAACAAACCAGGCATATTGAAATCAGGTTCTTTGCAATTCAAGCTTGGAAAGAAAATGGTGAAATCAAGATGATTCATATTCCTGGAGTTATCAACCCTGCTGATGATCTAACCAAACCATTGGGATGGATCTTGCACGCCCAACACGCAAGATACATTATGGGACACTACCCAGGTTAAATCATTCCATTCGATCGCTTCGATCGACAACCGGACTAGACCGTTCATTGACGCGATCGATCTTGACTCAATCCAAATTGCCCAAGTCGATTCTTCGCTTTGATTTGATCCGAATGATACGATCCGAACGTTCGATCTGTCAATCGATTCAATACTATCCAAGATGATACTCTCCGACAGTAATCCAATACAACACGGGTAGAGTATTGGATCAAGGGGTGTGTTGTCGGCAAAAAATACGGACAGTTGTCGGCATCAAATTCGATCGAAAAAGCCGACAAAACGAACTAAACAACGACCGAGGTGCGGGAAGACGATACGAGATACGAATATTCCAAAGACAGGAAGCTTAGAATCAAACGCACCTCCACTACTTGGAAATCCTTAAGTGGTAAAAACGATATCACCTAAGATTACAAACAAAAGGGGATATTCGGTTAGAAACAAGAAATATCCAAAGACCTGAACACTAAGTAAACACTTGGAACTATTAAATTCCTTTCGTGTCTAAGTTGGTAGAGGTACGAGATCGAAAATAATGAGACCTCGAAAATTACCGGGCTCATTCTCACGATCGAGAATCGATACTTAACTGGAGAAGAAGAATCGATTGTCACTCAAGTTCGATACTTAGTGATCCAAGAAAGAACACATGCCAGATATTAGCATATGCTCTATTTTGTTAAGTGTTCTGTTTTCAAGAAAAGACAGCAGAGGTTCGAAGCGCTGCTCGCGAACTTGTTTATCTGCTGTGTAAAAATACGTGTTGTATTAGCGGCAACACGATATTCACCGTAACACGGTAATTTACCGTACAAAATACTCGTAATTTCACCGTGCTGTATTAGCGGCAGCACGCTTTAAAGCGGTAACTTGCTCTCCAGCAGCAAGCCAACACGCTTATACTTTTAGATTATTTGATTATTCAACCTTAAACCTTGCATCGGACGTCTCCTTGCGTCCCATTTGTAGAACTACAAGCCTAAGATCTAACTGACTGCGTCGGTACCGATAGTCAGAATAGATCTGGTTGGACTAGCGTCCAATCGTAGTGGATATCAGAGAAATATAGAACACAACAGATCGGCACCTCAACCGGCCTGCAGTTAAAGCTCCTGTTGCTCTTCTTTGCCTTTGGATTGAATCAGCTCAACAGCCAGTTTCAAAAGGAAATTAACAGATTAACAGTCGCAAGCTTGTTGAAGCTTGCAAAAGAAGAAGACGACAGCAGATCATCAATTGACTCGACTACGGACGACGATTGATAGTTCTCTGATCCGATCACATAACAAAGATCAAACGGACAAGCCATTTGTCGTTAATACAAGCCCATTGCATTGGACACGCCAATAGCTATATCTCCATCCAAGGACCACACGACAAGTTCCCCGGATTATATATTTTCCGCGTCTACACTCCTTGTGACACCATCTTGTCAAGGACACATCGACGCCCATCATTTGATTGTGCTAAGCACCAATAAACACCGACTGCAAATATCCATCGATAAATGCCTTAATCCATACGCAATAATTGCAAAACAACAACAACAATATCGACGCACGATCCGACAACAGATCATCAATTGACTCGACTACGGACGACGATTGATAGTCCTCTGATCCGATCACACAACAATGCCCAACATCCCGGTTGCCGGCAGAACGAGAAGCAGGTCGACAGGCCGAAGCAGGTCGACAGGACGATTCCAAACACTCCAACCTGGGAGCGCCGCAACCACCCCTCGCTTGCCCACAACTGGCACGGTGGAAACCGACCAACAGAACAATCCAACCCAAGATGATGAGGAGAACACATCTATCGCAGACCTCTTTCCATCATTCGACCAACCACTAGCCACCTTCCTGCATGATTCCTTCGATGTCCCAAAGGAGTCCCACAGCACCCTATGCGAGGCACTCATCGCTGGACAGTATAAGACATGGTTAGATTTTCTGTACATCAAAAGTATTGGTGATCTTGCCTACCTCGAGAGAGGAACAAGAACACCACTCTATCGGCACGTACAGATGACCCTACAGAGAGTCATTGACTTTGGACAACACATCACAGCAAAAGGACTAGACTGGGAAGATAGGAACCATTATACCAAGGATGCCTTTAAGAATTACTGTCGCGGGATTGTCAGAGCCCGAAGAGAATCTGGAACTGACATTGAGACATCAGCTCGCAACAGCACATCTCAACGACAACAAGAAAGATCCTCCAAACCCATCGACCAGTTGAGATACGAATCATGGACTAAGAAATCAAGGGACGAAACCACATTTCCAACCCTGCAAAATGACGCAACGTTTGAGAGATGGCTTGTCAAATTCAAGGCCAAGCTGGAAACATCTGACATAGATACTCGTACCTTCCTTGATCCTAGTTGGCCTGATGTACCACTCATCGGGTATGAGAAGGCCCTTCATGACAAGCAGTGTGCATTCTTCTGGACTCTTGTTCTACATGCCCTCCAGAGTGACCTCTCCTACTCCTGTGTGCTCAGCCATACCACCTCGAGAGACGGCAGACAAGGCTTTCTTTGACTTCGTTGCACTACATGACAGGTCCAAATCCAAAGTATATGATACCTCCATTGTGATGCAGCATCTATTGGACATTGACTTAAGGGTATGGAAGGACACCAAAGTCAAGTTTATCACCCAGTGGTTTGCCCAGCTAGAACACCTCAACACGCTACGAGATCCACAAAGGCCACTTGATTTTGACACTGTCAAAACACACCTCTGCAAGGCCTGTAGTAGCAGCTTCCAGCTCAGCGAACAATTCTGCAAAGTTGATGATCCCCCTGCAGCACAGGATATGATTAAGTTCAGACAGCATGAAGCTGTTGCTATCAGTGAATTGAAAAATATCCTCCTCCTTGAAGCAACCAGGCTGGATTCCCAAGCATCACTGTCCCAGCCTCGCAGTCGGACGTCTGTTAAGGCCAACACCCATGATTTCTCTTCTGTGACGCAGTCCACATATTCTGGCATAACTGATGACTCGGCATCATATTTACCTCCTATTGATTTTGATGGTGACTATCAGGACTACGCTGTTTACAAGGCTGGAAGAACCCCAGACCCAACCACAATGCTACCATCTGCAGTTTGGAAAACTCTCTCTAAGCAAGGCATGAAGCATTGGCTTGGCTTCACAGCTGATGACAAGAAGCGACTAGTTGCTTGCCTTCGGCCTGAGCTCCTTGATGCTGCATTACCACCGGACCCCAATTCCAGCAAGCCAATCACACGTCGGGCTTATGAGCACCATACTGATGAGCAGGTCCCCTCACCCGCTACTGAGCAAGTCCTATCGCCTGCTGACGAGAGCTCAGCCAGATCTGCCTTCCATGCATCACTTGGTGTATACAAATCATCTTCTCAATCAGACACCAGGCCTCTCAAGTCTTCTGTTTCTCCTGCACACCCAGCCCGATTCCTTGCAGACAACCCTGATATACTTTACAAGAAAGAAGGCAATGTCTATATCCCTGTTGAACAAACCTCACGATCAGTGAACTTTCACTATTGGGCATCGCTGGAATGTGAACCTCCTGTTTCACCAGCAAACCCTATCGCTACTTATCACTCAAGCAAAACTGCTGTATCCACACCTGGTTCTGCTATGGTTGACAGAGGTGCAAATGGGTGTATCATCGGAAATGACGCATGTCTCATCTCTAAAGATATTCCCCCAAGATATGTCAACGTAACTGGTATAAACAATCACCAAATCCAGAACATCCCTATTGCAACATGCGGCGCCTACTCTGTCTCCAACAGAGGTCCTGTCATTATCATCTTTCATGAGAGTGCATACACCAGACAACACCCATCTATCTTGTCTTCCCCCCAGATGGAAGCATACCACTCAACCGTGGATGATTCCTCTATCAAGACAGGCGGCTCCCAAGTCATTACCACTACTGATGGTCATGTCTTTCCACTCAGTATATGCCATGGCTTACCTTATCTTGCTATGCGCAAGTATACCAGTGCAGAATTTGCTAGTCTTCCCCACGTCATAATGACAAGTGATCAGCATTGGAACCCATCTGTACTGGATAACGCATATACCCCACAGGATGATACCTTCATTCAGAAATACCCGCCTGTTTCCACATCACTTCCATATCAAGATTATGATGAATTTGGCGCGCTTAGGGATATCAACATTGGCACCTCCCCCACAGTCACCTCATTCTTGTCCAACAGCACTACCTCCTCCCTACAGGCCTTGGATGTTTCTGATACTTCATTTTGGCTTAGCCCCACTGATTACATTCATCAAGACATCCTTAGTAGGTGCTCTAATCAATCTCCTTCCACCTTTATCACTGCTGCAGCCCATGTTCAATCGCCCACTGATATCGATTACCTGTCCCTGAAACCCTTCTTTGGATGGATCTCCATTGACCGTATCAAGGCCACTTTCAACAATTCCACACAGTATGGCTCACTGTCACTTAGTCCCGATGGTAACATCTTCAAAAGGTTCCAATCACCACAGCCTGCCATGAATGCCCGGCCTCTCAATGATGATGTCCTCTCTGATGTCATCTATTCCGACACCCCCGCTATCGATGGTGGTTCCAAAATTGCTCAAGTTTTCTTTGGTCGAAAATCTCATATCATCCATGTTGAAGAAATGAGGACTACTGCTGATTTTCTCCCTTGCCTCCAAAATTTTGTTCGGCAATGGGGTAGACCACTCAGATTGCTCTGTGATCATGGATCTTACCAGTCCAGCAAATCTGTTCTTGACTACCTCAAGATGATGTGGATTGGCTTATGGCAAAGTGAACCATACCATCAACACCAAAATCTCTTTGAACGGCGATACCAGACCTTCAAACGCATTGTCAATAGAGTCATGGATCGCACGGGCACTCCACCACACCTCTGGCTTCTTTGTATGCAATATGTTGGCCGCCTCATGAATCATTTGTCTGATCCCACTCTCTCTGACAAACAGCCTTTCTTTATTGCTACTGGTATCATTGGTGACATCAGTCCCTACCTTAGTTTCTTCTGGTTTGAGCCTGTCTACTACAAGACTCCTGATACCCAGTTTGGCTCCCAGACCACTGAATGTCTTGGTCACTTTGTTGGCATTGCTGCGCATGTTGGTAATAGCCTATGTTTCACCATCTGGGATCCCATCACCAATAAACTCCTTGATCGCTCTGGTGTACGCACTGCTTTGACTCCTGAGCATCGCAACAAGCGCGCTGGCTTGTTCACTGATGATGGCTTTCTTGCATGGCGCAAGGCTAAGGATGCTTCCCTCACTCCTAAGTCTTCTGGTGATAGTCCCTCCTTCCAACATCCTACACCACCCCGTTCCGTACCAGCATCACCTCCTCTGCACATCACAAAGCCATCCTTGCCTACATTCCTTTATTCCAAGGTTCCTAATACACGAAGCTATGTACCTTCTCCACTCCCTAACAACTATGGGGAGATTCTTGATGGCCCTCCAACCTCTCACATCTTCAGCAAGACCCCTACCGGTACCCCTGTTACTGAAGATGACTTTGGTCCCCCTGAGCTAGCATATTTTGATGTCAGTGACGCCACACCTCCACCTATCAATCCTGCTACCCCATCTGTTGGTCCATCTAAAGTAGTTGTTACTGATGAAGAAGGCAACGCCCAATTTGACAATGAAGGCACACCCATCACCATCCCTGCTATCCCTGTTGCCGACTTGCAAGGTCGCTCTTTTCTCATGGCTCTCCCTGATGGCACCCAGAAAAGAATGACAGTTGTTGACATTGAAAACAGTCTTGAGAAAAACAAAGACTTCATCAAGTTCAAATGCAAGCATACAGATGATGAACTTGAAGATATCATAGCCTACAATGACGTCATGAATTACATCCACAGGGATGTAACTCAAGAAGATGGCAAACTTTGGTCTTTCCGACGCATACTTGGTCATCAAGGTCCCCTTGACAACAAGCACCCCCAATACAAAGGTTCCAAATACAACCTATGGATTGAGTGGGAAAATATGGAGCGCACTTATGAACCTCTCTCCAATGTAGCTGCAGACGACCCTGTTACTGTAGCCAAATATGCAAAGGACAACAACATGCTTGATCAACCTGGGTGGAAACATCTCAAACGCATTGTTTCCCTTGCCCGAAGAACCAAGAAGCTAGACAGGCTAATCCACCAAGCCAAACTTCGCTCCTTTCGAACTGCCCCACAGTATCAGTATGGATTCAAGGTACCTCGCAATCATGACGAAGCCATCCAGTTTGACACAGCCAATGGCAATACCAAATGGCAGGATGCCATAGCGCTGGAAATGTCACAGCTTCAAGAATATGACACCTTTATTGACAAAGGTATCTACAAGGCTAGCAATATACCCGTTGGTTTCCAACAAATCAAGGTCCACATGATTTATGCAGTCAAGCACGATGGCCGACACAAAGCCCGGCTAGTTGCAAATGGTAATCTTACTGAAGCTCCCATTCACAGTGTGTATGCAGGAGTTGTTTCACTTAGAGGCTTGCGCATGTGCCTATTCCTTGCTGAACTGAATAGCTTAGAAGCATGGGGAACCGACATTGGGAATGCATACCTAGAAGCTGTTACCTGTGAGAAAGTATGCATCAAGGCTGGTGCTGAATTTGGATCACTAGAGGGTCACCTACTAGTGATTTACAAGGCTCTATATGGACTTCGATCATCTGGCAAGTGCTTTGGTGATATGCTCGCTGCCTGCCTCATTGAACTAGGTTTTGAAAGATCCAAGGCAGAGCCTGAAATCTTTATCAAACCTGGTCACAACAAACATGGGGAGCCAGTATACGAGCTGATATGCACATATGTCGACGACCTTTGCTTATGTATGGCCAACCCTGAAACCTTTCTGGGCATCCTACAGTCTGAACCTTACAATTTCAAATTAAAGGGCTCTGGTCCAATGAACTTTCATTTGGGATGTGGTTTCGAACGAGATGAACATGGTGTGCTCTGCATGAACCCCATCAAGTTCATTGAGAAAATGGAGGCCTCCTATGAACAAATGTTTGGCTGCAAACCCACCACTAGGTTCCATTCACCCCTTGCTGAGAATGATCACCCAGAGCTAGACTCATCATCATTCCTAGGAGATACTGATATCCAAAAGTATCAAAGCATGGTGGGCTCACTACAGTGGGTCATTGCCATTGGACGGTTTGATGTGCAGACTGCTGTCATGACCTTATCAAGCTTTCGCGTGCAACCTAGGGAAGGCCATCTCAACAGAGCCAAACGAATCTATGGTTACATCTCCAAGTTTCGTCATTTCAAAATCAGATTCAGAGTGGGCATACCAGATTTTGTACTCACTCAAGGCAACAGTACAGACTGGTCCAATACCGTATATGGGGAGCATTCTGAAGACCTACCAAGCGATGCACCTAAACCCCTAGGTAAGGTAGTTGTATTGTCTCATTTCTATGATGCAAACTTAATGCATGACATCCTAAGTGGTAAAGCTGTCACTGGTATCCTGCACTTTGCAAACAAGACCCCCATCATGTGGTTCTCCAAGAAGCAAGCAACATCCGAAACAGCCACCTTTGGTGCCGAATTTGTGTCTGCTAGAACATGTATTGAGCAAATTGTTGACATTCGACAGTCATTCAGGTATCTAGGTACTAGAGTACACGACACATCCTACACATGGGGAGACAATGAAAAGATGATCCAAACCTCTACATTCCCATATGCGAGGCTCCACAAGAGGCATCACATTCTATCATATCACTATGTTAGAAGCATGATCGCAAGAGGTTTCATCCTCATGCAACATCTTGCAGGTAAGGATAACTGCGCTGACATCCTCACCAAGCATTGGGGACACTCGGTAGTGTATCCTTTACTCAAGCCCATCTTTCACTACTGTGGAAACACCGGTGATCTATTGCAGGATGACTGCACCAGATACTAGAGGATGCTTTCATGTGGATACATGGGGAGTATTAAATTCCTTTCGTGTCTAAGTTGGTAGAGGTACGAGATCGAAAATAATGAGACCTCGAAAATTACCGGGCTCATTCTCACGATCAAGAATCGATACTTAACTGGAGAAGAAGAATCGATCGTCACTCAAGTTCGATACTTAGTGATCCAAGAAAGAACACATGCCAGATATTAGCATATGCTATATTTTGTTAAGTGTTCTGTTTTCAAGAAAAGACAGCAGAGGTTCGAAGCGCTGCTCGCGAACTTGTTTATCTGCTGTGTAAAAATACGTGTTGTATTAGCGGCAACACGATATTCACCGTAACACGGTAATTTACCGTACAAAATACTCGTAATTTCACCGTGCTGTATTAGCGGCAGCACGCTTTAAAGCGGTAACTTGCTCTCCAGCAGCAAGCCAACACGCTTATACTTTTAGATTATTTGATTATTCAACCTTAAACCTTGCATCGGACGTCTCCTTGCGTCCCATTTGTAGAACTACAAGCCTAAGATCTAACTGACTGCGTCGGTACCGATAGTCAGAATAGATCTGGTTGGACTAGCGTCCAATCGTAGTGGATATCAGAGAAATATTAGAACACAACAGATCGGCACCTCAACCGGCCTGCAGTTAAAGCTCCTGTTGCTCTTCTTTGCCTTTGGATTGAATCAGCTCAACAGCCAGTTTCAAAAGGAAATTAACAGGAACCCATAAGTATATTCAAAGGAATATGCTTGATATCCCGTGAGGAAATTACTTATTGCAATCAAGAAAATCAATACCGATTCCAGATGGGCCTACTCATATCCAGCACATATACCACAAATAAGCATACGCCCCATCGAACAGAATACCTAACCCCACAATGACCGATATCATCGAATGACCGATACAGTAAGACCGACACGACGCTAATACAGCAACAGCAACAGAAGAATCGGTACGATGGTAAAGAAGACAGTAACAAATAACCGGGGAAGATCTCTACCATGTAAAATACAGAGAGCCTCGACACAGTGAAATACACAGTAAAATAAGAGCGTCTCTCTGAGCTCACATCTCTTTAAATTTTAATTATCCTATCCTTTCGGTCGATTTTTAGAGTAACAACAGGTTACAGAGCCCTTATAACTTACACTAACAAGTGTATACCTTAAGCTACCTATCTCTGCCCCGTACAGCACCTCCACTGTCGGTTACAGCCAGAGTATACTTGGTACGGGACTCGCACGACGGGCTGTATCAATAGACCTCCCCCGCCTCTCTTTCTTTCTTTCTTCCTTCTCCTCCTTACTCGCGCATCAAGGGGTGTATACAGATCCTTCGACCAAGAATCTTCTTCTGTAATACAGGACCAAGAAGCGTACATATCAAGGGGTGTATCTACTACAGAACATTCTACCAAGAATCTCCTTCTGTAATACACATTCAACACGACGACGATCGCGATCCAGGACGACAATCGAAACGATTACGATTACGATTAATCGTTCGACAACACCAACACGTCGTCGACCCTTCTCCAACCCATCTGTTTCTCCTTCCATAGAACAGACCATGAAGGTTCAGCACTGTACAAGTAGTACAAAATGACACCAACTCAAATACCTACACATTCCGCTACTTGGTTTTGGATCCGGAAGGGTATTCAAACCGCAATTCTACTGCAAATAACACGAGACGACGAGACAAAAAAATCGAGCCGACAGCCCTTCTACAACCCATCTGTTTCCCCTCCAATAGAAGGGAAGATGAGGGTTCACATGTACAGATACTACCACATTCGAACACCATCATGTTCCTCTACTGATTCTTTGACTTGGAATGGCAATCGAACGGCTATCGGATCAGATGGTGAATGAAGAAGATATGGGGGCACCATTTCCGTTCATAATCATTGAAATACAGTACCAAAATATTATACAGCACACTACTAGCTTGCTTAGAGGGGACTGATTTAGCAGCAATAATACTAGGGGGGACCGGCGCTTATTAGCCATCCTCTTATCGGTTGCCTTATCGGTCGACACTATTGCCGTTTCAAAAAAGTGAGCAAAACAATGTGTCATGAAACAAGCACCTCCCCGGACATTTCTTAGAAAGAAGAGTAAAGAACAACGGTCATGTAAAGTACTTGTGGTATTTGTGGTATTTCCTTAAGAGTTACACGGAGTCTTATACCACTAAAAATGCAACAATACTGTGTATGGAAATTCGCCCTTTACCTCTGTTTTTTTAGGGGTACGACATGATTTCTACAGAAAAAAACAGTAGAAATAGTCATTAGAGGTATGTATCATTAAGCGTACCGGTTTCTACTTACGTGCCACAGTAGTGCCAGGCTAAATACCACAATTGTGGTATTTCCGCTGTATGGTACTCGTACGTACAGTAGATATGAATTTGATCGAACAAGACACGACGACAAACCGAGGTGCAAAATACTTCTATTAGGAGTAACATGGAGTACGGTACGAGTTTAGGTGCGAACGACGAAGAGACCAAGTAGGCCCATGTAGAATTTGTACCAAAGCAAAATGTTCAACATTGTCGTACGCCTCTAAAAAGGTACTAAAATAAGGTTTATGTATTTGTTAAAAACTAAGATTCAGATTGTGAGCTAGCTTTGTCAACTACTCCGAGGAGCCGTTGAGAAAGCTTGTAACAGTAAAAAGCCGTTGAATGGAATTTCAACGTACATTGCACATAGAGAAGCACATGGAGAATTTGGATATGTTCTTCATCCAGTCTTCAAGGTTGAAGCCCGGCTTGCGTGGCATTGTATTTCAGATTTTCTTGAATCGTGGGTAATTTTCAATCGTGAGCGTTGGAATACCACACTCTTCTCCTTCTCGTAAAAGTTCGATTGGTGGCACAGAATTTTTGTTAGTCGTGTGCGACCAGTATTGCTTAGATAAGAAATTTTTAGTTGGTGTGATATGGTTTCAGATTTCGAATGTTCATGCGTTGGATCACGTGATTTCTTAAGAGAAAGGAAACTGTACCATTTGTGTGAATTTGCTGTATGGTGTAGGGGCCTTTGCTTCTTGCGTCAAAAGCTCCAGGGATTTGCTTTTCATTTTTCACCATAACTTGATCTCCTACACTGTAATCATGAAGCTTCCTGTGGCTGTTTTCTTTCATAGCATTCTTGTCGATTTGAGCTTGTCTTTTGTTTCTGACCATGGCCAAGTCAGTAATTACTGGAATCGGTAGAAACATGTCTCTGTGGAATACAAGGGCTCCGGGTGTCATTCCAAACGTTTTGTTGATGGTTGATCTAACTGCAAACTGAGCCGATGCGAAGATGGTGTCAATAATATCAGTTGCTTCCTGGAGAGTTCGTGGAGGGTTGGTGTTGAGCTCTGTTCTCATTGCAGACTTCATCGTATCGTGGACGCGTTCAAGTACTGCATTGGATTGTGGGTTCCGGACTGAGCAAACCTTGGCTTTGATTCCTAGGTTGGCAAGATGGAGTTGGAAGTCGTTGCTCATGAAGTTGGTTCCTTGGTCGATAATACAATTTACTGGTTTTGGGTATCTGGAGAGCCAGCCATTGTCGAGGGCATGAACTGCCATGAGGCCGGTTGGGTTTACTTGTGGGGCTCGAATGATTTCAAGGAGGTTGGTGCACATGTCCATGATGGTAAAGCCATTGAAGGAGACTGTTCCATGGCCAGGGATCTTGATTTTCCAAGGGCCTACTCCATCGATTGCAATGGTGTCCCAAGGAACATACTGGTGTTCTTTGGTGGGGAGCTGTCCGTGGCTTTGGTGGCTATTCTTGTATCGTTGACACGTGTCACACGTTTTGCAGAAGGCGTTGATTTGTTCCTTCAGGTTTGGGGCATATACAAATTGGTTGATGGTTCGATACAATCGTTCTGCGCCGGCATGGCCAAGCACGTGGTGGTAGTATTTGATGGTGGCTTGCACTCTGTTTGGAGGGAGTACAATTTTCTGGCGACCGTGGTTGGAGTCTACAACTTTCAAGTCGATGCCATTGAAGTTTTCAGTTGTATAACGAGGATTGGTAGCAATATCGGCATTGGCTGCTTGATCTTGGGCGAGTTGGTCGAAGGCTAAGGGGTAGCATGGGAATGTCTTCTGGGTAGTTAAGAAACAAGTCAGAAAGAGCGAGAAGATCGGAGTCCGTTGAGTCAGTTGCAAGGTCCGAGTCATCCGTTGGATCGGGACCGAAGAACTCCTTCTTCTTCTCCGGAGTGTCTTGCTGAAGTGGGAGCCTCGAGAGGGCATCAGCAATGACATTGTCTTTGCCTTTGATATACTTGAATACTGGGGAAAATTCTTCAAGGAGCATGCGCCAAGTCATAATTCTATGGCTGGTAAGATTTTGTCTGGTTAAGTTGATGTGGTCTGTCCATACGATGATTTCAGCACCCCAAAGAATGTTCCGAAATTCTTTGAAGACTTCGACAACACAGAGCATCTCTTTGTCAATTGTTGGGTATTTGCGTTGAGCCGAATTGAGTTTTCTGGAGAAGCAAAGGATGATTTTGCCGTTTTGGAGGATGACAGCGCCAAGCTGGTAATCAGAAGCATCAGTATAGACATGGAAGGGCTTGTTTGGATCAGGGAAGGCAAGGAGGATATCATTGGCAATAAGCGATTTGGCTTTGTTGAAAGCTTCAATGAGTTCTGGAGTTGGAGAGATTTTGCCTTTGGCTCGTCCAGAGAGGTCGGTAAGGGGTGCAAGGACTTCAGCTCGTTTTGGGTAGAAGTTTCGATAGAAGTTGATCATCCCAACAAAGGACCGTAGTTGGGTTGTTGTTGAGGGAAACGCAAGTTTCAGAATAGGAGAAATTTTGTTTGGATTGGGTCTAATTCCATCTCGAGAGATGATGTGGCCAAGCCAAGGAGCTTGGGATTGAAACCAGTGGCACTTGGAGGGCTTGACAGAGAAGTTGTGACACTTCAGTAAGGACAGAACAGAGGAGACTGATTTGCAATGGGAGTCAAGGGTGTCTGAGAAGATACCAATATCGTCGATGTATACTTCGATGTCCTTCAGGTGGGAGAGCATTTGTTCCATGCAGCCTTGGGCCCAACTTGGAGAGTTAAGGAAGCCCATTGGCAATCGGAGGAGTCTGAACTTTCCGAATGGAGTAACAAGGACACAAAGCCAGGTGGAGGCCTCATCGAGTTTGAAGGTGTGGAATTGCATACTGACATCGATAAGGGTGACATATTTGAAGCCCCTTCTTCTGTGGAAGATGTCTTGGAGCTTTGGGAGCGGGTAGTGGAGTTTCTTGGTAACTTTGTTGAGTTCTCAGAAGTCACTGATGAGTCTACAGGAGCCATCTGGTTTGGGCACTACAAAGGTTGGCATTCCCCATTCAGTTGCATAGCACCGTTCAAGGATGCCAAGTTTCACTTGTCGGTCAATTTCTTTCTTCACTGCTTCTTGTTGGTGCAGCGGAATGGAATAGGGTTGTTTTATATGATATGGAGTTGCGCCTTGCTGGAGGTCAATGTGGAACGTTTGATTAGGGAAAATGCCTAATTCTTTGTCATTCAAGCCTTCAAAAAGTTCTTCATTTTGGAGGAGTATTGGTAACAAGGCTTGTTTCTCTTGGTAGGAGAGATGATTTTGGTCGGTGACAAGCTTGTGGAGGTCAGTTTTCTCATACTTGGTGGTTCCATCTACATAAGACTGTTGGATTGATTGGGCGGAGTAACTTTCTGCAACCGCGTGTGGTTCTGCGGACATGACCTTGTGGAGCAAGGACTTGTTGTCAAAGTAATTGCGAGGATGGAAGTCCATTGTCTTTTCATACCATTCTATGGTACAAGTCTCGAAGTCCATTTTCATTCCAAGATCTCTCATGGTTTTCCGTCCAATAAGGAGGTGATAGTTGATGTTCTGAGAGACTACAAAGCATTTGATTTGTAGGACTTTCATGGAGTATGATAGTTCTGGGAATATGGTGTTCTCCAAAGTTACGTAGTGGTTGCAAGTGGTTTTGCCGTTTGTTGTTTGCATTTGAATTGGTTGGTCTAGGAGGTTCTTCTTGATTCCAGAGGGAATTGCTGATTCCACTATAAGGTTGTCGGTTGATCCGGAATCGAAGAGGGTTTTCAAGTAGTACTTGCCAAGGGATCCGTTGATCGAGTTGCAGACACTTACTGTGGTTGGAGCAAGGTCGATGTCGACATTGTCCTTGCTAGGGGCAACATCTTGCTTGTTGTTGTCGGAATCGGTCTTTTCAGAGGGAAACCTTTGAAGATCTGTGTTGTAGTATTCTTCATCGATATCCATATCGACATGGAAGAGATCCGGCCAAGGAGTAGCAGGGATGGTAGTATCTTCTGGTTCATTGATGAAGACACACATGTGTTGTTCTGGTTCATTGAAGTTACTGCCATGCGACGAAGAGTTAGTGGATCGATCGCTGTTGTTGGAATTGCTGCTGCGATCATTCACGTGCGAGTCGTTGTTGTCCCTAGTGTTGTTATTAGACTGATTGGAGTTGCTGCCATACTTGTTGGTGTAGCATTGACCCCAAGTGTGATTGGCACCAGGATGGATAGGACACGGTGAGTCATTTGAGATCCTAGTTGATCCCTTGTTGTTGTTGTTGCTTTGGTTGTTGCTGCGTTGATTGTTGTTGTTGTTGCGTTGGTTATTGTTGTTGTTGTTTCGGTTTCGATTGTTGCGATTGTTTCGGTTGTTGCGATTGTTGCCGTTACGGTTGTTACGGTTGTTGTTGGCATTGTTGTTGCTGTTGTTGTTGTTTTGAGACTGGTTGTCTGATTTCTTGTTCTTTTTATTCTGTACAGATTGGAATCTTTCGAATCTTATCATCATTTCAGAGAGAGAATCTCTATGGGGAGAATGGTGTTGTTGATAGATGTCTTTCCAGTCCTCTGGCATCGATTCAAAGACTAGATTCTTGAAGTCGCTTTCGTTGATCTCTGCATCTTGTGGCGGGTGTCCCGGTAGTAATGGGAGAATAACATGGTTGTGGAAGTTGACTTGAGCTACGAATTGGTGTACAGTCATGGAGGTTGTCTTCTTAATGTTGGTGAGGAATCTTTTATGATTCTGGTAGGCATCGAGGTTGCTGTTGAACTTGAAGCTGATGAATGCTTCCACTGTCGTCTGGAAGTTGTCCACAGTTCTCTGTGGAACATTGGCTGATACATAGCTGTTCCACCAGCTACAGTCGGTGTAGTCTCTGAGGAGGTCTACAAACTTGTCATAGATTCTTGGTCCTGTGGTTAGGTTGAGGGTCTTCTTAGATCTAATGAACTCATTGATGGTGAAAAGAATTTGTAATTTGGTTGATCCTGCAGTAATCAAAGGGATTTTGATCTTGGTAACTTCTTGGGAGCCGTTGACTTCTTGGGTAATTTTGTACTCAATTTTGTCAATAGTCTCTTGATCAAAGTCATACTTGAAGGGAATGACTGAGTAAGACATACTGGTCTTCTTATTGTTACTGGACAATCGTCGGATCGGTTCTTGTTAGATGTGTAGTAGTGGTAATTTTTTATTCGTGTAGTAGTTGAAGTAGTCTTTACCGGTAGAAAGGGGTCGAAGCGGTTATTCGACTGTTTAAACAGTGTCGTACGCCTCTAAAAAGGTACTAAAATAAGGTTTATGTATTTGTTAAAAACTAAGATTCAGATTGTGAGCTAGCTTTGTCAACTACTCCGAGGAGCCGTTGAGAAAGCTTGTAACAGTAAAAAGCCGTTGAATGGAATTTCAACGTACATTGCACATAGAGAAGCACATGGAGAATTTGGATATGTTCTTCATCCAGTCTTCAAGGTTGAAGCCCGGCTTGCGTGGCATTGTATTTCAGATTTTCTTGAATCGTGGGTAATTTTCAATCGTGAGCGTTGGAATACCACAAACATGACACTCATGATTAAAATTGGTCTCATGACTTATTTCGAACCGATTTCGTTCGAAATTTCCGAGACGAACCTCTATTGCAGAAAAACTCGAAACTCCTCTCACTTCTTTCCTTCCTAATCCATCTATTTGCAACTACTTTAACAGCACTGAATAACAAACAAATAACAGATACTTAATTAACTAATTCAATTGCACCACACTGGGGGGATGGGGGGACGCGATTCCACCTTGTCGAACCGGCGAATCGCTTTCAAGGGTGAAACGAGGTGCGAAATTGGTGGAGTTGTTACCGTACGACGACAACAACGGAGGTGTGAAAGAATCCTATCGGGTCGATTTTTGATTGACAACAGTCATTTGATTGGTAGTGTAGATCACTTGGTAGGATCGGTATGAACGTACATAGCATCTACTCTAGAACTCGCGCAAATGAATGACGTCACTTAGCATGATTGGTAATAGATCACTTAGTAGGATCGGTATGAATATAATATGTAGCATCTACTCTCATACATATCAATTTTTTTTCGAATTTAAAATAGAACTCGCGCGAATGAATGACGTCACTTGATTCGTAGTATGAATCACTTGGTAAGATCGGTATGAACGTATGTAGCTTGCTTCCTTGTACTAGTTTTCAACTGCGCATTTTAAAGGAAAATCTCGCGCAAATGACGTCACTTGGTTGGTGGTATAGATTGATTGGTAAGATCAGTATGAAGGTAGCAAACTACAATATGAGTATGTTAATAAGACCAAAGTCGTAAACTGTTGTTCGGTTATGTTGTTACTTTGCGTATTTACTTTATTTCGTTTGATTTTTACTGTGTTGGAAAGAGTTATCAATAAGATTATGATCGGATTGTTTCTGGACCATATTGTTCTCTCATTTACTAATTTGTCTTTCCTTTGTGTGGGGATACTCGTATCGAGAGTTCGATCCTCATATCGCGTACCTCTACTCAGTGCTTTAAGTATCTCTTGATACTCACGAACGCTTATGTATAATTTACTTATCGTACTCAGCACATTGGTCGCGTCTCACTTTTACTTATTGCGCTCAGCTTGTGATAGAAGATCTTGAACACCTTGGAATCGTACGTCTCGCCTTGTATCGCGTATACATATTACTTATACGTAATACCGTATTACGTATACGTAAAACGTATTACGTAATGCGTAATACATAAATTGTACAGTTTCTTATTACATATCACGTATCACGTATCACGTACGTTAAGACGATTTTGCGCGTACGTAAATTCACGCTTGATTCAGTATTCCAATACACCCTTGGATGGTCCTTTGACTATCCGGCTCATGTAGATATATCGGTCTTACCTTTTTATGGTGGCTCCCTGGATGGTGCTTGGTGGGGTAATCAGCCAGATTATGTTTTCCCGGTTCCCAGAAAATATTGAATTGCCCTTGTTGAGCCCTGTCTTTTAACCAATAGAATTGCATATCAATGGCTTTAGACCTCTTTTGTTTGATAGTGCCGTTGAGTATGCCCTCTGCTGTATTATTGTCGGTTTTCAGTGGAGTGGCCGGTTGTGGGTGGCCGAGTTCAATCAGACATTGTCGGATGGGTAACGCTTCCCGTGCATTCAGGAATAATGACGCAACTTTGGCCTCGGCCGCGGATGCCATAACATTTTTGATTATTTTTGCCAATACTAGTATAGCGCCGTTGAATGTGTGATCGGATGAATTCCCTAGGTAATGATATCCCCCAGCTCGGCTCTTGGCCTCTGGACATACTAAGTACGCTGTATCACTATCCACCCGGAGTATCATGTCACTTGCCCTGTAGATGATGGCTGCGTCAGGATTACATGACGCATAGTTGAGGAAATATTTTGTGGCTGCTAATGTCGTTTTGTTATTCTTGGCAGAGGCAATATCGTTGAGCGCATGTAACATCATGTTCTCGACTGCTCGGGCATAAAAAAGGAATTTTCCTGTGACTTGTTGGATGAATTTTATTTCTTCGTTCGATAGTGTAGTCATGTCCTCGAGCTTTGCGTATTGTATTTTTTCGCCGTAGGCAGGGACGTCCGCGCGTGAAGGGCCCGCGTACGTGTGTGTCGGCCTCACGTGTTCAAATTCTTTCAATGCTTGCTCCACGTAACCGTCCATAGACAATCGTACTTCACGTTTGTCGTAGTCCCATCGTAGGTGGACCCCTACATACTGTTTTCCCAACCAGTCCACCTTGAAGGTATATTTGGCGCCGACGGCTGCTACTAGGTGATCTACATCTTCCTGTCGGGTGTACTTGATTCCAAAGTCATCCACCACAAGGGTAAAGTTAATGTCCCGTTCATCATGCAGGAACAGTCCCTCTGTGTGGGGTGCCTTCCTGTATCCGTACTTCTGGAGGTGGTCAACTAGGTCGTCGTGGGCGATCTTTCCACTCTGTTTTAACCCATACCATGCCTTTTTGATCCGGGCATAAACATATTCCCCTTGCTTGAGCCCTTCCAACTTGTACGCTATTCTGACTCAGGGGGGATCATGTCCCACCTGAACTTTACGAATTCGGGTTCATCCAGTGTGGAGCATAAGTACATGTTAGAAATGTCACCGGTACAGTATTTAGCCCCAGGGGAGGACACTACGCTGTTCCAGTGGGTTTTTATGGTTTCCATGCTTGCTGTCCGGGTGGACACGTTACCATGGTACTCCAGTTGGTCTCCCCCTGCTGTGATTCTCGTCCTGTAGGGGCCGGCCTTCTTGGGGCGTATGGCGACTGTATATCGGGGATATGTGACCCTTTTGTGTATGGGCACGTCAGTTCTCCTGATCCAGTCCAATACGTCCATCCCTTCTATGTTATTCTGTTGAAAGCCTTGGAATAACCGGCCGAACTCGTCTTCGCCTGACTTGAGCCATAGTTCTTGTATCTGTGCTTTGGGGTGCTTGATTAGATCACGGTATGCCGCCCACTTGTTCAAGTCATCATCCCATATGGACCCCCCACACGCTAGTTGGGGCACATACGTTAAATTGTTCGTTCGTAGGGCCTGTTTTGGTACGGGATATTGAACCGGCTCTCTCGGGTAAATCCCCATTAGTGCCTTGGGCCTCTCTTGGGGTTTTGAGTAGTATTGGTCGGATTTGTAGTATCGAGACACTTCACCATGTGTGTAGTCGGCAATGTCCCCATCGGCGAATCTTACTCTGTAGTATTGGTTGGTCTGATCATAGCTTACGACTTCACCTTCATACCACCCTGAGTTGAACTTCTTTCTAATGATTGTGCCCACGGCCCAGGGGTGTCCCTGGCGGGCGCTGCATTGTTGTGTAGGCGGCACCCTTGGAGGTTTGCGTGCATTCTCTGGTACATTGATTAATTTTGTATTGGGCCCGTTTGATACCCTTGGAGGTTCGCGCGTGTTTTTGGTTGTATCACTAAGTGTGGCATTGGGCCCATTTTGTTTTTGTCGAGTACTTATATGTAAAAGTTCCCGTATACTCCAAAGGGCCTCGTTCACTTGGGTTCCCTGTTCCATATAAGGGATTGGTGGATGGGGTTTACTAGTAACCTCCTTTAGGTCTTGGAGGATCATGAGCAGCCGGTCGGTAGAAGAGGTACGTGGCATCTCAGTCTTGGGGAAAAACGCCACTGTGTTGCTGATTCTGTTAGCGCGGCTGGTCGCACCGGCGCAGGTGTAATTCCTGTAGTGCTTCAAGGCCGGCCCAATGTAATAACCCCTTGTCCCATGGTCCTGCCATGCGCCTCGTTCTTGCGCTCTGTCATGAATGATCACCCGACAGCCCATCGGGGCGAGGGGGTGTTTGTTGTAGTCATAGATCCCGCGTCTGAGTTCATATGCTGATAGTTTGGGCTGGGTGCGTGAAGCATGTAGCAAGTTGAGGGTAATGAGGGCTTGTGGAATCAGTAGGTCCCAATCGTCCACCGGGAACTCGTCATCCACCCCATTCAACCCCGCTATAAAATGGTTCTTGAAGGTCTGTATTGCCCTTTCTGCATGGTTGAGTTGGTGGTCCCCAGGTGATACTAGTTGGTAATCGAGGTTGTTCTTTGTGATGTACGCGATTAGTTTCTTGGAGGTTTCGTTGTCCATTCGTACTATTTTTGCACTCACGTTGTCCTCTTTCATCCTTGCGTAGCACGCCGTGAACCCACGTAGGAGGTCTTCGCTCTTGCGTGACTGGATGGGCTCCACGTCAATATAGTTGGAATCGTAGTCGTACATGAGGAAAACATACTGGTGCCCACGGCGTGACGTGACTGGGTATCTCCCCGGTAGGTCCCACGCGATGAGTTCCTGTGGTTCGTCTTTGGCACGTGGCCCTGCGTGGTTGGTTGGTTGCATTTCATTTGTGGATACTACGTCCACGCAGACGTTATGTATCTTCTTTCGGTCGACGCGGGGTGGCTCTGTATCGGCGGTCGGTTTGTTCTTTGCCTTCTTTGGCTTGCTCGTGCTTTGAATACCTTGTCGAACCATTTGTAGGTGTCCCATAGTTGTTTCTTCTGTGAGTAGGAGGTATCAGTTGACACGTTGTGCTGTGAGGCCAGGCCACGTGGCAAATGAGCCGCGTTCGATGGCGCGGACCCACGTCTCTTTAGTGGGGTATCCAGCTGCTGCGTGGTAGAATCGTATTAGCTTGGGGATAGCTTGAATCTGGTATGCTCCTGCCCCCGTGTGTATTGGGTATTCGTTTTCGATATTGTTCTGGTCGTCGCTGGTCGCGGCGGCTTTGGTTTGGCGTTGGTCGGCGCTGGTTGCGCTGGCTTTGGTTTGGCGTTGGTCGGCGCTGCTTGCGCTGCTTGCTATTTTGTTTTGCGGGGGGGGGGGGGGGGGAGGGGGGTTCTATCACCCTTGGAGGTTCAGCTGTCCTCGGTGGAGGGACGGGTTGATGGAGGGGAACCATGTATAGATTCCTCAGGGGGTCACGTTGACCGGTGAGTATAACTTGTTGCGCGGGCCCGATAACTTTCACGTTGTCCTTAGTGAATTCTACTTGACACCCGTTGTTGCATAATTTAGGTACAGAGACCAAAGGCAATTCCACTTCATCGAATTTGTGACACCCGCGCGCCCCAATGGGGAGCCGTGGTAAGTCTAACAGGTCTGTAGCTGTGGAGTGCATTTTGCTCTCATTAGCACATCCTACTGTCAGTGCTCCCGGCGTCTCTTGGTGTCCCCCTCCCTGGTATGTCGATGGGACAAAGTGGTCTGTGGCTGCCGAATCCAGGGCCCCATACCCCGGTGGGGGCCGGATATGGTATGCGACGTCATGTGCAAACGTAACTGTACGTTGTGTCCGAGGGAGGATATCACGCGAGGGATCACGTAGGATACTGAGTAATGTAGAACCGTGATTACTAGAGTTATGTATACTACTACAGTGGTCCCTCCCACGCCGTCAGGATCGGAGGGGGGCCTCGTACACCCCGCGTCCGTCGCCATTGGGATTGGGTCCATTCCACTTCATCAACCTGTCATTGTTTCTGGTGGATCCTCCCATCTGGTTGTCGTAGGAGGCTCCCTCCTGGTGGGCGGCCTTGTTCCTCCTGTTGAAGCAATCTCGTCCGGTATGTGATAGGTTGACTCCACAAGAGTGGCAGTAATATTTGTATTGTTTCCACTCGTGGGCAAGTGGGCGTCCTGCCCCGGACTGCCGCGGGTGTCCTGCGCCAGACTGCCTGGGACGACTGGTGTCCGCTGCCTTGAGTCGATTGACGTCTGCTTGTAGGGAAGCCATGGCTGTTTCCCACTGGTGTGACATTGTCATCGTAGACGCCGCTGTTGTGGTCGACGCAGTGGTTTCGGACACACGGGAATAGATCTCTCGACACGCGTTGGCCAGCTCAAGTTGTTGGGTCTCGAGGTTGGTGAAACGTCGGTCGTTGTGTATGTCTACCAGGTTGGCCGTTTCAGCTTTGTTGTGGTAGGTACTATACAACTCCTGTAGTCGGTGGCCCCAGAACTTTTTGTAGTGCAAGAACTTGTCACGCTTTGCTATGGTTGTCCTGTGTTGTTTCCAGTCCTCATTCACTTGGTGAAGGGTAATTGGGCCGTGTTTGCTACGCATGAATGCGTCCCGGGCCTAATCAATCATTTGGGCTGAGGTTACTTCTGCAGTTTCCGGGAGTAGATTGATTTGCCATTGATACGTGGTTAATTGTCTGAAGTATTCCTTGGGACCAATCGGGCTCGGCGTGTATGATAGGGCATTCATTTTCTTTGAAAGCTCGCGGGTAAGCTGGTGTTGGGCATCAGTTGTACAGAGGTCAGCCTCCATGGCCTGGAAGGCAGCTAGTACTGTGGTTCCCCTGGGGAATGCCTCGGAGCCCGGGTCCTTTAAGTCATCCAACATGGCGGGGAACTTTTTGTCTGTAATGAGTAGTGCCTCTCTATCATACTTGATCCACTCCACATATAGTGCGCGTCTGCGTTTCCATAGTTTGTATGTGTCTGAGGTGAGCTCGATTGAACCATTGAGTTCTTGAGGCTCAGTCAGTGCTGTGGGAAATTGAGCGCCCGCGTCGCGTGCCTTGTATTGTTCCTCACTTTCCAACAGGAATGCATACCCACTTCCTTGTAGGTATTTGATGGAGGCTACCTCGGCCAGTGCATTGGCTAGGGTCTTTTTGAACTCGTACACGTCTACGCTAGTCGGTATTGCGATAGGCTTCAATTGGGTCTCATCCAGATGGTCCTTGACCCCGGTGTAATCCCTCTTCTTGACCATCTCGTCGTCAGTACTGCCTTCGTTGCTGCTATCGTCTTGTTTGGTGTAGTCGTACAGTAGTTTGTTCTGTTGTTGTAACTGGTCCTGTCTTTCTCCAGTATACTCGAGTATGTCTCGATTGTAGAGTTCAAGTTCCTCCAGTTGGTCCCTGAGTTCCCTAAGTTCGCGCGTGCCGGTTACGTGGGATGTGTCTAGGCTGGTGTCCGGGGTAATTCCCCTGGTTGCAGGTTCTGTATTGTTTTCTTCAGATTGTGTTCCTGCTGGCATTGGGTAGTGTAATCTTATCGATAACTAATAAGACCAAAGTCGTAAACTGTTGTTCGGTTATGTTGTTACTTTGCGTATTTACTTTATTTCGTTTGATTTTTACTGTGTTGGAAAGAGTTATCAATAAGATTATGATCGGATTGTTTCTGGACCATATTGTTCTCTCATTTACTAATTTGTCTTTCCTTTGTGTGGGGATACTCGTATCGAGAGTTCGATCCTCATATCGCGTACCTCTACTCAGTGCTTTAAGTATCTCTTGATACTCACGAACGCTTATGTATAATTTACTTATCGTACTCAGCACATTGGTCGCGTCTCACTTTTACTTATTGCGCTCAGCTTGTGATAGAAGATCTTGAACACCTTGGAATCGTACGTCTCGCCTTGTATCGCGTATACATATTACTTATACGTAATACCTATTACGTATACGTAAAACATATTACGTAATGCGTAATACATAAATTGTACGTTTCTTATTACATATCACGTATCACGTATCACGTATCACGTACGTTAAGACGATTTTGCGCGTACGTAAATTCACGCTTGATTCAGTATTCCAATATATGTACTGGATTGGGGGGCGGAGGGGGGGGGGGGGGGGGGGACTAATATTTTAAAAAAAAGTTTCCTTGACATTCACCCCCTCAAAAGTGAAGTATGACTCAAGCATGGTATGTAGTATGAGTATGTACTGGATCTAAGAGCAAATCTATTGAAACTGAGTTATATATTGGTCGGGGATTGGCAGGATTTGCACTGTCTTCAAGTTTGGTGGGTTTTTGGGTTGATGATGGAGTTAATTTTAGGTTGGGGATGGGCAGGATTTGCACTGTCTTCAAATCTGGTGAATTTTTGGGTTGACGACTGAGATAGTTTGGTCAAGGATTGGCAGAATTTGCACTGTCTTCAAATATGGTGGGTTTTGGGTTGATGACTAAGTCATAGTTTGGTCGGGGATTGGCAAGATTTGCACTGTCTTCAAATCTGATGGGTTTTTTGGTTGATGATTGAGTTCATTTTAGGTTGGGGATGGGCAGGATTTGTACTGTCTTCATGTTTGGTTGGTTTATGGGTTGATGACTGAGTTATAGTTGTGTCTAAGTTTGGCAGGATTTTCACTCTCTGCAAATCTGGTGAGTTTTTGGGTTGATGATTGAGTTAATTTTAGGTTGGAGATGGCCAGGATTTGCACTGTCTTCAAATCTGGTGAGTTTTTGGGTTGATGACTGTGTTATAGTTTGGTCGGGGATTGGCAAGATTTGCACTGTCTTCGAGTTTGGTGAGTTTTTTGGTTGATGATTGAGTTAATTTTAGGTTGGGGACTGGCAGTATTTGCACTGTCTTCAAATCTGGCGGGTTTTTGGGTTGATGACTGACTTATAGGTCAGGGATTGGCAAGGTTTGCACTGTCTTCAAATTTGGTGGGTTTTTGGGTTGATGACTGACTTATATTTTGATCGGGGATTGGCAAGAATTGCACTGTCTTCAAATATGGTGAGTTTTTTGGTTGATGACTGACTTATATTTTGGTCAGGGATTGGCAGGATTTGCACTGTCTTCAAATCTGGTGAGTGTTTGGGTTGATGACTGAATTATATTTTGGTCGCGGATTGGCAAGACTTGCACTGTCTTCAAATCTGGTGGGTTTTTGGGTTGATGACTGACTTATATTTTGGTCGGGGATTGGCAAGATTTAAACTGTCTTCAAATCTGGTTATTTTTTTGGTTGATGAATGAGTTTATTTTGGTCGGGGATTGGCAGGATTTGCACTGTCTTCAAATTTTGTGAGTTTTTGGGTTGATGATTGAGTTAATTTTAGGTTGGGGATGGTCAGGATTTGCACTGTCTTCAAATAATTGGTATGATTGGGAAGAACATAGACAGCTTGCTTGTAGATCTGGTAGCTCGTAACTACCGGTAGCTCCTACAGCTTGCTTGTTCGAATCTAACCCCATCCCTATGAATGTAGATACCTTGCTGATAGCTTACACGTAAATTTGGTTGGTTGGCTAATTGTAGAATTGGTACTGGTAAGAATTGGTACAGATCAGAACACCTTTGGTAATTCTGATCTGACTTGATGCACACTAGTACTAGTAGAAATTGTACGCGTTATTGTATGAGTACTTCTTACCATGACTTTACTGACACATACTTACAATACATACAATAACTACGTATTCAACAACTCCACAGGGCCCCTGCAAAGCACTAATCGTCAACCCAAAAACCCATCAGATTTGAACACTGTGCAAATCTTGCCAATCCCCCACAAAAATATTACTCAATCATCAACCCAAAAACCCACCAGATTTGAACACTGTGCAAATCTTGCCAATCCTCGACCAAAATATAACTCAGTCATCAACCCAAAAACCCACCAAATTTGAACACAGTGCAAATCCTTCCAGTCCCTAACCCAAATATAATTCAATTGTCAACCCAAAATCCCACAAGATTTGAACACAGTGCAAATCCTGCCGATCCCCGACCAAAATATAACTCAATTGTCAACCCAAAAACCCACCAGATTTGAACACTGTGCAAATCTTGCCAATCCCCGACCAAAAACCCACCAGATTTGAAGACAGTGCAAATCCTGCCAGTCCCCGACCAAAATATAACTCAGTCATCAACCAAAAAACCCACCAGATTTGAACACAGTGCACATCTTTCCAGTCCCTAACCAAAATATAACTCAATCATCAACCCAAAAACCCACCAGATTTGAAGACAGTGCAAATCTTGCCAATCCATGACCAAAATATAACTCAGTCATCAACCCCAAAACCCACCAGATTTGAACACAGTGCAAATCCTGCCAGTCCCCAGCCAAAATATAACTCAGTCATCAACCCAAAAACCCACCAGATTTGAACACTGTGCAAATCTTGCCAATCCCCGACCAAAAACTCACCAGATTTGAAGACAGTGCAAATCCTGCCAGTCCCCGACCAAAATATAACTCAGTCATCAACCCAAAAACCCACCAGATTTGAACACAGTGCAAATCTTTCCAGTCCCCAACCAAAATATAACTCAATCGTCAACCCAAAAACTCACCAGATTTGAACACAGTGCAAATCCTTCCAGTCCTCAACCAAAATATAACTCAGTCATCAACCCAAAAACCCATCAGATTTGAACACAGTGCAAATCCTTCCAGTCCCTAAACAAAATATAACTCAATCGTCAACCCAAAAACCCACAGGATTTTAACACTGTGCAAATCTTGCCAATCCCCGACCAAAAACCCACCAGATTTGAAGACAGTGCAAATCCTGCCAGTCCTCGACCAAAATATAACTCAGTCATTAACCCAAAAACCCACCAGATTTGCACACAGTGCAAATCCTTCTACTTCCCTAACCAAAATATAATTCAATCGTCAACCCAAAAACCCACAAGATTTGAACACAGTGCAAATCCTGCCGATCCCCGACCAAAATATAACTCAATTGTCAACCCAAAAACCCACCAGATTTGAACACTGTGCAAATCTTGCCAATCCCCGACCAAAAACCCACCAGATTTGAAGACAGTACAAATCCTGCCAGTCCCCGACCAAAATATAACTCAGTCATCAACCCAAAAACCCACCAAATTTGAACACAGTGCAAATCTTTCCAGTCCCTAACCAAAATATAACTCAATCGTCAACCCAAAAACCCACCAGATTTGAACACTATGCAAATCTTGCCAATCCATGACCAAAATATAACTCAGTCATCAACCCCAAAACCCACCAGATTTGAACACAGTGCAAATCCTGCCAGTCCCCAGCCAAAATATAACTCAGTCATCAACCCAATAACCCACCAGATTTGAACACAGTGCAAATCCTTCCACTTCCCTAACCAAAATATAATTCAATCGTCAACCCAAAAACCCATCAGATTTGAACACAGTGCAAATCTTTCCAGTCCCTAGCCAAAATATTAATTCAATCATCAATCAAAAAACCCACGAGATTTGAACACAGTGCAAATCTTTCCAGTCCTCAACCAAAATATAACTCAGTCGTCAACCCAAAAACCCACCAGATTTGAACACAGTGCAAATCCTTCCAGTCCCTAGCCAAAATATGATTCAATCATCAACCCAAAAACCCACCAGATTTGAACACAGTGCAAATCCTTCCAGTCCCTAAACAAAATATAAATCAATCGTCAACCCAAAAACCGACCAGATTTGAACACAGTGCAAATCCTTTCAGTCCTCAACCAAAATATAACTCAGTCATCAACCCAAAAACCCACCAAATTTGAACACAGTGCAAATCCTTCCAGTCCCTAACCAAAATATAATTCAATCATCAACCCAAAAACCGACCAGATTTGAACACAGTGCAAATCTTTCCAGTCATCAACCAGAATATAACTCAGTCATCAACCCAAAAACCCATCAAATTTGAACACAGTGCAAATCCTTCCAGTCCCTAACCAAAATATAATTCAATCACCAACCTAAAAACCCACCAGATTTGAAGACAGTGCAAATCCTGCCGATCCCCCACCAAAATATAACTCAGTTGTCATCAACCCAAAAACCGACCAGATTTGAAGACAGTGCAAATCTTGCCAATCCCCAACCAAAATATAACTCAATCATCAATCCATAGACTCACCAGATTTGAAGACAGTGCAAATCTTGCCAATCCTTGACCAAAATATAATTCAAACATCAACCAAAAAACTCACCAGATTTGAAGATAGTGCAAATCTTGTCAATCCCTGACCAAAATATAACTCAATGGTCAACCAAAAAACTCAAGAGATTTGAAGACAGTGAAATTCTTGTCAACCCCCAACCAAAGTATAACTCAGTCATCAACCCAAAAACTCACCAGATTTGAAGACTGTGCTAATTCCTGCCAATCCACGACCAAAATATAACTCAGTCATCAACCCAAAAACCCACCAGATTTGAACACAGTGCAAATCCTTCCAGTCCCCAGCCAAAATATAACTCAGTCATCAACCCAAAAACTCACCAGATTTGAACACAGTGCAAATCCTGCCAGTCCTCAACCAAAATATAACTCAGTCATCAACCCAAAAACCCATCAGATTTGAACACAGTGCAAATCTTTCCAGTCCCTAGTCCAAAATATAATTCAATTCGTCAACCCAAAAACCCATCAGATTTGAACACAGTGCAAATCCTTCCAGTCCCTAACCAAAATATAATTCAATGGTCAACCCAAAAAACCACCAGATTTGAACACAGTGCAAATCTTTCCAGTCCTCAACCAAAATATGACTCAGTCGTCAACCCAAAAACCCACCAGATTTGAACACAGTGCAAATCCTTCCAGTCCCTAACCAAAATATAATTCAATCGTCAACCCAAAAACCCTTCAGATTTGAACACAGTGCAAATCTTTCCAGACCCCACCCAAAATATAACTAAGTCATCAACCCCAACAACCCACCAGATTTGAACACAGTGCAAACCTTTCCAGTCCTCAACCAAAATATAATTCACACATCAACCCAAAACCTCACCAGATTTGAAGACAGTGCAAATCTTGTCTATCCCTGACCAAAATATAATTCAATCGTCAACCAAAAAACTCAAGAGATTTGAAGACAGTGGAATTCTTGTCAATCCCCAACCAAAATATAACTCAGTCATCAACCCAAAAACTCACCAGATTTGAAGACTGTGCTAATCCTGCCAATCCTTGACCAAAATATAACTCAGTCATCAACCCAAAAACCCACCAGATTTGAACACAGTGCAAATCTTTCCAGTCCTCAATTAAAATATAACTCAAACATCAACCCAAAAACTCACCAGATTTGAACACAGTGCAAATCTTGTCTATCCCTGACCAAAATATAACTCAATCATCAACCAAAAACCTCAAGAGATTTGAACACAGTGCAAATCCTGCCAGTCCCTGACCAAAATATAACTCAGTCATCAACCCAAAAACCCACCAGATTTGAACACAGTGCAAATCTTTCCAGTCCCTAACCAAAATATAATTCAATCATCAATCAAAAAACCCACGAGATTTGAACACAGTGCAAATCTTTCCAGTCCTCAACCAAAATATAACTCAGTCGTCAACCCAAAAACCCACCAGATTTGAACACAGTGCAAATCTTTCCAGTCCCTAACCAAAATATAATTCAATCATCAATCAAAAAACCCACCAGATTTGAACACAGTGCAAATCTTTCCAGTCCTCAACCAAAATATAACTCAGTCATCAACCCAAAAACCCACCAGATTTGAACACAGTGCAAATCTTTCCAATCACCAAAATATAATTCAATCGTCAACCCAAAAACTCACCAGATTTGAAGACAGTGCAAATCTTACCAATCCTCGACCAAAATATAACTCAGTCATCAACCCAAAAACCAACCAGATTTGAAGACAGTGCAAATCTTGCCAATTCTCGACCAAAATATAACTCAACCATCAACCCAAAAATCAACAGATTTGAAGACAGTGAAATTCTTGTCAATCCCCAACCAAAATATAACTCAGTCATCAACCAAAAAACTCACCAGATTTGAAGACTGTGCAAATCCTGCCAATCCCCGACCAACATATAACTCAATCATCAATCCAACTACTGTGGCACGTAAGTAGAAACCGGTACGCTTAATGATACGTACCTCTAATGACTATTTCTACTATTTTTTCTCTGTAGAAATCATGTGGTACTCCTCAAAAAGAGATGTATGAGGCGAATTTCCATACTCAGTATTGTTGCATTTTTAGTGGTATAAGACTCCGTGTAACTCTTAAGGAAATACCACAATTACCACAAGTACTTTACATGACCGTTGTTCTTTACTCTTCTTTGTAAGAAATGTCCCCGGAGGTGCTTGTTTCATGACACATTTTTTCGCTCACTTTTTCGAAATGGTGACCACCGATGATGATAAGACGACCAATAAGCACCAATTCCCCCCCCCTATTACTTGCTGCTAAATTGGTCCCCTCTGAGTAAGCTAGGAGTGTGCTGCATAGTAATACTTTGGCACTCTATTTAAATTTAGTCTTCTATGTATCTACCTTGGTGGCAACATTCATTCCTTTCGATCGTAACGCTCATTTCGATCATAACGCTCATTTCGATCGTGGAGGGAACAACAGGCTGTATCAGTACTAGGCGTTGACATTGGCATTGGCATGGGCATTGGAGGCGGCTTTTGGTTTATTGTTGTGTGTTGGTGTGATGTGACGGCGTTGATCTTGCTGGAGAGCAAACCCCCCTTCTTGTTGTTGCTAGGGGGGATTTTCCCTGTAGATTTTAGTGCAGTGTAACACGTTGGTTGGCACGTAAGTCCAATTGTAATGAAGCTCGCCCTGCTTGCTCTTCTTTGTATGGATCCATTGTCATTGTTGTCATCTTGTTGTTCTTTGTATCGTATCTTGTTCGATAGCCGTTCCATTGCCATTCCAAGTCAAAAAATCAGTAGAGGAACATGATGGTGTTCGAATGTGGTAGTATTTGTACATGTTGACCCTCATCTTCCCTTCTATTGGAGGGGAAACATATGGGTCGGAGAAGGGCCGTCGTTGTCGTCGTCGTCAATTTTTCGTATCTTTGTGTGTGATTCGCAGTAGAATTGCCGTTTGAATACCCTTCCGGATCGAAAACCAAGTAGCGGAATGTGTAGGTATTTGAGTTGGTGTCATTTTGTACTATTTGTACAGTAGCGAACCTTCATGGTCTGTTCTATGGAAGGAGAAACAGAAGGGTCATTGTAGGGGTCGGCATTCGTGATTTCGATGATCGGAGTTCCCATCAAAAAAATTGTCTTGGAGTGAGTTTTTCGTTGTGTTTTCAGGGTCTTTTGTCTTGTTCTTTTTTGAAGGGACTTCAGTGTGCGGAGCACACATATGTTTATTTCCTGTAGACTTGTACATGGTTTTGGTACTGGGTATTTATTGTGGTATTTATATTGTACACTCACCGTACTCCATGTTACTAATATTTCGCACCATCGGTTTGTCGTCGTGTCTTGTTCGATTGTATTTTTCACCAACTCTCTCATAAGGCAAGGTTGACAATGACGTGACAACTAACTTCATCTAAGACAGATTTTAATCGTTTTCAATATGTTCAGGTTAAATCTTATGGTTACGTGCAACCATAAAAATGAGAGTTTGCTACCATAAAAATGAACGCGCGCCACTAGATATTACTATTGCTTTTAGATGAAGCATCTCATTTCCGTAAATAATTGTTTCAATTCTATTTTTAACGATTTTTAGTCGTAGCATTTGTACCAAGGCTACTTGTTAAAAACAGATTTTTTTAATATTTCTACATATTTCCCCCCCCCAAACCCCCCCCCATAAACTCCGTCTACAAGGTTACGTTGTCAACTCTTAGGGTTAGGGTTAGTGTTTAACGTTCAACTAACAACTCCACCAATTTTCCCCAATTACAAATACAAAAACGAAATGGTTTCGTTGGTGTACAGGACTTATTGGATACGCATACTAGCTAGGGAAGAATTTCAGAACTTAGCACCTAAATTGAGCCTCTCAGGCTCATTGATAGGCAGAGGCAAACTCAACGGACCGAAAGATTTCATACCGGTACTATGTCCCTCCAAAGCAACCCGGGTTGCATTTAACCTGGGCTAGTACAACTGGCTACATGATTCTACGTAGGCACTAGTATTATGTTTGGTACCCCATCATCTGGCGAGGTACGTATTTTTTGTACTACAAAGACTAGAGTACGAGTACCGCGTCACGGTTGCATTTTTAATTTTAGCGAAGTTGCTCTGATTCCTACTCCGTGTTGTTAGATTACAGTAGGAAGATTGCAGTAATATTGATTAGATTCTAAGATTGTGAGCATAATGATTAAGTTCTACCCGGACCGAACTGCACCTCTGTCGGTCCCTCTTTACGGGTCGTATATGCGTTGAGATGAATCGTATAAACAATTATTTGTTTTTGGCGGCTATCACGAGTGACTGATTTAGTCCGTCTGTATGTCCTTAACCGCGCGATTTCTAGAGTCCCCGTGTCTTCGTGGTAGTAACGTGATACTAGTAGAAGATACCTATCCCGCGGGTCTCATTTTTTCATCAACCCCATCTCGCCACATACACCTCATTGCTAGTTCAATTAGCCTGGATCCACTCATTAATTTTGTGAGTAAGTCCGCGATATTCGACTCGCCTGGCTCCTTTGCAATCCGGATAGTTCCTGCTGCTATGCACTCCCTTGCCTTATGATAAGCAACACTATTATGCTTCTTCTTACAAGGGCTTTCTGGTCGTGTAGTGTTCTTCACGACCGACTCATTGTCACAGTAGATATTGGTAGGTCCTTCTATAGGTACACCCATCATCTGTAGCTTATATCTTAGCCCCTCTACCATCTCGATTGCTATCCTAAGCGCGACTATTTCCGAGCCAAATGTAGATGTTTCAACAGTTGTTTGCCTCTTGGAGAACCACAAAATAGGTGCTCTGTTAACAAAAATAATGACTCCTGTATGGGATCTCCTGGTAGCCTTGCAACCCGCATGATCCGCATCCACAAAACATGTGGTAATAACTGCCTTTCCTTTTGGTTCAGGCATATCTGGAGGCAATAGCTCTTTGGCCAAGCTCAGCTTCAGATAATGAAGGCTTGGTGGAAACATCAGAAATCGTAGAATTTGCTGAATTTCGAAGTTTTTCTTGGTCCTCCCCGTTGGTTCCAGCAAGGGCTGAAATGAATCGGGTGGAGACGTCCGTTGGGGTATATCCGGTGCGTTGGGAAGGAACTCTATTAGTACAGACAGAAGCCAAATGGAGTAGCCGGTTCGTGTCGTACCCTGTGCCAAGTGGTTCTGGATGAATCGTGGATGAATATTTGACTGGAGTCCCACAAGCCGGCAGGCAACCTGAAAGAGTAGCAACAACCCGCGGGAAAGAAGCATTGGTGGCTTCTTCCTCCTCTGCGAAGTGAGAGGATTAGGGGTCCCAGGTGTGGGTATCTGTAGCCAGTATGTGTGCACAGTTTGCCAGTTCCTTCTTTGTAGGCTTCCGGGAATCAAAATAGGATATGACTCCTTCAACGTGGAGAGGGATGAAGAGTTCAGTGTCGTCCGATTGAAATGTAATCCCGTGTGTAGAATTGGAGTCGTATCGCCTTGGGGTGTCCTCAACCTTGTTGAAGTTGCAGTCCCGGACTTGATTGGGACATACCAAGCTGTGTTGCAACTTGGAGCCAAAAAACAAAGCCTGCCCAAAGACCAAGATGTAAGTAATCCCATCGGTTGGGTCAGTCCAAGCTGTGGCGCAACGGGCAATAGGGACATTCTTAAGCGGTGAGTATGTATCTGAGAATGGTGCAACATCCACATATGTCAAGATAGAATCCAATGAATCCAGTAATACCATATTTGATCCCGCGGCTGTTGTATCAGCGTGGCTGTCCAACTCGCATCGACCGTTACCTTGAGACGGTGTGCCAAAACTCTTGATATGGACTATCGGCCGGCCTACCCGGGATACAATCGACAGGCCCCGGCCGGCAAATCAGTCTTGGTTCTTCTTCTTGTGAGTATGGCTACCGAACTGATCGCCGGCCGACCCTTTTGCTGTAGTGTTGTCCCCTTTGGCTTCAACAAGAGAAACTTGTGCAGACTTCGAATTGGAGTTGAGAGCTGGTCGTAGGGACCGGACTTGGTTCTTCTGGGCAGCAGACATAGTGACCCAGATTTCCTTCGGATAGATCTTTCCCTCCAGAGGTCCGTCGTATGTACCTGAAGTTTTCTGTTTCTTGTTGCCGTTGCCGTGTCTCTTGTTGGAGGAGGAGTTGCTATCGTTGTTGCGTTTGTTGCCGCCTTTTCCTTTGAAAGAGGAGATATTTCTGCGATTGCCTTTGCGGCTGGTTTGTAACTTCTTGATACCAAGCGTTTGAGTGAAGTGGGCGGAAGCCTTGTCAAAGCTGTCATACATGCCGCCTGCTTCATTTAGGACCAATTGCACCACCATCTCGAGTCTTGGATCCGAGATAGAGTGACAGAAGTCAGTAACAAACTGATCTTCTGGTGGGAAGGCCTTATGTCGCAATAGGAACTCCTTTGCATCGTACCAACGCCTCTTGTGCTTGTCAAAGCTGTAGTTCTTGGTGTCCCCGGAGTAGGTGGAGCTCTGTAGGAAGGCCCTCTTTTCTTCTATGAGAAGTCTTACGTTCGTTGATTCATATGCCTGAGAATAGAGGGTGAAATATGCCTTCCTCCCATCCCCGTCCGTTCCAAGTCCTTGGATGTAGGACCAACCGGGACCCGCTCCCACCAATTTGAAGAGGATTCCCCATAGTGTATTGTTGTCTTTTGTCCAGTGGGACCCTGAGTGAACGGTGCAACGTATAGAATATTCGTTCCAGTTGGCATATGTATCTGTTGGAGCAGACCCAACGGTCCCCCTTCTCTCAGCATCACCGACCATCGATTCCTTTCGGATTGTGTATAGTAGAGATGTTTTGGTGACACCCCTTTTGTGTCTAAGGTACTCCCTAAACCGTTCATCGAATTCCTTGAATTTCGACATTGCAGTGAGTGGTTCTGGGAGAGTCAGGTCCCCGGCCGCCGTGTTGCTGTCATCCTCCTTGAGAGACTTGAGGCGCTCCCGAGTCTTGGATTCAGCATCCGGATCAGCTACCCAGTCAACTGGGGTAGCTGTGGCTCCAATGAGGGGCTGAAAATCAATCCACGCCACAAACAACTTGAGTCGATCTCCAAAAACCCTCCCCACATACACTTGCTTTGGGTCCGGGCAGTAGTTGTGTTTGGTCTTGTTGACACCATTCACCAGGGATTTGATAGCAGAGTCATCCATGTCCCGCAGGGAGTCGGTACTGCTGTGGCCGGTCCGGAAGAGCTCATCTGCGGTGATCCGGTTCAACCCAAAGGATTCCAAGATTTCTCTGAAGACTACCTCTGTTGGGGTTAGAGTCCTTTCCCCTGCGTACCCAGGGATTCCCTCAAGTTGATTAGCGCGTTCGATTGCGTCTTGGACCTCTTGTGTGAGCGACGGGGCCCGGTTGGTATCCATCATGGTCCTAATGAATTCCATTTGCGCTGCCGTAAAGCCAAGATTGGCAGGAATGGCTGGTCCATTGTTAGCGGGTTCACCAGCTACTGCGTTAGCTGCTGCAGCCGCTGGATTAGCGGCCGCATTGTCGTTGCGTTGGTTCTGTCGGGCTGTTCTTCCTCTCACCATGGTTGGTATTTGGTCCGGAATAGCTGTTTACTTGATCTGTAAGTGGTATATGAATGATTTTCCGAGGGGATTCTGTATTTCACACGCAATCACTTCCCTCGCGATACCGCTAGTAGTGGATATTTCTCCCTGTGGAATTTGCAAACGTTTCTATTCCGAATGAAAATCACCCCGTTGCCCCTTACTTAAGCAAACTGTTCGGGTTCCGGTTTCGAATCATGGCCGTTGAGTTTACTCGTGCGGGAATATATTGACCGTTAGATCCGGCCCGCTGCATGTTCCCGTGGGATTCTGGGGCCGTTGAATTATTTTCACAGGGATTGGGACCGTTGATTTGTTTTCCCGTTATTTTACGGTTACAAGTCCATCGGGTCCCCCTATTCAGCGGGAGTTGAAATTATTGTAGAATAATTCAACTGCCATCTCCGTATAGTTCGTAGGCTCAGAACAGCTTAGTGTACACGTCTGTACGCTGTCCCACCTCATGTGAGTATCATATTGACTCGTATAGAGGAATCTATCCCTCCTAACTGTACTCGCACCTACTGCTATCTGTGAGCTTTAAGCTCCTAACTGTTGGTGTTACTGTTGTTGTTGTTGTTGTTGTTGGGGTCTTCTTACTCGTCTTTATCGTGTCATTTCGAGACCCCGTGTGGGTCTCTTCCATTGTTTGAATTGGGACACGTTTACGTTTGAATGTAGAGACTGCGGTTGTTCTGGCCCCCCCCCGAATTCGAGGTGTTGTACTGATGGCATTTGTTTGTTCCCCTATGGCCATTATGTCGTTTGAGGGAAGCAAGAGGTATTAGCTCATGCCCGGCTGCACTAGTGCCATTACCCGTCTAAGTGCTCAAACATGGACATAGCCTTCAGGGGTCTTTGATTAGCCGGTGATCAGTCGGTAATCTTTCTCTCTTCGTCCATTGTCGTGTGGACACTCCTTATGTGGTTAGAGTCTGGGTCTGATAAACTCTGATTCCTACTCCGTGTTGTTAGATTACAGTAGGAAGATTGCAGTAATATTGATTAGATTCTAAGATTGTGAGCATAATGATTAAGTTCTACCCGGACCGAACTGCACCTCTGTCGGTCCCTCTTTACGGGTCGTATATGCGTTGAGATGAATCGTATAAACAATTATTTGTTTTTGGCGGCTATCACGAGTGACTGATTTAGTCCGTCTGTATGTCCTTAACCGCGCGATTTCTAGAGTCCCCGTGTCTTCGTGGTAGTAACGTGATACTAGTAGAAGATACCTATCCCGCGGGTCTCATTTTTTCATCAACCCCATCTCGCCACATACACCTCATTGCTAGTTCAATTAGCCTGGATCCACTCATTAATTTTGTGAGTAAGTCCGCGATATTCGACTCGCCTGGCTCCTTTGCAATCCGGATAGTTCCTGCTGCTATGCACTCCCTTGCCTTATGATAAGCAACACTATTATGCTTCTTCTTACAAGGGCTTTCTGGTCGTGTAGTGTTCTTCACGACCGACTCATTGTCACAGTAGATATTGGTAGGTCCTTCTATAGGTACACCCATCATCTGTAGCTTATATCTTAGCCCCTCTACCATCTCGATTGCTATCCTAAGCGCGACTATTTCCGAGCCAAATGTAGATGTTTCAACAGTTGTTTGCCTCTTGGAGAACCACAAAATAGGTGCTCTGTTAACAAAAATAATGACTCCTGTATGGGATCTCCTGGTAGCCTTGCAACCCGCATGATCCGCATCCACAAAACATGTGGTAATAACTGCCTTTCCTTTTGGTTCAGGCATATCTGGAGGCAATAGCTCTTTGGCCAAGCTCAGCTTCAGATAATGAAGGCTTGGTGGAAACATCAGAAATCGTAGAATTTGCTGAATTTCGAAGTTTTTCTTGGTCCTCCCCGTTGGTTCCAGCAAGGGCTGAAATGAATCGGGTGGAGACGTCCGTTGGGGTATATCCGGTGCGTTGGGAAGGAACTCTATTAGTACAGACAGAAGCCAAATGGAGTAGCCGGTTCGTGTCGTACCCTGTGCCAAGTGGTTCTGGATGAATCGTGGATGAATATTTGACTGGAGTCCCACAAGCCGGCAGGCAACCTGAAAGAGTAGCAACAACCCGCGGGAAAGAAGCATTGGTGGCTTCTTCCTCCTCTGCGAAGTGAGAGGATTAGGGGTCCCAGGTGTGGGTATCTGTAGCCAGTATGTGTGCACAGTTTGCCAGTTCCTTCTTTGTAGGCTTCCGGGAATCAAAATAGGATATGACTCCTTCAACGTGGAGAGGGATGAAGAGTTCAGTGTCGTCCGATTGAAATGTAATCCCGTGTGTAGAATTGGAGTCGTATCGCCTTGGGGTGTCCTCAACCTTGTTGAAGTTGCAGTCCCGGACTTGATTGGGACATACCAAGCTGTGTTGCAACTTGGAGCCAAAAAACAAAGCCTGCCCAAAGACCAAGATGTAAGTAATCCCATCGGTTGGGTCAGTCCAAGCTGTGGCGCAACGGGCAATAGGGACATTCTTAAGCGGTGAGTATGTATCTGAGAATGGTGCAACATCCACATATGTCAAGATAGAATCCAATGAATCCAGTAATACCATATTTGATCCCGCGGCTGTTGTATCAGCGTGGCTGTCCAACTCGCATCGACCGTTACCTTGAGACGGTGTGCCAAAACTCTTGATATGGACTATCGGCCGGCCTACCCGGGATACAATCGACAGGCCCCGGCCGGCAAATCAGTCTTGGTTCTTCTTCTTGTGAGTATGGCTACCGAACTGATCGCCGGCCGACCCTTTTGCTGTAGTGTTGTCCCCTTTGGCTTCAACAAGAGAAACTTGTGCAGACTTCGAATTGGAGTTGAGAGCTGGTCGTAGGGACCGGACTTGGTTCTTCTGGGCAGCAGACATAGTGACCCAGATTTCCTTCGGATAGATCTTTCCCTCCAGAGGTCCGTCGTATGTACCTGAAGTTTTCTGTTTCTTGTTGCCGTTGCCGTGTCTCTTGTTGGAGGAGGAGTTGCTATCGTTGTTGCGTTTGTTGCCGCCTTTTCCTTTGAAAGAGGAGATATTTCTGCGATTGCCTTTGCGGCTGGTTTGTAACTTCTTGATACCAAGCGTTTGAGTGAAGTGGGCGGAAGCCTTGTCAAAGCTGTCATACATGCCGCCTGCTTCATTTAGGACCAATTGCACCGCCATCTCGAGTCTTGGATCCGAGATAGAGTGACAGAAGTCAGTAACAAACTGATCTTCTGGTGGGAAGGCCTTATGTCGCAATAGGAACTCCTTTGCATCGTACCAACGCCTCTTGTGCTTGTCAAAGCTGTAGTTCTTGGTGTCCCCGGAGTAGGTGGAGCTCTGTAGGAAGGCCCTCTTTTCTTCTATGAGAAGTCTTACGTTCGTTGATTCATATGCCTGAGAATAGAGGGTGAAATATGCCTTCCTCCCATCCCCGTCCGTTCCAAGTCCTTGGATGTAGGACCAACCGGGACCCGCTCCCACCAATTTGAAGAGGATTCCCCATAGTGTATTGTTGTCTTTTGTCCAGTGGGACCCTGAGTGAACGGTGCAACGTATAGAATATTCGTTCCAGTTGGCATATGTATCTGTTGGAGCAGACCCAACGGTCCCCCTTCTCTCAGCATCACCGACCATCGATTCCTTTCGGATTGTGTATAGTAGAGATGTTTTGGTGACACCCCTTTTGTGTCTAAGGTACTCCCTAAACCGTTCATCGAATTCCTTGAATTTCGACATTGCAGTGAGTGGTTCTGGGAGAGTCAGGTCCCCGGCCGCCGTGTTGCTGTCATCCTCCTTGAGAGACTTGAGGCGCTCCCGAGTCTTGGATTCAGCATCCGGATCAGCTACCCAGTCAACTGGGGTAGCTGTGGCTCCAATGAGGGGCTGAAAATCAATCCACGCCACAAACAACTTGAGTCGATCTCCAAAAACCCTCCCCACATACACTTGCTTTGGGTCCGGGCAGTAGTTGTGTTTGGTCTTGTTGACACCATTCACCAGGGATTTGATAGCAGAGTCATCCATGTCCCGCAGGGAGTCGGTACTGCTGTGGCCGGTCCGGAAGAGCTCATCTGCGGTGATCCGGTTCAACCCAAAGGATTCCAAGATTTCTCTGAAGACTACCTCTGTTGGGGTTAGAGTCCTTTCCCCTGCGTACCCAGGGATTCCCTCAAGTTGATTAGCGCGTTCGATTGCGTCTTGGACCTCTTGTGTGAGCGACGGGGCCCGGTTGGTATCCATCATGGTCCTAATGAATTCCATTTGCGCTGCCGTAAAGCCAAGATTGGCAGGAATGGCTGGTCCATTGTTAGCGGGTTCACCAGCTACTGCGTTAGCTGCTGCAGCCGCTGGATTAGCGGCCGCATTGTCGTTGCGTTGGTTCTGTCGGGCTGTTCTTCCTCTCACCATGGTTGGTATTTGGTCCGGAATAGCTGTTTACTTGATCTGTAAGTGGTATATGAATGATTTTCCGAGGGGATTCTGTATTTCACACGCAATCACTTCCCTCGCGATACCGCTAGTAGTGGATATTTCTCCCTGTGGAATTTGCAAACGTTTCTATTCCGAATGAAAATCACCCCGTTGCCCCTTACTTAAGCAAACTGTTCGGGTTCCGGTTTCGAATCATGGCCGTTGAGTTTACTCGTGCGGGAATATATTGACCGTTAGATCCGGCCCGCTGCATGTTCCCGTGGGATTCTGGGGCCGTTGAATTATTTTCACAGGGATTGGGACCGTTGATTTGTTTTCCCGTTATTTTACGGTTACAAGTCCATCGGGTCCCCCTATTCAGCGGGAGTTGAAATTATTGTAGAATAATTCAACTGCCATCTCCGTATAGTTCGTAGGCTCAGAACAGCTTAGTGTACACGTCTGTACGCTGTCCCACCTCATGTGAGTATCATATTGACTCGTATAGAGGAATCTATCCCTCCTAACTGTACTCGCACCTACTGCTATCTGTGAGCTTTAAGCTCCTAACTGTTGGTGTTACTGTTGTTGTTGTTGTTGTTGTTGGGGTCTTCTTACTCGTCTTTATCGTGTCATTTCGAGACCCCGTGTGGGTCTCTTCCATTGTTTGAATTGGGACACGTTTACGTTTGAATGTAGAGACTGCGGTTGTTCTGGCCCCCCCCCGAATTCGAGGTGTTGTACTGATGGCATTTGTTTGTTCCCCTATGGCCATTATGTCGTTTGAGGGAAGCAAGAGGTATTAGCTCATGCCCGGCTGCACTAGTGCCATTACCCGTCTAAGTGCTCAAACATGGACATAGCCTTCAGGGGTCTTTGATTAGCCGGTGATCAGTCGGTAATCTTTCTCTCTTCGTCCATTGTCGTGTGGACACTCCTTATGTGGTTAGAGTCTGGGTCTGATAAACTCTGATTCCTACTCCGTGTTGTTAGATTACAGTAGGAAGATTGCAGTAATATTGATTAGATTCTAAGATTGTGAGCATAATGATTAAGTTCTACCCGGACCGAACTGCACCTCTGTCGGTCCCTCTTTACGGGTCGTATATGCGTTGAGATGAATCGTATAAACAATTATTTGTTTTTGGCGGCTATCACGAGTGACTGATTTAGTCCGTCTGTATGTCCTTAACCGCGCGATTTCTAGAGTCCCCGTGTCTTCGTGGTAGTAACGTGATACTAGTAGAAGATACCTATCCCGCGGGTCTCATTTTTTCATCAACCCCATCTCGCCACATACACCTCATTGCTAGTTCAATTAGCCTGGATCCACTCATTAATTTTGTGAGTAAGTCCGCGATATTCGACTCGCCTGGCTCCTTTGCAATCCGGATAGTTCCTGCTGCTATGCACTCCCTTGCCTTATGATAAGCAACACTATTATGCTTCTTCTTACAAGGGCTTTCTGGTCGTGTAGTGTTCTTCACGACCGACTCATTGTCACAGTAGATATTGGTAGGTCCTTCTATAGGTACACCCATCATCTGTAGCTTATATCTTAGCCCCTCTACCATCTCGATTGCTATCCTAAGCGCGACTATTTCCGAGCCAAATGTAGATGTTTCAACAGTTGTTTGCCTCTTGGAGAACCACAAAATAGGTGCTCTGTTAACAAAAATAATGACTCCTGTATGGGATCTCCTGGTAGCCTTGCAACCCGCATGATCCGCATCCACAAAACATGTGGTAATAACTGCCTTTCCTTTTGGTTCAGGCATATCTGGAGGCAATAGCTCTTTGGCCAAGCTCAGCTTCAGATAATGAAGGCTTGGTGGAAACATCAGAAATCGTAGAATTTGCTGAATTTCGAAGTTTTTCTTGGTCCTCCCCGTTGGTTCCAGCAAGGGCTGAAATGAATCGGGTGGAGACGTCCGTTGGGGTATATCCGGTGCGTTGGGAAGGAACTCTATTAGTACAGACAGAAGCCAAATGGAGTAGCCGGTTCGTGTCGTACCCTGTGCCAAGTGGTTCTGGATGAATCGTGGATGAATATTTGACTGGAGTCCCACAAGCCGGCAGGCAACCTGAAAGAGTAGCAACAACCCGCGGGAAAGAAGCATTGGTGGCTTCTTCCTCCTCTGCGAAGTGAGAGGATTAGGGGTCCCAGGTGTGGGTATCTGTAGCCAGTATGTGTGCACAGTTTGCCAGTTCCTTCTTTGTAGGCTTCCGGGAATCAAAATAGGATATGACTCCTTCAACGTGGAGAGGGATGAAGAGTTCAGTGTCGTCCGATTGAAATGTAATCCCGTGTGTAGAATTGGAGTCGTATCGCCTTGGGGTGTCCTCAACCTTGTTGAAGTTGCAGTCCCGGACTTGATTGGGACATACCAAGCTGTGTTGCAACTTGGAGCCAAAAAACAAAGCCTGCCCAAAGACCAAGATGTAAGTAATCCCATCGGTTGGGTCAGTCCAAGCTGTGGCGCAACGGGCAATAGGGACATTCTTAAGCGGTGAGTATGTATCTGAGAATGGTGCAACATCCACATATGTCAAGATAGAATCCAATGAATCCAGTAATACCATATTTGATCCCGCGGCTGTTGTATCAGCGTGGCTGTCCAACTCGCATCGACCGTTACCTTGAGACGGTGTGCCAAAACTCTTGATATGGACTATCGGCCGGCCTACCCGGGATACAATCGACAGGCCCCGGCCGGCAAATCAGTCTTGGTTCTTCTTCTTGTGAGTATGGCTACCGAACTGATCGCCGGCCGACCCTTTTGCTGTAGTGTTGTCCCCTTTGGCTTCAACAAGAGAAACTTGTGCAGACTTCGAATTGGAGTTGAGAGCTGGTCGTAGGGACCGGACTTGGTTCTTCTGGGCAGCAGACATAGTGACCCAGATTTCCTTCGGATAGATCTTTCCCTCCAGAGGTCCGTCGTATGTACCTGAAGTTTTCTGTTTCTTGTTGCCGTTGCCGTGTCTCTTGTTGGAGGAGGAGTTGCTATCGTTGTTGCGTTTGTTGCCGCCTTTTCCTTTGAAAGAGGAGATATTTCTGCGATTGCCTTTGCGGCTGGTTTGTAACTTCTTGATACCAAGCGTTTGAGTGAAGTGGGCGGAAGCCTTGTCAAAGCTGTCATACATGCCGCCTGCTTCATTTAGGACCAATTGCACCGCCATCTCGAGTCTTGGATCCGAGATAGAGTGACAGAAGTCAGTAACAAACTGATCTTCTGGTGGGAAGGCCTTATGTCGCAATAGGAACTCCTTTGCATCGTACCAACGCCTCTTGTGCTTGTCAAAGCTGTAGTTCTTGGTGTCCCCGGAGTAGGTGGAGCTCTGTAGGAAGGCCCTCTTTTCTTCTATGAGAAGTCTTACGTTCGTTGATTCATATGCCTGAGAATAGAGGGTGAAATATGCCTTCCTCCCATCCCCGTCCGTTCCAAGTCCTTGGATGTAGGACCAACCGGGACCCGCTCCCACCAATTTGAAGAGGATTCCCCATAGTGTATTGTTGTCTTTTGTCCAGTGGGACCCTGAGTGAACGGTGCAACGTATAGAATATTCGTTCCAGTTGGCATATGTATCTGTTGGAGCAGACCCAACGGTCCCCCTTCTCTCAGCATCACCGACCATCGATTCCTTTCGGATTGTGTATAGTAGAGATGTTTTGGTGACACCCCTTTTGTGTCTAAGGTACTCCCTAAACCGTTCATCGAATTCCTTGAATTTCGACATTGCAGTGAGTGGTTCTGGGAGAGTCAGGTCCCCGGCCGCCGTGTTGCTG
Source organism: Pseudo-nitzschia multiseries (assembly GCA_037355745.1). NCBI lineage: Eukaryota > Bacillariophyta > Bacillariophyceae > Bacillariales > Bacillariaceae > Pseudo-nitzschia > Pseudo-nitzschia multiseries. Next base: position 20,264,088 of record CM074785.1, on the reverse strand, counting down.
TCATCCTCCTTGAGAGACTTGAGGCGCTCCCGAGTCTTGGATTCAGCATCCGGATCAGCTACCCAGTCAACTGGGGTAGCTGTGGCTCCAATGAGGGGCTGAAAATCAATCCACGCCACAAACAACTTGAGTCGATCTCCAAAAACCCTCCCCACATACACTTGCTTTGGGTCCGGGCAGTAGTTGTGTTTGGTCTTGTTGACACCATTCACCAGGGATTTGATAGCAGAGTCATCCATGTCCCGCAGGGAGTCGGTACTGCTGTGGCCGGTCCGGAAGAGCTCATCTGCGGTGATCCGGTTCAACCCAAAGGATTCCAAGATTTCTCTGAAGACTACCTCTGTTGGGGTTAGAGTCCTTTCCCCTGCGTACCCAGGGATTCCCTCAAGTTGATTAGCGCGTTCGATTGCGTCTTGGACCTCTTGTGTGAGCGACGGGGCCCGGTTGGTATCCATCATGGTCCTAATGAATTCCATTTGCGCTGCCGTAAAGCCAAGATTGGCAGGAATGGCTGGTCCATTGTTAGCGGGTTCACCAGCTACTGCGTTAGCTGCTGCAGCCGCTGGATTAGCGGCCGCATTGTCGTTGCGTTGGTTCTGTCGGGCTGTTCTTCCTCTCACCATGGTTGGTATTTGGTCCGGAATAGCTGTTTACTTGATCTGTAAGTGGTATATGAATGATTTTCCGAGGGGATTCTGTATTTCACACGCAATCACTTCCCTCGCGATACCGCTAGTAGTGGATATTTCTCCCTGTGGAATTTGCAAACGTTTCTATTCCGAATGAAAATCACCCCGTTGCCCCTTACTTAAGCAAACTGTTCGGGTTCCGGTTTCGAATCATGGCCGTTGAGTTTACTCGTGCGGGAATATATTGACCGTTAGATCCGGCCCGCTGCATGTTCCCGTGGGATTCTGGGGCCGTTGAATTATTTTCACAGGGATTGGGACCGTTGATTTGTTTTCCCGTTATTTTACGGTTACAAGTCCATCGGGTCCCCCTATTCAGCGGGAGTTGAAATTATTGTAGAATAATTCAACTGCCATCTCCGTATAGTTCGTAGGCTCAGAACAGCTTAGTGTACACGTCTGTACGCTGTCCCACCTCATGTGAGTATCATATTGACTCGTATAGAGGAATCTATCCCTCCTAACTGTACTCGCACCTACTGCTATCTGTGAGCTTTAAGCTCCTAACTGTTGGTGTTACTGTTGTTGTTGTTGTTGTTGTTGGGGTCTTCTTACTCGTCTTTATCGTGTCATTTCGAGACCCCGTGTGGGTCTCTTCCATTGTTTGAATTGGGACACGTTTACGTTTGAATGTAGAGACTGCGGTTGTTCTGGCCCCCCCCCGAATTCGAGGTGTTGTACTGATGGCATTTGTTTGTTCCCCTATGGCCATTATGTCGTTTGAGGGAAGCAAGAGGTATTAGCTCATGCCCGGCTGCACTAGTGCCATTACCCGTCTAAGTGCTCAAACATGGACATAGCCTTCAGGGGTCTTTGATTAGCCGGTGATCAGTCGGTAATCTTTCTCTCTTCGTCCATTGTCGTGTGGACACTCCTTATGTGGTTAGAGTCTGGGTCTGATAAACTCTGATTCCTACTCCGTGTTGTTAGATTACAGTAGGAAGATTGCAGTAATATTGATTAGATTCTAAGATTGTGAGCATAATGATTAAGTTCTACCCGGACCGAACTGCACCTCTGTCGGTCCCTCTTTACGGGTCGTATATGCGTTGAGATGAATCGTATAAACAATTATTTGTTTTTGGCGGCTATCACGAGTGACTGATTTAGTCCGTCTGTATGTCCTTAACCGCGCGATTTCTAGATTGCACTACTGCTGGTTGATTTGTAGCCCTGTATTTTCCCCGAAGGTACGCAACTTATGCAATTTACAGACGGCAAGAAGCAGTGACTTGCTGATTTTGGCTAATATCAAACCAATTAATTACAAGATCGATCAATACACAAGCAAATACTACATACACAAATTTGCATGTGTTTTTGTTCAAGCTCACTTGATTTTCGATCGATCAGCCGAAAGCTCACTTTTTTATCGATTTAATTGAAAATCGATTTAATTAGTAAACAAGAAGCAAGCACCAACAAGAAGCAAGCACCAACAAGCAAAGCCAACAGGCCGCGTCAGCTGAGCATGGATCCAAGGAATGTTTGGGCCCATGAAAGGGTCCGCGAACGTCGTGCTTGGGCCCAAGCAGCAGCAACTTTAGCTGATATGGATCCATAGGCTGCAGTCATCATGCCATTGGCTGCAGCAGTTCCCCGCACTGTTCTCCACTGGCTCAAGCAGCACTCCAGCGTGCTCAAGGTGTCATGCAAAGAGCAGCTGCTGAGAGAGCAGCCCGCCTAGCAGAAGAAGATGGCTCATCATTGGATGATGATGAACTGGAACCTCCAGAAGATGAGGGAAAGGACGCTGAGGAGGACGCCGAGGAGGACGCCGAGGAGGAGGACGAGGAGGAGGACGAGGAGGAGGAGGACACCAAGGAGGAGGAGAACGACGATGAGAAGGAGGATGAAGCTGAATACAACAGGCTAGCTGAGCTAGCTGCCTTAGCTGCTGCTGATGACAACGACGATGCCCCCACCGCGCCCCCACCAGGAGCAAGAAGAGCCCCAGCAAGAGCCCCGGCGGCACCCTGTCAAGCAAGGGGACCGGCCAGAAGGGGACCAAATCCAATTCTACCCAATGATGTGAATGCCACTACTCAACTCTTAAGATACCACTGGATCTTGTTGGAGTTGATGTCCTTAATTCGTGGAGGGCATGAATATGCCACCGACCGAGTGCTCGCTCAGGAAGAGCTTGTTGTGATTACCCCTGATGATATCTACAAATGGATGTGCTTGAAGGTGTATGGGATGGAGGATCCTGGTACAGATGATAATCCAGTTAGTGGAAGATCCAACACAATGAGATACTACAAGAAAGCAATATCCTATTTCATGCCAAACACTGCAGCTTGGAGTGATACTGAAAGTACAGGCAATCCTTCGAGATCTATCAAGATCAATCGACTTATCAAAGCTGTGGCCAAGAAGGAAACCCGGCAGCTTGGTGTTGAAACATCTGCTGATAGGGTTTTCACGCATGAAGAGTTTGCTCAGATGCTTGAGCTCACTGCTGTTGGAGACAGCCTCCCCAGCCTCTTGCACATGGTGATGCTGCGAGTCCAGTTGCTCTTGATTGCAAGAGGGGATGACACGACACACATGAAGAAGGCAAACTTGCAGGCAACTACAACATACTCTGGCTATCTTACCATTCAGATGAGGTGGTGGAAGAATGTGCACGAGGAGGGGGACTGTTCATTTCAATTGCTCATGGGATCAATGGATCACAGGTACTATGTACTCATTGGGCTTTCTATCTATTTGGAGGCATGGCTTGGTAGTGGCGCGGGCCGGTTGAGTCAATGGTTGTTTGCTGATGGGGATACAAACTACAGGTTGCCACTGAAAGCCCAGAACAAGGAAGCAGACAGATAGAAGTCTGCATACCAAAAGGCTCTTAAGGCTATCATTGAAGGGGATCAGTTTAGGCCCCTTGAAAGGCAGCAAAGGCTAGGAACTCATTCAGTTAAGAAGTGAGCTACAACTATGGCTAGGAGAGGAGGCGCGACTCAAGATGATGTTAACTACAGGGCTAGATGGAAGACTAAGCAAGACATGTACTTGGATGTGCAGTTAGATTGGCCGGATATCAATGCTGGTAGCAAGCTTTGCCATAGGGGTATTTGCTTGTACAAGGAGAAGGATGACAGTGGATTGACTGATGAATGGCTCTGTGCTTCAGTGGCTCCTGCCATTTGGGAAGCCTTTGGGGATGATGTTGCTGCTATCCTAGCAAATGCGTTTCTTTGGGCTTGCTTTGATCCTGCTGTCGCGGACTATTGTCCTCTTGGACTGAAGCAACAGATTGTACGGCCATATGACTTGTTGCAAGGCAGACTCCCTATGGGGGTGAATCCTATTCGTAGAGTTGAAGTATTGCTTCCAACATCGATGGAATCGTGTGGCTGGATGAGATCCCTGATGGAGAAGGAGGAGGTGGTGGTGGTGCCTTTGGTACAGGGGGACAGCAGTGGAGGAATGCTATCTATGCCAAGCTATCCACTACTCAAACCAATGTAGCAGAGATGAGGAACCATCAGATCTCAGAGCTTGCTGAACTTAAACGGCAGATTAAGATCCTTACCCAGATCATTTGCAGGATGGTAATGGCGCCAGCTTGGAGAGTTGGAGGAGGGATGAGACCATCTGCAAATCCCCGGCAAGGCGCTCCTGTGGTAGAAAGGCCAGCCACTCTGCATGATAGACCACAGACTATCCAAGCCTTATGGGATGAGTATCAGAATGGCATTGGAGGGAGGAAGCCAGCAAGGGAGCTCAATGCCATGGAGCAAGGCCGAGTGAAGTACAAGTATTGCAATCGGAAGGTTCTCTGGGGATGTATGGAGAGGCTTTTAGACCGTGGGAATCATGTGAACACAGCCATTGTCAAGATCAGGCGGTGCTATGGAGGAGGCTGCACCATGACAGCTGATTAGGAAGATGTGTCCAGATGAGAGGCAGGGAGGAAATTACCAGCTTTGTTGAGCAAGGGGCTGCTGTGTTGGTTGATGGTCGTCCTCATTGCCGGTGGATCGTTGAGTGGAGTGTGTTGCTGTTGGATAGGGACCTTCCCCTGTTGTTGCTGATAGCAGGTGTTTCGAAGCTCAAGTTTTTATGTACCAAGTGTAGGATTTGATCGATCAGTCCAATCAGTCTCTACTAATGATGTATTAGAGATTAGATGTTACATGTAACCGACGGATGGATGGACAATTTCTGTCGTGATATGAACCAAAATTATTTCTGTGTCTGTATCTTGCTGTGTTGTTTGCAGTGATCTGACTTGAAATTTTCTTTGGTGCACATCCCAGCAGGCTTTGTGCCTCAATCGGTCAATTGATCAATCGATCGGATCGATTGATTGGATGATCGGCCGGATCAATCGACAGATATGTAACACCGATGAACAATTTCTGTAATGATATGAATCAAAGTTATTTCTATTTCTGTATTTTGGCGTGTTATTTGCAGTGATCTGACTTGGAATTTTCTTTGACGCACATCCCAGCGGGCTTTGTGCCTCGACGGATTGATCCATCAATCGATCGGATCGATCTGTAACTATTAGTGCTTTGCAGGGGCCCTGTGGAGTTGTTGCGTACGTAGTTATTGTATGTATTGTAAGTATGTGTCAGTAAAGTTATGGTAAGAAGTTCTACGACCAAAATATAAGTCAGTCATGAACCCAAAAACCCACAAGGTTTGAGCACTGTGCAAATCCTGCAAGTCCACGACCAAAATAAAACTCAGTCATCAACCCAAAAACCCACCAGATTTTCGCACAGTGCAAATCCTGACAATTCCCAACCAAAATATAACTCAGTCATCAACCAAAAATTCACCAGATTTTAGCACAGTGCAAATCCTGCCGATCCCCGACCAAAATATAACTAAGTCATAAACCCAAAAACCCACAAGATTTGAACACAGTGCAAATCTTTCCATTCCCTAACCAAAATATAATTCAGTCATCAACCCGAAAACCGACTAGATTTTAGCACAGTGCCAATCCTGCCAATCCCGGACTAAAATATAACTCAGTCATCGACCCAAAAACCCACAAGGTTTTATCACTGTGCAAATCCTGCCAGTCCGCAACTAAAAAATAACTCAGTCATCAACCCAAAAACCCACCATATTTTATCAATGTGAAAATCCTGCCAGTCCCCAACCAAAATATAACGCAGTCATCAACCCAAAAACCCACCAGATTTTAGCACAGTGCAAATCCTGCCAATTCCTGACCAAAATATAACTCAGTCATCAACCCAAAAATCCACCAGATTTGAGCACAGTGCAAATCCTGCCGATTCCCCACCAAAATATAACTAAGTCATAAACCCAAAAACCCACCAGATTTTAGCACAGTGCAAATCCTGCCAATCCCCGACTAAAATATAACTCAGTCATCAACCAAAAAACCCACCAGATTTGAACACAGTGCAAATCTTTCAAGTCCCTAACCAAAATATAACTCAGTCATCAACCGAAAACCCACCTTTTTTTTAGCACAGTGCAAATCCTGCCAATTCCCGACTAAAATATAACTCAGTCATCAACCCAAAAACCCACCAGATTTTAGCACAGTGCAAATCCTGCCGATCCCCGACCAAAATATAACTAAGTCATCAACCCAAAAACCCACCAGATTTGAACACAGTGCAAATCCTGCCAATTCCCGACCAAAATATAACTCAGTCATCAACCCAAAAATCCACCAGATTTTAGCACAGTGCAAATCCTGCCAATCCCCGACTAAAATATAACTCAGTCATCAACCAAAAAACCCACCAGATTTGAACACAGTGCAAATCTTTCAAGTCCCTAGCCAAAATATAACTCAGTCATCAACCCAAAAACCCACCTTTTTTTTAGCACAGTGCAAATCCTGCCAATTCCCGACTAAAATATAACTCAGTCATCAAACCAAAAACCAACCAGATTTTAGCACAGTGCAAATCCTGCCAATCCCCGACTAAAATATAACTCAGTCATCAACCCAAAAACCAACCAGATTTGAACACAGTGCAAATCTTTTCAGTCCCTAACCAAAAAATTATTCCGTCGTCAACCCTAAAACCAACCAGATTTGAAGACAGTGCAAATCTTTCCAGTCCCTAACCAAAATATAACTCAGTCATCAACCCAAAAACCCACCAAATTTTAGCACAGTCCAAATCCTACCAATTCCCGACTAAAATATAACTCAGTCATCAACCCAAAAACCCACAAAATTGTAGAACAGTGCAAATCCTGCCAATTCCCGACTAAAATATAACGCAGTCATCAACCCCAAAACCCACCAGATTTTAGCACAGTGCAAATCCTGCCAATCCCCGACTAAAATATAACTCAGTCATCAACCCAAAAACCAACCAGATTTGAACACAGTGCAAATCTTTTCAGTCCCTAACCAAAATATAATTAAATCGTCAACCCTAAAACCCACCAGATTTAGACACAGTGCAAATCTTTCCAGTCCCTAACCAAAATATAACTCAGTCATCAATTCAAAAACCAACCAGATTTTAGCACAGTGGAAATCCTGCTAATTCCCAACTCAAATATAACTCGGTCATCAACCCAAAAACCCACCAGATTTTAGCACAGTGCAAATCCTGCCAATCCCCGACTAAAATATAACTCAGTCATCAACCCAAAAACCAACCAGATTTGAACACAGTGCAAATCTTTTCAGTCCCTAACCAAAATATAATTAAATCTTCAACCCTAAAACCCACCAGATTTGAAGACAGTGCAAATCCTGCCAGTCCCTAACCAAAATATAACTCAGTCATCAACCCAAAAACCCACAAAATTGTAGAACAGTGCAAATCCTGCCAATTCCCGCCTAAAATATAATTCAGCCATCAACCCAAAAACCCACCTTTTTTTTAGCACAGTGCAAATCCTGCCAATCCCCGACTAAAATATAACTCAGTCATCAACCCAAAAACCAACCAGATTTGAACACAGTGCAAATCTTTTCAGTCCCTAACCAAAATATAATTAAATCATCAACCCTAAAACCCACCAGATTTGAACACAATGCAAATCTTTCCAGTCCCTAACCAAAATATAACTCAGTCATCAACCCAAAAACCAACCAGATTTTAGCACAGTGCAAATCCTGCCAATTCCCGACTCAAATATAACTCAGCCATCAACCCAAAAATCCACCAGATTTGAGCACAGTGCAGATCCTGCCAATTCCCGACCAAAATATAACGATGTCATCAACCCAAATACCCACCAGATTTTAGCACAGTGCAAATCCTGCCAATCCCTGACTAAAATATAACTCAGTCATCAACCCAAAAACCAACCAGATTTGAACACAGTGCAAATCTTTTCAGTCCCTAACCAAAATATAATTAAATCGTCAACCCTAAAACCCACCAGATTTAGACACAGTGCAAATCTTTCCAGTCCCTAACCAAAATATAACTCAGTCATCAATTCAAAAACCAACCAGATTTTAGCACAGTGGAAATCCTGCCAATTCCCCACTCAAATATAACTCAGTCATGAACCCAAAAACCCACCAGATTTTAGCACAGTGCAAATCCTGCCGATCCCCGACCAAAATATAACTAAGTCATCAACCCAAAAACCCACCAGATTTGAACACAGTGCAAATCCTGCCAATTCCCGACCAAAATATAACTCAGTCATCAACCCAAAAATCCACCAGATTTTAGCACAGTGCAAATCCTGCCAATCCCCGACTAAAATATAACTCAGTCATCAACCAAAAAACCCACCAGATTTGAACACAGTGCAAATCTTTCAAGTCCCTAGCCAAAATATAACTCAGTCATCAACCCAAAAACCCACCTTTTTTTTAGCACAGTGCAAATCCTGCCAATTCCCGACTAAAATATAACTCAGTCATCAAACCAAAAACCAACCAGATTTTAGCACAGTGCAAATCCTGCCAATCCCCGACTAAAATATAACTCAGTCATCGACCCAAAAACCAACCAGATTTGAACACAGTGCAAATCTTTTCAGTCCCTAACCAAAAAATTATTCCGTCGTCAACGCTAAAACCAACCAGATTTGAAGACAGTGCAAATCTTTCCAGTCCCTAACCAAAATATAACTCAGTCATCAACCCAAAAACCCACCAAATTTTAGCACAGTCCAAATCCTACCAATTCCCGACTAAAATATAACTCAGTCATCAATTCAAAAACCAACCAGATTTTAGCACAGTGGAAATCCTGCCAATTCCCCACTCAAATATAACGCAGTCATCAACCCCAAAACCCACCAGATTTTAGCACAGTGCAAATCCTGCCAATCCCCGACTAAAATATAACTCAGTCATCAACCCAAAAACCAACCAGATTTGAACACAGTGCAAATCTTTTCAGTCCCTAACCAAAATATAATTAAATCGTCAACCCTAAAACCCACCAGATTTAGACACAGTGCAAATCTTTCCAGTCCCTAACCAAAATATAACTCAGTCATCAATTCAAAAACCAACCAGATTTTAGCACAGTGGAAATCCTGCCAATTCCCAACTCAAATATAACTCAGTCATCAACCCGAAAACCCACCAGATTTTAGCACAGAGCAAATCCTGCCAATCCCCGACCAAAATATAACGCAGTCATCAACCCAAAAACCCACAAGATTTTAGCACAGTGCAAATCCTGCCAATCCCTGACTAAAATATAACTCAGTCATCAACCCAAAAACCAACCAGATTTGAACACAGTGAAAATATTTTCAGTCCCTAACCAAAATATAATTAAATCCTCAACCCTAAAACCCACCAGATTTGAACACAATGCAAATCTTTCCAGTCCCTAACCAAAATATAACTCAGTCATCAACCCAAAAACCAACCAGATTTTAGCACAGTGCAAATCCTGCCAATTCCCGACTCAAATATAACTCAGCCATCAACCCAAAAATCCACCAGATTTGAGCACAGTGCAGATCCTGCCAATTCCCGACCAAAATATAACGATGTCATCAACCCAAATACCCACCAGATTTTAGCACAGTGCAAATCCTGCCAATCCCTGACTAAAATATAACTCAGTCATCAACCCAAAAACCAACCAGATTTGAACACAGTGCAAATCTTTTCAGTCCCTAACCAAAATATAATTAAATCGTCAACCCTAAAACCCACCAGATTTAGACACAGTGCAAATCTTTCCAGTCCCTAACCAAAATATAACTCAGTCATCAATTCAAAAACCAACCAGATTTTAGCACAGTGGAAATCCTGCCAATTCCCCACTCAAATATAACTCAGTCATGAACCCAAAAACCCACCAGATTTTAGCACAGTGCAAATCCTGCCGATCCCCGACCAAAATATAACTAAGTCATCAACCCAAAAACCCACCAGATTTGAACACAGTGCAAATCCTGCCAATTCCCGACCAAAATATAACTCAGTCATCAACCCAAAAATCCACCAGATTTTAGCACAGTGCAAATCCTGCCAATCCCCGACTAAAATATAACTCAGTCATCAACCAAAAAACCCACCAGATTTGAACACAGTGCAAATCTTTCAAGTCCCTAGCCAAAATATAACTCAGTCATCAACCCAAAAACCCACCTTTTTTTTAGCACAGTGCAAATCCTGCCAATTCCCGACTAAAATATAACTCAGTCATCAAACCAAAAACCAACCAGATTTTAGCACAGTGCAAATCCTGCCAATCCAAATCTTTTCAGTCCCTAACCAAAATATAATTAAATCCTCAACCCTAAAACCCACCAGATTTGAACACAATGCAAATCTTTCCAGTCCCTAACCAAAATATAACTCAGTCATCAACCCAAAAACCAACCAGATTTTAGCACAGTGCAAATCCTGCCAATCCCCGACTAAAATATAACTCAGTCATCAACCCAAAAACCAACCAGATTTGAACACAGTGCAAATCTTTTCAGTCCCTAACCAAAATATAATTAAATCGTCAACCCTAAAACCCACCAGATTTAGACACAGTGCAAATCTTTCCAGTCCCTAACCAAAATATAACTCAGTCATCAATTCAAAAACCAACCAGATTTTAGCACAGTGGAAATCCTGCTAATTCCCAACTCAAATATAACTCGGTCATCAACCCAAAAACCCACCAGATTTTAGCACAGTGCAAATCCTGCCAATCCCCGACTAAAATATAACTCAGTCATCAACCCAAAAACCAACCAGATTTGAACACAGTGCAAATCTTTTCAGTCCCTAACCAAAATATAATTAAATCTTCAACCCTAAAACCCACCAGATTTGAAGACAGTGCAAATCCTGCCAGTCCCTAACCAAAATATAACTCAGTCATCAACCCAAAAACCCACAAAATTGTAGAACAGTGCAAATCCTGCCAATTCCCGCCTAAAATATAATTCAGCCATCAACCCAAAAACCCACCAGATTTTAGCACAGTGCAAATCCTGCCAATCCCTAACTAAAATATAACTCAGTCATCAACCCAAAAACCAACCAGATTTGAACACAGTGCAAATCTTTTCAGTCCCTAACCAAAATATAATTAAATCATCAACCCTAAAACCCACCAGATTTGAACACAATGCAAATCTTTCCAGTCCCTAACCAAAATATAACTCAGTCATCAACCCAAAAACCCACAAAATTGTAGAACAGTGCAAATCCTGCCAATTTCCTGACTAAAATAGAATTCAGCCATCAACCCAAAAACCCACCAGATTTGAGCACAGTGCAAATCCTGCCAATTCCCGACTAAAATATAACTCAGTCATCAACCCAAAAACCCACCAGATTTTAGCACAGTGCAAATCCTGCCAATCCCCAACTAAAATATAACTCAGTCATCAACCCAAAAACCAACCAGATTTGAACACAGTGCAAATCTTTTCAGTCCCTAACCAAAATATAATTAAATCGTCAACCCTAAAACCCACCAGATTTGAACACAGTGCAAATCTTTCCAGTCCCTAACCAAAATATAACTCAGTCATCAACCCAAAAACCCACCAAATTTTAGCACAGTGCAAATCCTGCCAATTCCCAACTAAAATATAACTCATTCATCAACCCAAAAACCCACAAAATTGTAGAACAGTGCAAATCCTGCCAATTCCCAACTTAAATATAACGCAGTCATCAACCCCAAAACCCACCAGATTTTAGCACAGTGCAAATCCTGCCAATCCCCGACTAAAATATAACTCAGTCATCAATCCAAAAACCAACCAGATTTGAACACAGTGCAAATCTTTTCAGTCCCTAACCAAAATATAATTAAATCGTCAACCCTAAAACCCACCAGATTTGAACACAGTGCAAATCTTTCCAGTCCCTAACCAAAATATAACTCAGTCATCAACCCAAAAACCCACCAAATTTTAGCACAGTGCAAATCCTGCCAATTCCCGACTAAAATATAACTCAGTCATCAACCCAAAAACCCACAAAATTGTAGAACAGTGCAAATCCTGCCAATTCCCAACTAAAATATAACGCAGTCATCAACCCAAAAACCCACCAGATTTTAGCACAGTGCAAATCCTGCCAATCCCCGACTAAAATATAACTCAGTCATCAACCCTAAAACCCACCAGATATAGACACAGTGCAAATCTTTCCAGTCCCTAACCCAAATATAACTCAGTCATCAATTCAAAAACCAACCAGATTTTAGCACAGTGCAAATCCTGCCAATTCCCGACTAAAATATAACTCGGTCATCAACCCAAAAACCCACCAGATTTTAGCACAGTGCAAATCCTGCCAATCCCCGACTAAAATATAACTCAGTCATCAACCCAAAAACCAACCAGATTTGAACACAGTGCAAATCTTTTCAGTCCCTAACCAAAATATAATTAAATCGTCAACCCTAAAACCCACCAGATTTGAACACAGTGCAAATCTTTCCAGTCCCTAACCAAAATATAACTCAGTCATCAACCCAAAAACCCACCAAATTTTAGCACAGTGCAAATCCTGCCAATTCCCAACTAAAATATAACTCAGTCATCAACCCAAAAACCCACAAAATTGTAGAACAGTGCGAATCCTGCCAATTCCCAACTTAAATATAACGCAGTCATCAACCCCAAAACCCACCAGATTTTAGCACAGTGCAAATCCTGCCAATCCCCGACTAAAATATAACTCAGTCATCAATCCAAAAACCAACCAGATTTGAACACAGTGCAAATCTTTTCAGTCCCTAACCAAAATATAATTAAATCGTCAACCCTAAAACCCACCAGATTTGAACACAGTGCAAATCTTTCCAGTCCCTAACCAAAATATAACTCAGTCATCAACCCAAAAACCCACCAAATTTTAGCACAGTGCAAATCCTGCCAATTCCCGACTAAAATATAACTCAGTCATCAACCCAAAAACCCACAAAATTGTAGAACAGTGCGAATCCTGCCAATTCCCAACTAAAATATAACGCAGTCATCAACCCAAAAACCCACCAGATTTTAGCACAGTGCAAATCCTGCCAATCCCCGACTAAAATATAACTCAGTCATCAACCCTAAAACCCACCAGATATAGACACAGTGCAAATCTTTCCAGTCCCTAACCCAAATATAACTCAGTCATCAATTCAAAAACCAACCAGATTTTAGCACAGTGCAAATCCTGCCAATTCCCGACTAAAATATAACTCGGTCATCAACCCAAAAACCCACCAGAGTGCAAATCCTGCCAGTCCCCGACCAAAATATAACGCAGTCATCAATCCAAAAACCCACCAGATTTTAGCACATGTTCAAATCCTGCCAATCCCCGACTAAAATATAACTCAGTCATCAACCCAAAAACCAACCAGATTTGAACACAGTGCAAATCTTTTCAGTCCCTAACCAAAATATAACTAAATCGTCAACCCTAAAACCCACCAGATTTGAACACAGTGCAAATCTTTCCAGTCCCTAACCAAAATATAACTCAGTCATCAACGCAAAAACCCACCAGATTTTAGAACAGTGCAAATCCTGCCAATTCCCGACTAAAATATAACTCAGTCATCAACCCAAAAACCCACCAGATTTTAGCACAGTGCAAATCCTGCCAATTCCCGGCTAAAATATAACTCAGTCACCAACCCAAAAACCAACTAGATTTGAACACAGTGCAAATCTTTTCAGTCCCTAACCAAAATTTAATTAAATCGTCAACCCTAAAACCCACCAGATTTAGACACAGTGCAAATCTTTCCAGTCCCTAACCAAAATATAACTCAGTCATCAATTCAAAAACCAACCAGATTTTAGCACAGTGGAAATCCTGCCAATTTCCCAACTCAAATATAACTCAGTCATCAACCCAAAAACCCACCAGATTTTAGCACAGAGCAAATCCTGCCAATCCCTGACTAAAATATAACTCAGTCATCAACCCAAAAACCAACCAGATTTGAACACAGTGCAAATCTTTTCAGTCCCTAACCAAAATATAATTAAATCGTCAACCCTAAAACCCACCAGATTTGAACACAATGCAAATCTTTCCAGTCCCTAACCAAAATATAACTCAGTCATCAACCCAAAAACCCACAAAATTGTAGAACAGTGCAAATCCTGCCAATTCCTGACTAAAATATAACTCGGTCATCAACCAAAAAACCCACCAGAGTGCAAATCCTTCCAATTCCCGACTAAAATATAACTCAGTCATCAACCCAAAAACCCACCAGATTTGAGCACTGTGCAAATCCTGCCAGTCCCCGACCAAAATATAACGCAGTCATCAACCCAAAAACCCACCAGATTTTAGCACAGTGCAAATCCTGCCAATCCCCAACTAAAATATAACTCAGTCATCAACCCAAAAACCAACCAGATTTGAACACACAGTGCAAATCTTTCCAGGCCGTAACCAAAATATAATTAAATCGTCAACCCTAAAACCCACCTGATTTGAACACAGTGCAAATCTTCCCAGTCGCTAACCAAAATATAATTCAGTCATCAACCCAAAAACCCACCAGATTTTTGCACAGTGCAAAGGTACCGGGTCAATCTCTCACTTTTTTTGGTACATTCATACACTTTTACCATACACTTTTCAACTACAACAATACCTACGATAGGTATGATCATAGTCTTCTGTTCTCCAGATTCTTCGCTACCAAAAAAATGAACCATTGTTCTTTTTTAAAATTCAGTACTATTTCTACATAATGGTACGTGAATCATTGTTCTTTTTTAAAACTCAGTACTAGTAGTTACCTTAGCCAAATCCACCACACACACACACTATTAGTACCGTACTACTTACCGGTACAGCACCACATTTGTTGCATTTGGATTTTCACGTGATACTCCTTTAATATGTATTTTCTGTACCAATAGCTGTAGAATTTAAGTACTGACAATTTTACTCCCAAATCCCTACTGCTATTGGTACAGGAAATACCAAAATCAACACCACACCTATCCATTATATCCTCCATCGACCATGGAAATCCCCCCCCCCCCCCCTATCTGCAAGAACGGCAAGAACGGCAAGAACAGCAAGAACAGCAGAACAGCGCAAGCGCAAGCCACAGTAACAGCAGTGCAGTACCGGCGGGCAGCAAGTGACGCAAGTGATCGCAAGTCCATTGACCGACTGTTGCAAGTTTTTCTTTTCCGCCGTCACTGTGTACAAATCCTACCATTAACGAGAAGTTGGATTGGAAATACTATCGAACTTCGGTCAAGCGAGCAATCGAAACAGGTCGATCGATCTGACCGCCTGTCGCAAGTTTTTCTTTTCTCACGTCACTGTGTACAAATCCTACCATTAACGAGAAGTTGGATTGGAAATTCTATCGAACTTCGGTCAAGCGAGCAATCGTAACAAGCAATCAAAACAGAGACTTCTTGCAGCGCGAGTCCATTGACCGACTGTCGCAAGTTTTTCTTTTCCGACGTCGCTGTGTACAAATCCTACCATTAACAAGAAGTTGGATTGGAAATACTATCGAACTTCGGTCAAGTTCTTGCTTTGCGGTTTGATCGTTCCCGGTGTCTGCGGCTGTTGCTTTGCCGTTCGATCGTTCCCGGTGTCTGCTGCTATTGCTCTTGCTTTGCCGTTCGATCGTTCCCGGTGGCTGCTGCTGTTGCTCTTGCTGTCGAATCGATGAGTCGTTGCCGTTGTTGGATCGATTCTTGTTGGATCGATTGGTGTTGTTGGATCGTCACACAAACGAGATTCGGGGTTCTTTTGGAATCACGCGCATATTTGGGTCGAACTCCACTGGTCCCCCTTTGTAATTTCACCCTATTTATTGAAATTAATGTCGAACTCATAATATTTTGATGCACATTGCATTTTCCTACCCCACTGGCATCTGTTTCCGAATTAGTGGCATGTTACTGAATTCTATGCCTGAAACAAACAGTGCATGGTTGCAATTTTTCAATCTCAATTGTTTCCTCATTTCTATTGTTATTACTGGCTATCGTACTAACGATGGTGACGACACCTAAATATCAGGTTTATTGTGTACGTTGCTACCGGGACTCTCCTCTGATCACTATAGGTAGGGGAAAGAAGAAGGTTATCAAGAAGCAGAAACCCCCCTTGTTTACAGCGCGACTAAGAAAGAAAACGGGAGTAGTTGTTTCTCCCGGTCTTCGGGACCATATTTTGAATGACACATCATGCTATTCTTATTTCAAGCAATCTTCGGGGCTAGTAGATTTTGCATCTTGCATATTCATTAGAAAATCGAAGAAGCTCGAGGATGCTACTCAACAATTAGGTCTAACGAACACCCGTAATGGTCCACAGAGTAGTGACGGCGCATTGCAAGAGGTGCTTGACAATCAAGTTATGTACAACCCTTCTGTCGAACCGATTGGGCGTGCCTTGATTGGTCAGGAATTAACAAACATAGAGGATGACGATGATTCTGTTTCCGATGACAATTTGTTCTTTCCTAATGATGACGATGAGGAAGAAGGAAGTGAGAGCATAGAGGGCTCCCACTCTTTGAGTGTCAATGATGACGAAGAAGACAACAACATTGATGTTGACGATTCCCATCGTGCTTCAAACACGACAATTACAACACCCAATGTAGGAAGAAATATATCTGACGAATTGAAGGTCAAGATCAAGTTAATGAAAATCATGCGGAATCATAGCATACCATTAGTTGCAGAGAAGGAATTGTATGAATGGGCTATAGAATCGGAGCGGCTTAATTTATTTTCATGGACTAAAGGCAATCTCATAAAGACCAGGGCAAGTGTCATGAAGGAGATTTCTGCAACTGTGCCTGAAATAAAAGGTGATGGGTTTGAACCTCATCTTATTGACTGGTGTTCTAAGAAATCACAGAGTGCTGACGTTTCCAGTCGCAAACAAATCTATGTCCGGTCATTCCAAAAAGCACTTCATTCCCTATTAACGAATGTGACTTTGGTGAAGGAAGCCAATCTGTCATTCCCCCATGCTGAAGACCCGACCTTACCAGTCCGTTATCCAGAACTTCAAGGCAATATTGATATTGACGAACTCCATCATGGTGAATGGTGGATCAACACTTGGGAGAAGAGATGCAAATCCAAATCGAATGAAATTCTGGTTCCTATCATTCTCTACATGGATGGAATTGCAATTGACAATAGTGGTCAAACCACTCTTACCCCACTGAACATGACTCTTGGCATATTCAACACCCTAACTCAAAACTCCCGGCCGGATGCCTGGGAGGCTATATATTTTCATCCAACGGGTTCACGTGATAAAGGTGCCAAATCAATTGACAATGTGAATAATCTTCACTCTGGCCTTCGTTTGGCTCTTTCATCTTTGAAAGATGCCTGCAACCAAACGGATGGTATTGAATGGTCTAATTTGCTGTGGAACAAGAAGAAATGGTCGGTTCGAATGAAATTTGCGGTTGCTTATTTCATAGGTGATACTCCCCAGCACGACCAACTTTGTGGACATTATCAAACATCGAATTCAAAGATGATCTGTAGGCATTGCAATTGTCCCAGAGCACTTGGTATTAATGCTCGTGTGAATGTTTTGAAGGTTCCCGTTTCAGTTAAAACTGGTAACATGCAAGTGTCTAAGCACCAAAATGGGGATGAGTACAAATCCATTCGGCTCTGGAATATATCTGATTTTACTGCTCCAACGGTTGACGAAGGAATGAATGTTGAACAGTATTTCAAAAACATCTCTCACCACAGTGTACATAATGGCAACGCTTTTTATGACCTAGATTTTGGAGAAAACCCACATAATATTCATCTAGCGTCGCCGGGAGAGAGACTCCATATGCACCAACTTGGTTGTGCAAAGCGTGCAGCAGAGACGTTCCGTGAGGACTTTTTAGGCAATAACCAGCGGCTTCTTAGTGAGATGGAAAGGTTAGCCAGTTACTACGGTGGTGCTGTTCAGAGGCAATCCGATTGTGACTTCCCACGAACCAATTTTTCAGAATCAATACATACAGCAAAGAAGGAGGGTAACCAGTACATTGGAATGCTTTATATTCAGATGCTGTCACTTCTGTCTGCTGGAGGTCGTCAATTGTTGTTGTCTCAAAAGACGCCATCCAATCTTGAGAACAAGAGCAGAAAGTGTGAAGAGGAAATTGACCGACGTATTTACGCCATTGAGTTGTTGTTGGGTATGGAAGAGTTCCTAAAATACGCTGGAACGTTTGACGAGGTTTTCAAACAAGACAAGAAAGGTGTTTTGAATCTTGACAAAATGGTTGTTCTTTTCATCAACTGTATAAATAACAATCTGCAACGAAGTAAGGGAGAGGGTAACAATCTGGTGAAGAATCACATGTATTTTCATTTATCACAGTACATGAGATTATTTGGTCCTCCAACTGGATGGGACTCTGCTGCGAGTGAGAGCAATCATAAAACTGAAGTGAAGGCTCCTGCTAAGAGAACTCAACAAAACAAGTCCACACTAATCAAGCAAACTTGCAACCGAGTGATGGAGTATCGAACTATTGATCGACTTGACCGTGAATTTGATTTGTTCGAACATAGACCCATAACCGGACCAAATCATCATAAGGAGGGTGGTTGGTCAGCTGGGTCTTCATTTTGGATTGGTGTGATGAATGGTCTCCCTTACATGAAGTGGGATGAAAAAAAAATGCAAGTGTACCCTGGTTTCCATCGGATGTTCTCAAATTTTGTTGCGACGTGGTCCTTCCAGCTGTGGGCACCAGCATGCTTTTTGGAACCACGGAGCACAAGAGGTATGACAAATATCGTGAGATGAAATTACTATTTCGTGCCCATCCATCGTTTAAGTCTGATTCTGGACAATTGTCCAATGTATGGTATGACTGGGCTAATTTTCAGCTTGACCTCCTTGATGGGCGTGGACTGCAAGTTTATCCATGTCAGATTCTGTGCCTGCTTTACCTCGAAGGTCCTTTCCCCGTGGGTAGCTCCGTTAGTGGTTTCGAATTAGTGCACGATGGTTATTATGCCGTCGCTCGTTGCTTTGTTTCTGCAGACCCCATACCGAGCAAGAGGGATAAAGGAAAAAAACACCATCATGCGTTGGTAAAGCAAGGTGAGTTGCGAAACAAATTGTATTTGTTTGACTGCAACGCCATTGAGTCCGAAGCTGCCGTTGTTAGAAACCATGGTAGTCCTGACCAATATTTTGTGCTGGGAAATCGTGAGCTATGGTTGTTTAATTTCCGTGAGACAATGGCTGCATTGGAAAAGAAGAATTTAGAATCAATAGTACGAGATGGTGAAGACAGCACATGACTTGAACGAACAAGTTTATTATCAGTGATATTTGTACTTAAATTGATTTACGTATTATTCATTATTCCACTATTCTACAACGCCGTTGCAGAATTTTTTGTTTTTGTTTTGGAGGAGTACTTGTAAATTGTTCTTTGTAAAGTTGTGTATTATTTATGGTTTTTGATGTACCCCCCTTTTCATGTGTATTTTGCGTTTTTCCATTTTCTGCAACGGCGTTGCACGGAATGGCCTTTTTCCGTATTTTCAAGGGTACAGTCATTAAATTCCAGTTTTCTTCAAAATGGTGCAATTGCGTTTCAAAATATCAGCAGGAAGCCAGCAGCAAGCAGCGGCGTTTCTAGCGGCTTTATGGACCAGCAGGAAGCCAGCAGTGAGCTGAAGTAGCAGGAAGCCAGCAGCGACCAGTGGCAATAGGGTCTAGCGAGAGCAACAATAACAGCGAATAGCGAGAGCAACAGCAACAGCGACTAGGGCGAGCAACATCAACAGCGACTAGCGGAGTGGCGTTTTGGAGGAGCAGCAGGAAGCCAGCAGCAAGCATCGGCATTTGGAGCGGAGAAGCAGGAAGCGAGCAGCAGACGGTGTTTTGAGCGGCTCTGCGGGTGAATTGCTGTTGTTGATTTGTTGCCGTTGATTCATCCTGTGACTTCGTTTTGATCGTTGTTGCTGTTGCAGATCTATAACACTATATAATAATTGAACAAAATGGGTGAGTATCTATTGATGTAGTACTAGTAGAGTAAATAATAACAACAGAATAATATAATCTACATGCCACTAACCTACACTGTTGGCGTTCCATCGATTCGATGCTGACAATTTGTTGTTCCGATCCGTTGTTCCACCTCAAGGAAAGATTCGCCGCACCTCTAGTATTGTTCCGATTCGTGTTCCGGTCAGATGTTGCAGCCTCCAAGGAAGACGGCGACGCACCTCTAGCGACACCAGGAAAGATTTGCCACACCTCAATCTGTTGTTACGATCCCTCCCTATGAAAATAAGAAGAAAAAATAGAAGTGAGGAAATACAGCATCATCAGCAATGCAACAGGCGGGCACCAATGTCTATCTATCTCACGTTGTTGCCTTCCACTCGGCGTTGCCTTTGATTCGAATTGTTGGTGCCGATTCCGATATGTTGTTGCCATTACGTTGTTGCCAATACGTTGTTCCAACAATCGTTGTTTCGACAATCGTTGCTGCCGTTGATTTGAAGAAATCTTACTCCTATGTAACGAAAAACTGGATCTTGTTCCTGATGATATAGATATGCAAGGGATGCAGATTTTGTGCTTTCAAGACGTCTATGTTTGGGTTGCGAATCCGAACAAGAATATCTTTCCAGCAACTAATCACTCGTCCGATGCACTCTATTGTCTTGCAGTACAAGGCAGTTACTTCGCACTAAAATATCTCAAGCCTGAATCAGCCGGCCTAATGCTATTACTAGCACTTCGGAGGGATTCTACGTGCTCGGACGGAGTGCCAATCGTACAAGTACGGTAAAGCAACTCTGCTCTTGATAAGTCGGGGTAAGAAGATTATGAAGGGAAAAGAAAATCACACTGTAAAATCACACTGTGTGTGTGTGTGTGTGTTCGAATTTTTTTTTCTTTTGCGAAGTATTTTTTTTTTCTTTCGTGAAGTAGATTTCTACACGATTTTCATACTAGATAGTATTTTTTTCTTGTACGTACTTCGAATTTTTTTCTTCCTACGTACTTCGAATTTTTTTCTTCTTCATACGTACTTCGAATTTTTTTCTTCTTCGTACCGCATCGTATGTACTTCGAATTTTTTTCTTTTTCTTCGTACGTACTTCGAATTTTTTTCTTCTTCATACCTACTTCGAATTTTTTTCTTCTTCGTATGTACGGTACGTACTTCGAATTTTGTACTTCGAATTTTTTTCTTTTTCTTCGTACGTACTTCGAATTTTTTTCTTCTTCATACCTACTTCGAATTTTTTTCTTCTTCGTATGTACGGTACGTACTTCGAATTTTTTTCTTCTTCGTATGTACTTCGAATTTTTTCTTCATACGTACTTGTACTTAAGTAGATTTCTACACGCTTTGTGTTCTAGGAAATTTCTGGTATTGAATTTGTGTAGGTTTCTACGAGCGTAGATTTCTACACGTTTTTTGTAATATGTAGTACATGGTATTGAATTCGCGTAGGTTTCTACTACAGTAGCTTTCTACAAGCTTTTCGTACTAGATAATTACTGGTATTGAATTTGTGTAGCATTCTACTACAGTAGCTTTCTACACACTTTTTGTACTAGACAATTCCTGGTATTGAATTTGTGTATACTGACTAAAGTATCAGCCTGTTTCTTGTCCAGTTTGTTTCATAGTCTACCCCATCCATAGTATGAGCAATATTCATCCTGAAATTGCAGCCAATGTCACACATTTGCACTCAAAACTGACTAGGAATCACTATTTTGGTACATGCATGTCCAGGGACAAAAATTATTCTAAAATTCATACTGACTAAAGTATCAGCCTGTTTCTTGTCCGGTTTGTTTCATAGTCTACCCCATCCATAGTATGAGCAATATTCATCCTGAAATTGCAGTCAATGCCACACATTTGCACTCAAAACTGACTAGGAATCACTATTTTGGTACATGCATGTCCAGGGACAAAAATTATTCTAAAATTCATACTGACTAAAGTATCAGCCTGCCACTTGTCCAGTTTGTTTCATAGTGTACCCCGTCCATAGTATGAGCAATATTCATCCTGAAATTGCAGTCAATGCCACACATTTGCACTCAAAACTGACTAGGAATCACTATTTTGGTACATGCATGTCAAGGGACAAACATTATTCTAAAATTCATACTGACTAAAGTATCAGCCTGTTTCTTGTCCAGTTTGTTTTGTAGTGTACCCCATCCATAGTATGAACACTATTCATCCTGACATTGCAGTCAATGCCACACATTTGCACTCAAAAACTGAGTAGTAGGAATCACTATTTTGGTACATGCATGGCCAGGGACAAAAATTATTCTAAAATTCATAATGACTAAAGTATCAGCCTGAGACTTGTCAATATTGTTTCATAGTCTCCCCAATCCATAGTAAGAGCAATATTCATCCTGAAATTGCAGCCAATGCCACACATTTGCACTCAAAACTGACTAGGAATCACTATTTTGGTACATGCATGTCCAGGGACAAAAATTATTCTAAAATTCATACTGACTAAAGTATCAGCCTGTTTCTTGTCCGGTTTGTTTCATAGTCTACCCCATCCATAGTATGAGCAATATTCATCCTGAAATTGCAGTCAATGCCACACATTTGCACTCAAAAACTGACTAGGACTCACTATTTTGGTACATGCATGGCAAGGGACAAAAATTATTCTAAAATTCATAATGACTAAAGTATCAGCCTGTTTCTTGTCCGGTTTGTTTCATAGTGTACCCCATCCATAGTATGAACACTATTCATCCTGAAATTGCAGTCAATGCCACACATTTGCACTCAAAACTGACTAGGACTCACTATTTTGGTACATGCATGTCCAGGGACAAAAATTATTCTAAAATTCATACTGACTAAAGTATCAGCCTGAGACTTGTACAGTTTGTTTCATAGTCTACCCCATCCATAGTATGAGCAATATTCATCCTGACATTGCAGTCAATGCCACACATTTGCACTCAAAACTGACTAGGAATCACTATTTTGGTACATGCATGTCCAGGGGGGACAAAAATTATTCTAAAATTCATACTGACTAAAGTATCAGCCTGCCACTTGTCCAGTTTGTTTCATAGTGTACCCCATCCATAGTATGAGCAATATTCATCCTGAAATTGCAGTCAATGCCACACATTTGCACTCAAAACTGACTAGGAATCACTATTTTGGTACATGTATGGCCAGGGACAAAAATTATTCTAAAATTCATACTGACTAAAGTATCAGCCTGAGACTTGTCAATATTGTTTCATAGTCTACCCCATCCATAGTATGAGCAATATTCATCCTGAAATTGCAGTCAATGCCACACATTTGCACTCAAAACTGACTAGGAATCACTATTTTGGTACATGCATGTCTAGGGGGGACAAAAATTATTCTAAAATTCATACTGACTAAAGTATCAGCCTGTTTCTTGTCCGGTTTGTTTTGTAGTCTACCCCATCCATAGTATGAACACTATTCATCCTGAAATTGCAGTCAATGCCACACATTTGCACTCAAAACTGACTAGGAATCACTATTTTGGTACATGCATGTCAAGGGACAAACATTATTCTAAAATTCATACTGACTAAAGTATCAGCCTGTTTCTTGTCCGGTTTGTTTCATAGCGTACCCCATCCATAGTATGAACACTATTCATCCTGAAATTGCAGTAAATGCCACACATTTGCACTCAAAAACTGAGTAGGAATCACTATTTTGGTACATGCATGGCAAGGGACAAAAATTATTCTAAAATTCATAATGACTAAAGTATCAGCCTGAGACTTGTCAATATTGTTTCATAGTCTCCCCAATCCATAGTAAGAGCAATATTCATCCTGAAATTGCAGCCAATGTCACACATTTGCACTCAAAACTGACTAGGAATCACTATTTTTGGTACATGCATGTCCAGGGACAAAAATTATTCTAAAATTCATACTGACTACAGTATCAGCCTGTTTCTTGTCCGGTTTGTTTCATAGTGTACCCCATCCATAGTATGAGCAATATTCATCCTGACATTGCAGTCAATGCCACACATTTGCACTCTAAAACTGACTAGGAATCACTATTTTGGTACATGCATGTCCAGGGACAAAAATTATTCTAAAATTCATACTGACTAAGGTATCAGCCTGCCACTTGTCCAGTTTGTTTCATAGTGTACCCCATCCATAGTATGAACACTATTCATCCTGAAATTGCAGTCAATGCCACACATTTGCACTCAAAACTGACTAGGACTCACTATTTTGGTACATGCATGTCAAGGGACAAACATTATTCTAAAATTCATACTGACTAAAGTATCAGCCTGTTTCTTGTCCAGTTTGTTTTGTAGTGTACCCCAATCCATAGTATGAAGCAATATTCATCCTGAAATTGCAGTCAATGCCACACATTTGCACTCAAAAACTGAGTAGGAATCACTATTTTGGTACATGCATGTCCAGGGACAAAAATTATTCTAAAATTCATACTGACTAAAGTATCAGCCTGAGACTTGTCAATATTGTTTCATAGTCTCCCCAATCCATAGTATGAGCAATATTCATCCAAACATTTCAGAAAATAACACACTTTTTCACTCAAAAAGTAACTGAGAAACACTATTTTGGTCACTTGTTCATACAAAAATAAAAAAATAATAACCAAAAATTACGGAGACTACCCTTTGTACACCACATCTCTACGGAGGAATCGATCCACTGGACACGTTAACATCTATATCAAGAACCAATCATATCCTGACGAGGAAAGTTACACTACTTAAAGTTAGTCTGTTTTTGATGGACTAGTACAAAAAGACGTCGGTACATTCAAAAAATGTACTCCATAGAAAATAACAAAACAACAAAAAGGGCTTTTCCTGCAACACCGTTGCAGAAAATGAAAAGACAATAGGTACGAGAATCAATGCTTGGGCTACGTACGATTACCCTCAGTGGAACCTATGGATTGTGGTCCGCGCCAAAATTTTCAGGACACCACATTGCAGAATATCACGGCACGCGCAAACAAAAGATAGGCAGGCGCCAGTAAAACAACACTCACAGGTAGTACAATTAATAGTAATACAGCACTTCCCGGGAGGCAGTAAATCAAGCACTTACAGCGCGTACAGTATGAATGAAAAAAACATGCCAAACGCTTCCTTCAAACAACATTATTATCATAAAAATAGCGCGCCAAATCAATGAAAGGAAAAAACGGTAAGTTGAGGTGCACAATTTCACAAAAAAATAATGGTAGAACTGAGTAGTTGCAGTCCGGTGACAGGTAAAACCATTGTTACCAATAACACAAACAGCCCGCACAGCAGTGTATCGGGAAGTGACCAAACAAACACAAACGATAGCCAAACATATACAACCACTAACAGTAGCAACAGAAATATTCTACAGACAACAACAGAATCTGATAACAATAACTTGGAAAACAACATTGTCAAACATGTCAAAGAAACAGCGTTCAGGAAATTTAAATTCCCGCCAGAGAATACATTTGTGAAGGCGGCAATATTCAACATTGCAAAACTAACGAATAACAATGAAATACCAAATACGATCGCTATAAAGGAAAAGGAACAAAAGTGGAGTGGAATTTATTGCCGAGCAGTCACTACGTGTAGACACAATGCTCAAACTCTTGCCAGGAAAAACTACAAAGGTAAGCAACCAACAATAAAATGATTGCCGGCATGCACTCTTTCATAATCCTTTCTAACATTTTGGTCATATTAACACTGACATGTAGACGATAAAAGGAACAACCAGATACCAGATAGTTTCCCAGGAATGGTTCTAATCACGGACACCCAAGACGTGAACTCAGAAAATAGGTACCAATTGCACGAAGACTACCGGCGGAAAAGTTCACCAGAATTCAAATACTTCATGAAAAGAATTCTTGGAGCGGTGTCACCAAAACAGACAGACTTCAAAAGAAAATCAGTCAGAATGACAGTCAGTAACATTTTCACCCCAAGCGATGAAGCTTTTGCATTGCTTTTCCTTTACAACGACTAGGACTCGTGGCTAAACACAACAAAGGGCACGAGGTTGAGAAAAAAATTCACTGACGGTAAGTCAGGAAATAAGGAGGGATGGAGTAACGAGGGACAAGATCTTTACGAATACCTAGTAAGCGAATTAGAAGAACGAAGGGAGGAACAACAGTCGAAAGAATTAGAGACGGAAATACTTAAAATGTACCAAAAACAAAATGGCAATCATAAACAACAAGATAAGGAGGAGGATGAAGAAAGTAAAAAGGGAAAAAGACGGAAGAGAAAACGTAGCTTGCTTCAGATTCTCGGCGAGGATACCGAGGAATACAAATTATACCTCGAATACATGAAAAATGAACCAGAGTAATTGGTGATAACAACATCATTAGAGTAGCACGGCTAGTTCATTATTATTTTATGGCTTGCACAATATTGTTCCGGGTCTTCTGTTCGAATATAATACAATAAACGAGGTATTTGCAAAAGCTGATAAAATACTTTCATATTCATTACAAAATATGTTTGTTGTATTTCGGTATTTGATATGCGTAGCGTGAATATTGTGAAATGTCGGAGATTATTGCAAATGCGGATAAAATACTTTCTTATGAGTACAAAAATATGGTTGTTGGCTTTTGATATTCGATAAATGTAGTGTGAGTATTGTGAAAGCAACATAACAGAATACATTGCTGGTTATCAAGAAGCTTGTATATTTGTTAAGAAATTTGTATCAACGCTACAACAATATCAGTGTACATAGAGGATATTATTACAAAACATGAGGAGTTTCGTGTGGAAAAAACAAAAATTGAATGGCAAATAAATATTATCGGGGTAAGCATGAAAAAAAATTGTAGAATAGAAAGATTCTGAAGCAAGCATGGTACGAGGGCTGAAAAAAACGGTGGCGAAAATAGACCTACTTGAAATTAGTGCTTTGCAGGGGCCCTGTGGAGTTGTTGAGTACGTAGTTATTGTATGTATTGTAAGTATGTGTCAGTAAAGTTATGGTAAGAAGTACTCATACAATAACGCGTACAATTTCTACTAGTACTAGATGTGCATCAAGTCAGATCAGAATTACCAAAGGTGTTCTGATCTGCACCAATTCTTACCAGTACCAATTCTACCATTAGCCAACCAACCAAATTTATGTGTAAGCTATCAGCAAGGTATCTACGTTCATATGGTTGGGGTTAGATTTGAACAAGCAAGCTGTAGGAGCTACTGGTAATTACGAGCTACCAGATCTACAAGCAAGCTGTCTATGTTCTTACCAATCATACCAATTGATATATTACTATTCAAGTGACGTCATTCGCACAAGCTCTTTTTTAAATTGGAGCAAGCAAGCTGTACGAGCTACAGGTAATTACGAGCTACCAGATCTACAAGCAAGCTACCTACCTTCATATTGATCATACCAATTGATGTATACTACCAATCAAGTGAGTCATTCACGCGAGTTCTATTTTAAATTGGAGCAAGCAAGCTGTACGAGCTACAGGTAATTACGAGCTACCAGATCTACAAGCAAGCTACCTACCTTCATATTGATCATACCAATTGATGTATACTACCAATCAAGTGAGTCATTCACGCGAGTTCTATTTTAAATTGGAGCAAGCAAGCTGTACGAGCTAATGGTAATTACGAGCTACCAGATCTACAAGCAATCTATCTATGTTCGTACCGATCATACCAATTGATTTTTATTACTATTCAAGAGAACAAGCAAGTGTACGAGCTACTGGTAATTTCGAGCTATTAGAATTACAAGCAAGCTACCTACTTGCATACCTATCCTACCAATCAATCTATACTACTATTCAAGTGACGTCATTTGCACGAGTTCTATTGCAAATTCGAAAGAACAAGCAAGTGTATGGTACGAGCTACTGGTAATTACGAGCTATTCTATTCACAGTTCAACAACGACCACGAAAAATGTATCAGAGTGGATGGCTGTGACCGTGAGTACATCAAGTCCAGCTCATTCATGTAGAAATTGTACCAATTCGAAAAAGTCTGATTGTATTTCTCAACGGCAACGACAGAAGACCAAAGAAACGGATGACGACGTCGACCGGTCAGAATACATCCACAACACCTACCATAACTCAGTAGGAAGTTTAATCGGGCGTACGGAATTCGCCGTCGGCCGACACGAGCAAGAAACGAGGAAATTTTGAAGGATGAAAACGTTGATCGGTCTGAAAACATCTACAACACCTACCAGAACCCAGTAGGAAGTGCAATCGGGCATACAGAAATTGCTGACGTAATCTTTGAAGGACAAAAACGTTGACCGGTCAGAATACATCCACAACTCCTACCAGAACTGAGTAGGAAGTGTAATTGGGCATATGGAAATTGCCGTCGATCAATCTGTTGACAACGCACATCAGAGTAGATGGCTGTAAGTACATCATGTCCTACTCATTCAGTGTACAAATTGTACCAATTGTAAAAAGTCTGATTGTATTTCTCACCAACCTGTCACAAGTATTTCTTTTCCGGCTCGTTTCTGTACATTCTGTACTACTCAGCAAAAGCCCGATCGGAAATACTATCGAACTTCCGGTTGAGCTAGTTTCAAAGGCAGAAACAAGCAAGTGGATCGGACCCACTGTCACAAGCATTTCAGTTCCGACGGCGCTGTGTGCAAATCATACCATTCTGCACAAGTTGGATTGGAAATACTACTGAACTTCAGGTCGAGAGCGAAACAAAGAGCAACCAAAAAACAGATCAATCGGACCGACTGTCACAAGCATTTCAGTTCCAGCGGCGCTGTGTACAAATCTTACTATTCTCCACAAGTTGGATTGGAAATAATATCAAGCTTCTGGTTGAGCTACGGTACTTCAAAGGCAGAAGCAAGCAAGCGGACCGACTATCACAAGTTTTTCAGTTCCGACGACGCTGTGTACAAATCCTACTATCCACCACAAGTCCGATTGGAAATACTATCGAACCTCGGTCAAGCGAGCAATCGCAACGAGCAATTGAAACAGGATCTCTTGCAGCGCGAGTCCATTGACCGACTGTTCGCAAGTTTTTCTTTTCCGACGTCGCTGTGTACAAATCCTACCATTAACAAGAAGTTGGATTGGAAATTCTATCGAACTTCGGTTAAGCGAGCAATCCGAACGGAACGAGCAATCAAAACAGGATCTCTTGCAGCGCGAGTCCATTGACCAACTGTCGCAAGTTTTTCTTTTCCGACGTCGCTGTGTACAAATCCTACCATTAACAAGAAGTTGGATTGGAAATACTATCGAAACAGAGACTTCTTGCAGCGCGAGTCCATTGACCGGCTGTCTCAAGTTTTTCTTTTCCGACGTCACTGTGTACAAATCCTACCATTAACAAGAAGTTGGATTGGAAATACTATCGAACTTGGTCAAGTGAGCAATCGGAACTAGCAATCGAAACAGGATCTCTTGCAGCGCGAGTCCATTGACCGACTGTCACAAGTTTTTCTTTTCCTACGTTGCTGTGTACAAATCCTACCATTAACAAGAAGTTGGATTGGAAATACTATCGAACTTCGGTCTAGGGAAACAAGCCATCGCAATAGATCGATCTATCTGACCGACTGTCGCAAGTTTTTCTTTTCCGCCGGCGCTCTTTACAAATCCTACCATAAACAACAAGTTGGATTGGAACTACTATCGAACTTCCGTCAAGGGATTTTTTATTAATCAAGCAATAGCAACAGAGACTTCTCGCAGCGCAATTCTTGCAGCGCAAGTCCATTGACTGACTGTCGCAAGTTTTTCTTTTCTGACGTCACTGTGTACAAATCCTACCATTAACGAGAAGTTGGATTGGAAATTCTATCGAACTTCGGTCAAGTGAGCAATCGGAACGAGCAATCGAAACAGAGATCTCTTGCAGCGCAATTCTTGCAGGCAAGTCCATTGACCGACTGTCGCAAGTTTTTCTTTTCCGACGTCGCTGTGTACAAATCCTACCATTAACAAGAAGTTGGATTGGAAATTCTATCGAACTTCGGTCAAGCGAGCAATCGGAACGAGCAATCGAAACAGAGATCTCTTCCAGCGCGACGAGTCCATTGACCGACTGTCGCTAGTTTTTCTTTTCCGACGTCGCTGTGTACAAATCCTACCATTAACAAGAAGTTGGATTGGAAATTCTATCGAACTTCGGTCAAGCGAGCAATCGGAACGAGCAATCGAAACAGAGATCTCTTCCAGCGCGACGAGTCCATTGACCGACTGTCGCTAGTTTTTCTTTTCCGACGTCGCTGTGTACAAATCCTACCATTAACAAGAAGTTGGATTGGAAATTCTATCGAACTTCGGTCAAGCGAGCAATCGGAACGAGCAATCGAAACAGAGATCTCTTCCAGCGCGACGAGTCCATTGACCGACTGTCGCTAGTTTTTCTTTTCCGACGTTGCTGTGTACAAATCCTACCATTAATGAGAAGTTGGATTGGAAATTCTATCGAACTTCGGTCAAGCGAGCAATCGTAACAAGCAATAAAAACAGAGACTTCTTGCAGCGCGAGTCCATTGATCGACTGTCGCAATTTTTTCTTTTCCGACGTCGCTGTGTACAAATCCTACCATTAACAAGAAGTTGGATTGGAAATTCTATCGAACTTCGGTCGAGGGAAACAAGCCATCGCAATAGGATCGATCTATCTGACCGACTGTCGCAAGTTTTTCTTTTCTGACGTCACTGTGTACAAATCCTACCATTAACGAGAAGTTGGATTGGAAATTCTACCGAACTTCGGTCAAGCGAGCAATCGTAACAAGCAATAAAAACAGAGACTTCTTGCAGCGCGAGTCCATTGACCGACTGTCACAAGTTTTTCTTTTCCGACGTTGCTTTGTACAAATCCTACCATTAACAAGGAGTTGGATTGGAAATACTATCGAACTTCGGTCGAGGGAAACAAGCCATCGCAATAGGATCGATCTATCTGACCGACTGTTGCAAGTTTTTCTTTTCTGACGTCACTGTGTACAATTCCTACCATTAACAAGAAGTTGGATTGGAAATTCTATCGAACTTCGGTCAAGCGATCAATCGTAACAAGCAATAAAAACAGAGACTTCTTGGAGCGCGAGTCCATTGACTGACTGTCGCAAGTTTTTCTTTTCTCACGTCGCTGTGTACAAATCCTACCATTAACAAGAAGTTGGATTGGAAATTCTATCGAACTTCGGTTAACCGAGCAATCGGAACGGAACGAGCAATCAAAACAGGATCTCTTGCAGCGCGAGTCCATTGACCAACTGTCGCAAGTTTTTGCAGCGCAAGTCCATTGACCGACTGTCGCAAGTTTTTCTTTTCCGACGTCGCTGTGTACAAATCCTACCATTAACAAGAAGTTGGATTGGAAATTCTATCGAACTTCGGTCAAGCGAGCAATCGGAACGAGCAATCGAAACAGAGATCTCTTGCAGCGCGACGAGTCCATTGACCTACTGTCGCAAGTTTTTCTTTTCTCACGTCGCTGTGTACAAATCCTACCATTAACAAAAAGTTGGATTGGAAATACTATAGCTTCTATTTCGACCGCAGCTTCCAATTCAATAGCAACTTCTAATTCAAGATCAGCTTCCACTTCAACAGCATCTTCCAATTCATTATCAGCTTATCTTTGAATTCAATAGCAACTTCCATTTCAATACCAGCTTCAAGTTCAACAGCAGCTTCCACTTTCGCATCAGCTTCTACTTCGACAGCAGCTTTGAATTCGCGTTTCAACCGGCGTTTCCATTCAACCGGCATTTTCAGCGGCGTTTCCACCGGCGTTTCAACCGGCGTTTTCATTGAACTCGTTTTCAAGCAAGGACAATCCACGAGCATCCGGTGAAGGGACTAAAACGAGGATTCGAGTATTAGCAACAGCAGCAGCAGCTCAAGCGATAGTTGGTGTGACGGCAGCAGTGAGGATAGCAGGGACGATACGGATTCTGATACCAGGTACAGTTTTTGAATTGTGTGAAGTGCATTGTGTTGTAGCATGGAAGTAGTAGTGTTCTTGGAGTATGCAAATTTGCAGACAAATGAACAGCCATAGTAAGATGTCATTTCCATCCTTCACCTTCAAGGGGAGGATAGAATGTCGCTTTTTGGAGACAAAGCCCACTTGTACATTGTGCGTGCGAAAATCTGCTTTGCAGATCGTTTCACAGTGGTGTACTTTAAGGTGCTGAGGCTTTCTCCATAAGTATAATCTGAAATGGTACTGCTGTCTTGCAATGATGAATTCAATCTTGAATTTTAAGCTTGTTGCATTACAAGTGGCATTAATTACAGTTTGCTGAATAATACATGGTGTGCACACTTGACTATAGTCTTGTGGGTAAGACACATCCTCTGTCAGCAATTATGTATTCTTGATGTCATTGGAATAATATGAGCTTACACTCAAGCATTGTTTTCCTCAAGCCAACTCTTTGGAATCTGAATGGTGAAAAACAATGATTAACTGTTTTCAGTGTCTCTAATTTTTGTTTGTTTGTTGAAATCTCATATTGGCAACCAACGTTTCAACCAACCAGCATTCAACCGGTGTCTTCATCATCATGAGTGAGAAAGCAAAAAAGTTGGAAATCAAGAAAGTGTTGGGTCTGGAAGAGATTGTTGTTCCTTTGTTGTACATGAATGAAACAATAAGCAAGGAGAAGTCATTTGAAATGTTGAACACAGCCAAACCAAGTGCTGCAAAAGGAAATCATTATGTTTCAGGACTGGTGTACTCTACACATCAAATGCCAACACCAAACACCAACAATGGATGGACTTATGTTGTCAGACGTCCGACAAAAAAGGAACGATTGAATAGGATGGCAAAAT
Organism: Pseudo-nitzschia multiseries; assembly: GCA_037355745.1. Taxonomy (NCBI): domain Eukaryota; phylum Bacillariophyta; class Bacillariophyceae; order Bacillariales; family Bacillariaceae; genus Pseudo-nitzschia; species Pseudo-nitzschia multiseries. The sequence continues at coordinate 20,231,132 of CM074785.1, read as the reverse complement.
ACTCTCATGTTATCTCAACACCAGTACAAAAACAAGAGTACAACTTTGCTAACGGAAAAATCTATGTTGACTATCTAAAGACTAATCTGTCAGATGGCATTAAGAACAACCTATCAAAAATTCTCAATTCACATACAGAAGTTAGAACGAAATTGGGTGAGACAGGAAAAATGGTAGCTTTTGGTTCAAGATTTGATTGTGTCTCAGCTTCAACAACTTATTATGGGGCTAAACATGAAGATTTGGCCAGCGTTCAAAGCACTGTGAGGAATTTCATTGTTCCTTTCCATGATGTGTTGGAACAAAGTATGTGCAATGAATTGCTTCAGCCTGTGATGAAGCACTTAAAAAGGAAAGAAAATACTCTTTGTTTCCAAAACAAATCATATTTGCCAACATTTGCTTGTGCTACGAATTTGACCAATGCTATTCACACTGATAAGCAAGACACTACACAGTTCATTTGCTTTGTTCCTTTCAAGCAATCCTAAACAACCCTTGCCAACAACATGGTTTCTTTTTCCTTTTTTTGGTCTGTCAATTGAGTTAAAGGGTACAGTGCTAATAACTTGGGAAGCTTTTTCTATGCCTCATGCGTCATGTACAGTTTTGGCTACATCTGAGAATTGTTTCTCTAGCCAGCATGAAGCTTCTGTTGTTTCGGCTGTTGGTTTTGGCAATAGGCGGGTTCAAGGTGCAATTTCAATGAAGATGAGTTTAGAAAAAAAAGGGCGCAACAAAAACATTGAAGTTGGGGACAAAGTTAATGTGAGCTTGTCCTTTCAAAAACTATCAGAAATGAAGAGTTCAACAATGGGTTCTAGTTATCAATGGTGTTCCAACAAAGATTGCAGTACCAATGTTAGGCCTAAAAAGAGGAGCCATAGAATTGCTATTGTGCAGTCCCTGTGTGCTGAAGAACAATCAGTTAGAGTGAAGTTCTGTGGAAAATTACACAGGTCGTTGGGAATTCAAGAGGTTCCAATGTATGATGTTAGTTTACGAATGAAATGTAATAAAATTAATTAATATTTTATACCCATATTATTTTGCAATAACTCAGTCATCAATCAACCCAAAAACCCACCAGATTTGAGCACAGTGCAAATCCTGCCAATCCCCAAACAAAATAGAGTTAGATATTATGTATCCAGTTCAGACAGCGATAGTTCTGACAGCAGTTCCGATTGAGTAGCAAGGGTGAATGTAACGACTAACTTTAAATTATTGTTTAATATTACTATAGAGGGTTAGCTCTAAGTACAGTTTTGCGAGATACATATGCGCTCATAATATAACAGCCTTCGTATTTTGGATTCGAACAGCAATGTAATACTAATGGATTGAACAATAGAGTATCGCCTGACCTCAATGGCACTTTCACTCCATACCTGGGGAAGACAAAGTAATAAATCACCTCTTCATCACTTACATGTTTTGGAGCAATAACTGTCAGCCTTGTATAGAACATGTCGGCATCTGTATGGCATTTTGAGTGATAATCCTTTCCAATAGCAAAGGCCGTTGCGTGATGGCCGATTGCATTTAACGTTGTACGATTAACAACCTCATTCATCACAGTCGTTTCAAGGTTGACAAATTTGGACATTGGAGTTAAACTAAGCTGCATTTCCTTCACAATGTGTAGGGCTTTCTGTTCAAGGTTGTATTTTGTTGTCGAGTCCACATTGTTTTTGAAAACGTACACACCATTTCCTGATTTCAATCGATTTGGTCTGGACTCTTGCATGGATATCCTCCTAACGAACTATTAGATTTGACAGCAACAGAACTTGCCATTATCTCAGATGTGAGAATCAGCCAACACATATTTCATTTCCATGCTGGACAGCATCAAATGATTAAAGGGTATCACTTTTTGAGAAGAAACAATTTGGAATATACAAGTGGCGTTATCAACTATCTGGAATCAATTGGGAAGAATCAAATCCAAGTGATCCTAACAGGATCATTCACTAACCAACAAAAAATGGCAGTAAAAAAGAAAATGGAGTTCAGAATACAAAAAGTGAAAAAAGCCTTGCATTGGATGAAACAAAATATGGGTTACCTTGAGGATGAAAACATAAATGATACTCATATCATTTTACCTCTTTTTGTTGACAAGACCAATCAAATACCATCTTCGAACTCAAACATTGAACAACAATTTGAAATGCATGTCATCTTTCCTGACGAGAATCTACCCAGCACAACCAATGGAGGATTTGACACAGATAAACATTTCAAGGACCACTGTATAGAAGATCTCATTGACAAGAATGCCACCATGATCTGTAGAACATCCAACAACATACTGAAAGATTATGAAGGGAACAATTTCTTGCGTTCTTTCCCACTTCAATTTCCATATGGCATTGGATCTGTTGATGTGGATGGAGAAGAGAGAATGAGTCCTGATTATCTGAAATATTTATCAGAGTTATCATCACCATGCTTTCATAAGGGTGAATTTGTAGCAGTTATGTACAATTTTGTACAAAGAGTCAAAATGGTGAAACATTCCTATTTAAAAACAACAAAAAACCTGAGGTGCAACTTTTCACAGCTTGACCCAGTTCAACTCAAACAAGCATCAATCAATTTTCTAGATGGAAATGTGGTGCCAGAAACAAATGAAGATTTTTTTCTATCTAAAATAAGGGGAGTAACAAGTTCAATGGGAAATACAAATGCAGCTTCTGATCTTGCTAGAAAGAAAATGTTTCAACTGATGGCACATTATGGATTGCCTTGCATTCTATTCACGATCACTCCAAATGATTCAATCAATTTTAGGATTAGAGTGATGTCAAAATCCAAGGATGAAGAAGTTACTTCTGAGGATTTCCCAGATCTTTTTAAGCAAGAACAACCACCCATTGATGATTGTGATCTTTTTCAGTTTGTGACAGAGTGCTCATCGATAAGAACAACATATCCAGGTATTTGTGCTATTGAATTTGAAAATATTTTGGAAATAACCATCAAGTTCATATTGGGATGGGATAACAAGGAAGGTAACATCAAAGATATGGGTTTATTTGGCGATTTAGAAGCATATAGTGTTGCAGTTGAAGAACAAGGATGTGGCACTCTGCATGCACATTTTGTTTTGTGGATAAATAAATGGAATGATCTGCTACAAGATTTGCATACGGAGGACAAGCAAGATGGGGCAATAGAGACCATGAAACACTATGCACAAAACATACTGACAACAAAATTGTTTCAGAACTTTGATTCTATTCAGTGCAGGAATCCTGAGTGTTTGAGTTTGGTTTCAGAATCTTTTGAGAAATGCACAGAACAGGATTTAAGGAGCTTGAGACTTAAACATGGTCACACATCACTGGGTGACAAAGCAATTTTCAAATGCAGAGCCTGCTCGAAACTTTACACAAGTGAAGATTTGGCGCGTGAAAGTTTAGATTTCCTCAAAAGTATACCAACATCAAATGAAACTGGAGAACAATATTTCATGTATCACAAGTTTTGGAATGGTGTGACTAAGCAATCAAAATGTCAGGTGACAATGGAAATGGCATTGCATAAAGAAACTGCTGCCCAAATTAAAAGTGGGTTTTTCCCGCGCCTTGGATCAATGAAATACAAAAAAAACCTTCACATTGTGAATTTGTTACGCAATTTGCATGCCTCAACACATGCAAGCTCATGTCACAAAAAGGACAAAAATGGTGAATGTAGGTTCAAGCTCCCGCTTCCTGCTTGTGATGAAACAAAGATACATTTTGAAGATGAAGAATTAACATCATTTGATTGGACAGGCAAATGCAACAAGAAACAATTGTTTGTCTGGGAACATGAGAGAACACATCAGGATTGTTTTGCCAATTCAAACAATAGTATTGTAAGTTCTATTTTTCAATGCAACAACAATGTTATTTGGGGGGTGGATGGTGCAGGGATTTATTACCTTACATGTTATGCCTCAAAAAGTACACAAAAGGATGATAAAGAAAAGATCAGTGCAGTTGCAGAAAAAGTAATCAAACAACTTGGTGAACAACAGAGACAAGAAAATGAAAATGTCACAATGAATGATGAAGAACATGATGAACCAAACACAGTAAACCACAGAAATGACTCTACAGCACAACTAAACGAAACAAATGAAGAAGATGATCTGATGAGGGAAAAAGTTGGAATAAGAGCTATTCTAAATGCATTGTTCAAAGTGACACAAGATAACATCACTTCAGCACCAATGGCTGCCTACCTGACAAGAAACCATACAAGATTTAGGTTCTCAGAAGAGTTTTCAACATTGGTGTTGAGCAATTATATTGAGAATGATCATGTTGTTGATGGTGTTCTAAAACTGAAAGAAGCCAATGAAAGTGACAATGAAGAAGACTTGCCAGTTTACATATCACAAGTAGCAAATTATATTTGCAGACCAACAGAACTAGAGGGTGTGTGTCTTTATGATTTTGCATCAAAGTATTATACAAAAATGAGAAGAAGTAAGACATCACTGGACTTTACGGATAACCATCCCTCCAAAAACCATTCATTTTGTGATGAATACAAAAAACCTAAACTTCCAGGTATCTGTCACTATGATTTGAAATCGACGTCAAACTTTAGGAACAAACAAATTGGGAATTTTGTCCCACAGCATGAAAATGAAGAACACCAGGAAATTGCTTTAGCAATGGAAGATTATGCTAAAAGAGCAAGTGTGTTATTTTCACCATTCAGAAAGCTTTCTGACCTCCAATTGAATTCCAAATATCTTCCCTATTTTCAATCTTTTTTAGCAAATGGTTTGCTAAAACAAGAGCATCAGAATATTTTGAAGAATATTCAAAGGACACATAACAGCTTGATGGGTGGACGTGCAAAAGATGCACTAGAGAGAGTGACCTTACCACCAGATACTAGGTGGACACATGATGAATCAAATGCAGAAGACAACAACAGAAATAATATCAACATCTTGGATGAATTGGATCTTTTTGGAAACACAGTTTTAGGATTGGATGATGACAACTGTTTTAGAACGAGTCATAATCTATTTTCCTTCAACACATCAATCATTACTAAGGCAGGAAGCAATCATTGTGGACACAATTTGATTAAGGCACCAAATATTGACCAAACAAAAACAATATTTTGTTCAGCTTCTAGAGTATCATTAATGGAAGATGGTGAAGATACAGATATGGGCAGGGATTGGCATGAGCTTGACATCACAAACATGATTAAAGTGATGGTAACACACCATACTGTTGTTACAAATGAAGAGATCACAAACTTATCTGCCACGGGTACTTGTGAAAACATGATTGCATATGGTAAAGAGATATTCAATGGTGACAAACATCAAATGATAGCATTTGTATACATTGTCTCTGGATTTGTACTGAGAGTTTATGAAAAACAAAAGAAAAATGGAATGCAAAAAACAAGAAACACAAGGAGAAGATTATCTGGTGAATTGGGAAGACTTGCACCATTCAATGAATTTGGTGAGGAGGAAGAGAATGATGATTTTGACTCATCTATTTCAAGGCGTGACAAGATCAACTTCAGTACAACAGTTCAGATGTTGAAAGAAATGCATGAACATAGACAACAATCCATAGCATTTCTATCGGGTGCAGGTGGTACAGGGAAAAGTCGCGTGATCAGAGCAATTCTGTCTTATTGCAAGGAATTCTGTGAAAATTTGAACATCAAGTTTACAAGGCAAACAATTGTTGTTACAGCTTTAACTGGATGTGCAGCAGTGTCAATTCATGGTAGCACTCTTCATAGTGCTTGCCACATTCCAGTGAAAGAGAACGATTCATCCCTTGAAAAATTAAGTGAATTCAAAGAAGATTGGGTTGACACAGAAATGATCATTATTGATGAAATATCCTTTGCAAATTATTCATTGTTAAACAGGCTGCATAAAACATTAAATGAATTGAAGGATGCTCCAAGAACAAATACATTGTATGGTGGTATCAATGTACTCTTTGCTGGAGATTTCAATCAGCTACCTCCCATAAATGGAACCAAAATATATGATGAGCAATATACAACAATGTTCAGGGATGCTGTCAATGTGATGCTGGAATTAAAAACAAACCACAGGTTTCAGGAAGATGCATCATATGGAAAATTGTTAGAAAGAATTTTTAAAATTGGGCTTAGTGAAGAAGATGCTAAGCTTATCAACTCAAGGAAAGTGATTGAGAGTGATTCTTTACCAATGGCAATATCTTATGCGGTAGCAAGAAACAAAGACAGGTGCGCAATCAATGATGCAATTTTTGCCCTTCATTTACAACAAACCCATTCCAAGAACATTCAAGACCCTATTCCCTTGCACACCATATGCATTCGAGCATCCAATGTTGAATACAAATATGCCAAAAGCAGAAAAGATTACAAGGCCTTTCCAGATAAAGGAGATATATTTTACAGTTGTTGCTCTGATGCAGATGTTACAGAAAGAAGAGGAAGTACACATGTTGATCCATTTCTAAAGCTATATATTGGTTGTCCCATCATGATAACAAGCAATATATCTGTTGAAGAATCTATAGCTAATGGTTCAATGTGTGAATTTAAAGGTTTGATTTTGAAACAAGAGATGAACAGGTTTGAAGCCCTTGAGAGTGTTGTGATCAATGGCTATTATGTCAATTGCATTGATGCTGATAAAATTGAATCTATACAAGTTATTCTAACAGATACCAATACTCCAGAAGAACAACCCATATACAACCTCAAATTGCCCGAAAAAGATATTTATGCCTTGTGCAAGTATCCTTCTCTGTTTAGTGAGCACATCAGTCACAAATCATCAAGACAGAATTTGAGCGTCAAACTCAAACAATTCCCTCTCAACATTTCCCATGCTAGAACTGTGCATAAATTACAAGGGCGTTCCATAGACAATATTTTGGTTTCAAGTTGGAACTATAGGATGCAACATTGGATATATGTTGTTTTATCAAGGTGTAAAACATTGAATGGATTGTACTTGAGGGATGAGATAGATCATACCAAAGTCAAGGGAATGTGTAAAGAAATTAAAAATTTCTATGATGAATTCCAGAAGGAAAAACAACCACCATCAGTGTTGATTGAAAAAGTTACCAATAGTTTCTAACAATAGTAAATCCTGCCCGTTCACAACCACAATATCACTCAGTAATCAACCCATAAACACACCAGATTTAAATAATATAACTCAATACTCAACCCAAAAACTAGCCAGAAATGAACACAGTGCAATTCTTGCCCATCCCCGACCAAAATATAAGTCAGTCATCAATCCAAAAACTCACCGGATTTGAATACAGTGCAAATCCTGCCCATCCCCGACCAAACTATAACTCAGTCATCAATCCAAAAACTCACCAGATTTGAAGACAGTGCAAATCCTGCCCATCCACGACCAAAATATAACTCAGTCATCAATCCAAAAATTCACCAGATTTGAAGACAGTGCAAATCCTGCCCATCCCCGATCAAAATAAATCTCAATTCTCAATCATCAACCAAAAACTCACCAGATTTGAAGACAGTGCAAATCCTGCCCATCCCCGACCAAACTATAACTCAGTCATCAATCCAAAAATACACCAGATTTGAAGACAGTGCAAATCCTGCCCATCCCCGATCAAAATATAACTCAATCATCAACCAAAAACTCACCAGATTTGAAGACAGTGCAAATCCTGCCCATCCCCGACCAAACTATAACTCAATCATCAACCCAAAAACTTACCAGATTTGAACACAGTGCAAATCCTGCCCATCCAAGACAAAAATATAACTCAGTCATCAATCCAAAAATTAACCAGATTTGAAGACAGTGCAAATCCTGCTCATCCCCGACCAAAATTTAACTCAGCCATCAACCCAAAAACTGTATGAGAGTAGATGGCTGATACTACCAATCAAGCAAGCAAGCTACATACGTTCATATCGATCCTACCAAGTGATCTAGTATACTACCAATCATAATAATAATATACGTATTTAAGTAACTTTACTACCAATCAAGTGACGTCATTCGCGCGAGTTCTATTTTAAATTCGAACAAGCAAGCAAGTTGTATCTGATTTTCTATTTTTTAATTGCAAATTAGTGTGTACTGTCTATGTGGTACTTGCATTACTACTGGTAGTAGTACCTGTAGTAGTACTTGTAATGCTTGGCATGTACTTGATGGTCTGTCCTTTTTCCGTTTTTATGGTCTGTCCTTTTTTCGTTTTTATGGTCTGTCGTTTTTCCTTTTAATGGTCTGTCCTTTTTCCTTTTTTATGGTCTGTGCTTTTTCCGTTTTTTTGGTCCGAGCAAGTTGTATCTGATTTTCTATTTTTTAATTGCAAATTAGTGTGTACTGTCTATGTGGTACTTGCATTACTACTGGTAGTAGTACCTGTAGTAGTACTTGTACTGCTTGGCATGTACTTGATGGTCTGTTCTTTTTCCGTTTTTATGGTCTGTCCTTTTTTCGTTTTTATGGTCTGTCGTTTTTCCTTTTTAATGGTCTGTCCTTTTTCCTTTTTTATGGTCTGTGCTTTTTCCGTTTTTTTGGTCCGAGCAAGTTGTATCTGATTTTCTATTTTTTAATTGCAAATTAGTGTGTACTGTCTATGTGGTACTTGCATTACTACTGGTAGTAGTACCTGTAGTAGTACTTGTAATGCTTGGCATGTACTTGATGGTCTGTCCTTTTTCCGTTTTTATGGTCTGTCCTTTTTTCGTTTTTATGGTCTGTCGTTTTTCCTTTTAATGGTCTGTCCTTTTTCCTTTTTTATGGTCTGTGCTTTTTCCGTTTTTTTGGTCCGAGCAAGTTGTATCTGATTTTCTATTTTTTAATTGCAAATTAGTGTGTACTGTCTATGTGGTACTTGCATTACTACTGGTAGTAGTACCTGTAGTAGTACTTGTACTGCTTGGCATGTACTTGATGGTCTGTTCTTTTTCCGTTTTTATGGTCTGTCCTTTTTTCGTTTTTATGGTCTGTCGTTTTTCCTTTTTAATGGTCTGTCCTTTTTCCTTTTTTATGGTCTGTGCTTTTTCCGTTTTTTTGGTCCGAGCAAGTTGTATCTGATTTTCTATTTTTTAATTGCAAATTAGTGTGTACTGTCTATGTGGTACTTGCATTACTACTGGTAGTAGTACCTGTAGTAGTACTTGTACTGCTTGGCATGTACTTGATGGTCTGTCCTTTTTCCGTTTTTATGGTCTGTCCTTTTTCCGTTTTTATGGTCTGTCCTTTTTCCTTTTTTATGGTCTGTGCTTTTTCCTTTTTTATGGTCTGTGCTTTTTCCGTTTTTTGGTCCGTCCTTTACCCTTTTTTTTTTTAGGTCTGTCCCTTAACCGCGGCTGGCATGCGCGCGCGTGCGCGCGCAGGCATAGCCAGAAGAATCAGGTAAAAAGCTGTTATTTTAATTGAGGTATCATTCCTTCCCGTCTGTTTCGATCGAATAAATTCGATTCGTATCAGAGTAGATAGCTGTAAATACATCAAGTCCGACTCATTCATGTACAAATTGTACCAATTCTAACAAGTCCGATATTATTTCTCACCAACTCTCTCATCTGGCAAGGTTGATGACAACGTGACGACCAACTTGATCTAAGACAGATTTTAATCGTATGATTTTTTTCTTTATTCAGGTTAAATCTTATGGTTACTTGCAACCATAAAAATGAGAGTTTGCTACCATAAAAATGAGCGCGCGCCACTAGCTATTACTATTGCTTTTAGAAGAAGCATCTCATTTCCGTAAATAAATGTTTGGGTACTGTTTTTTACGATTTTTAGTCGTAGCGTTTGTACCAAGTCTACTTGTTAAAAACAGATTTTTTTAATATTTCTACGTATTTCCCCCCCCCAAACCCCCCCCACATAAACTCCGTCTACAAGGTTACGTTGTCAACTCCTAGGGTTAGTGTTAAACGTTCAACTAACAACTCCACCAATTGTTGCGTGCAAAAATAGGTAGAGAATTATTTATTGTGCGCGCAACAAAATGTTTCGGAATTTTTAAAAACATCGCAGGAATATGACGAAAGCATGAGCATCGTTTATGTGACGATCAATTTGTTTTGCAGATTTGCTGCTGTTGTTGTTTAGGGGTTGCGCCGTAGGAGGTTGTTGCTGTAGCTGATCTATGACAACATATAATACTAATTGAACAAAATGGGTGAGTATCTAGTGATGTAGTAGAGTAAATAATAACAACAGAAAAATATAATCTACATGCCACTAAAGACTGTTGCCGTCCGATCGATTCGAGGCTGACGCCGACACCTACTTTTGTTGTTTCCTTCGATTCGTCTGATCGATTCGATGCTTACGATTTCAAGGGAAGGGGTTGCGCCGGTGGTGGAGGAGGAGGGATTCGATGCCAGCAATTCGTGTTCCCAGTTGCTGGTTCGATTGGCGATCCGGTCCTATGAAAATAAGAAGAAAAACAGAGAGGAAATACATTATCAGTAATGCTGGTGGAGTGGAAGACCAATCAATTGCCATTGCCGGTGCCGGTGCCTATTTCTCTCATTCTTACCTTTGCTTGTTGTTCCGACGTTCCGACAATCGTCCCGATGAAATTGTTGTTGTTGCTTCCGATTCGATGGTTGCGCAGCCTTCTTACTCCTCTGTAACAAAAAACAGTACCTCGTGCCTGTTGATATAGAAGCAATGGATAGAGATTTATTGCTTTCAAGACATATATGTTTGGGGGCCAATTCAAACAATATCTATCAGCAAACCACCTCTTGTCCAATGCGAGCTAATTCTTTTTTCAGTACAAGGCTGTTATTTCAGACTAAAATATAAGAGCACGGATAACCTGCCGAATACTGATAAAGAAGTATAAGGTGGAATCCCACGTTCACCGACGGAGTGCCGAATAGCAACTCTACTCAAATAAGTTGGATGTCAGAAGGCTGATTATGAGGTAAAAAAAGTTATTTTTTTGTCTGGGGCAAGGTAAGAAAAGATTATTACTGTTTGTGTGGGAGAGAGTTTTTTTTTTCGTCGCGAGGTACCGTAGAAAAAAAATCATCGATCGAAGTAGAGGATACTTCAATCTTCTGTAGAATTCTACATGTTTTTTGTACTAGTGAATTGTACGTACCGTACGAGTACTCGTACTCGTGCACTTGATATGACGGCGACAAAAAAGTTGTTCTTATGAGAGTAGACCCATCCAGTACATACTCATACTGTATTTAGCTGCCTTCATACTGATCCTACCAATCGATCTATACTACCAATCAAGTGACGTCATTCGTGCGAGCTCTATTTTAAATTCAAACTCTCTCATCTGGCAACGACCACAAAAAAATTCGATTCGTACCGGTACTGTACCGGTACGAGTACATACTCATACTGTATTTAGCTGCCTTCATACTGATCCTACCAATCGATCTATACTACCAATCAAGTGACGTCATTCGTGCGAGCTCTATTTTAAATTCAAACTCTCTCATCTGGCAACAACGACAAAAAAATTCGATTCGTACCGGTACCGTACCGGTACCGTACCGGTACGAGTACGGTACGAGTTTGTGTGTTAATGATGAAGAGACAAAGTAGGGCTACGTAGAATTTGTACTGTAAGCAAAACCTTGAATTAACACTCATGATTTAAATTGGTCTCATGACTCATTTCGAACCAATTTTGGACCGGTTCGAAATTTCCGAGACGATTTTTTGCACCTCCGTTAATTTGCTGCCGACAACGATCGTATATTGTGCACCTCTACCGAACTCTCTCATCTGGTAAAGTTAACTTGATCTAACACAGATTTTAATCGTATGATTTTTTATCTATATTCAGGTTAAATCTTATGGTTACTTGCAACCATAAAAATGAGAGTTTGCTACCATAAAAATGAGCGCGCACCACTAGATATTACTATTGCTTTTAGAAGAAGCATCTCATTTCCGTAAATAAATGTTTGGCTAAGCTTTTTAGCAATTTTTAGTCGTAGCGTTTGTACCAAGTCTACTTGTTAAAAACAGATTTTTTTAATATTTCTACGTATTTTCCCCCCCCAACCCCCCCCCACATAAACTCCGTCTAGAAGGTTACGTTGTCAACTCTTAGGATTAGGGTTAGTGTTTAACGTTCAACTAACAACTCCACCAATTAGCGATTTGATGTTACATGTAATTGATGGACAATTTCTGTCATGATATGAACCAAAATTATTTCTGTCTCTGTATTTTGCCGTGTTATTTGCAGTGATCCAACTTGGAAGTTTTTTTGATGCACATCCCAGCGGACTTTCTTGTGCCTCGCTGATGTGTAGCATCTCTCGCTTAATATTTGCGCGCGCCTAATCTACCTACGTAGAGTTTTACACAATTTTTGTACTGTTGTATTTTGGGTTGTATATTGTGCACCCTCACGATACTTAGTCGCACATTCACATTTTTTCGTACCGTACATTCGGAAAAATCACTTATCTTCACAATAAATTGAACCGATTTGTTTCACCTACTGTTGGAGGTTAAGGTTCGGGTTAACACAAATTACCGAAATACTAAAAGAAGAAAATGTCAATGAGGTGTCAGGGAGATGTTATAAACACATCAACACGATACACATGAGTGTGTGATAGAGCCTATCGGCGCATAACTTGGAAAATTAAATGTAGTTGAAATTATATGTGAATTGATCATTCTAGTCTCAGAAACACTACTAGCGTGTAAGCGATTGTATCATCAAGTGCTAGTAGCCTTTACTGCAGGTGGGAAGTATGGCAAGGACGTGACGGCGACCCTAACCAAGATGGAGGTGACAATAATCACGGCAAAGGCAACAGCAAGCCATGATAGAGAAACAATCAAGGCCCTCACACCCTTGGAAGCAAAGAATTGGGAATTTGACATCAAGGAATACCGCATTGCAAAAGAACTTGAAGACAACCTGGGCATACTATTCGACAAGATCTGGTCACAATGCGATCTTGGGATGCAGAACAAAGTGAAGTCTCATATTGGATGGAAGAGTGCAGTAAAGAAAAGCAATGTTATCCAACTGCTGGAGATAATTGATGAGATCTATAGTAGTGGTGATCAGTCCAACCACACGCCTGTCCAGATCTTCTTATCCAACAAGAAGCTACAAAACTTCCGGCAAGCAGATAATCAGTCACTCACCGACTACCATGAAGATTTTGACATGCTAGTGACAATGGCCAAACAACATGTGAACACATACGTCATGTCCGATATCAAGGAACTGAGTATTAGAAGTCAAGCCAATCCAAACATGAAGGGAAAATCAATGAATGAGTTAAGCACAGATATACAGGAGGTGATCTCCAAGAACGCACAAGAGGTTTATCTGGCCACCATATTGATTATGAACGCAAACAATAACAAGTATGGAGCCCACAAACAATTGTTATACAACAGCCATTGCCAAGGGGACGATCAATACCCAAAGACCGCCGCAGATGTGTGCACCATACTGGACAGTTACAAATTCAATCCAAAGCTATATAGTGACACACCTACCTGTCACATGGAAAGAAAGAAAATAATGAAGAATCAGAGGGCAGCAAGTCAGACTCAAGCCAAGAGGACAGCGGTGTGATCCACAAATACCAGAACCTCACATGTTTCCAATGTGGGCAGAAGGGACGCATTGCAACAATCTGCAGAGCCACTGAGCATATTGATGGAACGGCCGTCTCAAGGAACAGCAAGAAAGAAAACAACACCAATGATGAGGAGCAACAAACAGGAGCAATGATGCTTATAGACTGGAGTGACAGCAAGAGCAACGACGATTACAATGAAAGTGACGTGGAGAATTACCTTGACAAAACGGACTGCAATTACCAGATTGGATGGACAAACTGTATGAAAGTAATAACATAAGATCAAAAGGAGGTGGTAGTGGAAGATGTGAGAAGAAATAAGAAACATGCATTCAATCAATCCCAAGGGAGGATCAACCCATACTGGGTGCTCCTTGACAACCAATCAACAGTCCACGTGTTCTGTACGAAGGAATTCCTAACCAACATCCAAGAGGCAATCGATGAACTACACTTGTACACGAATACTGGAATGACCATCATCACTCATGTGGGCGACCTACCAGGCTTTGGAACAGTATGGTTCCATCCAGAGGGAATAGCCAATGTATTGTCATTTGATGGGGTGGCAAAAGCAGATGGCTACATGATCAAATACAACAATCTCACCATGTGGAACTATTTCTGAGTAACTGGCCCATCAGGAGACATAAAGGTATTCTGATCATCCCAAAAAGGAATGCACTATTGGGATAGCCAACATCTGTCCACAGGAAGTACTCAAGCAACAATGGATATGGCAACAGCCATGGTGAAAACTACTCCAAATATGTTTAATGAAGGAACTGTGCTGGTTGAAACTATATGGGAAAACAAACAGAAATTTTCAAAGAGGGGCATTCGGGGGGCAGAGACGGCGCGCGCACTACAACACATCGCCGACCATCTCAGTGACGTGCAACTGCTAAAAAAAATTCAGAAGCGGGAGTTAGTGAGCAGCCCTGTGACTCCACGCGACGTCCAACTGATGAGGGCTATACTGGGCCCAAGTATTGTTGGACTGAAGGGGAAGACAGTTTGATGCAAGAAACAGAGCATTTAACCAAACGAGGTCCCTATCCCGCAACACAAACAGGAACACTGTATGGAAATAATGATGGGAATTGATATTATGTACATCAACGGTGTCCCATTCCTAACAACCATGTCCAGACATGTACATTACGGCACAAGCCAGGCGGTACAATCCACCAAGGCCAATGACATCCTACCGGTGATACACAATCTGATTGATTTTTACAAGAAAAGAAACTTTTGAATTACAACCGTACTTGCAGATGGACAATTCAAGCCACTGACAATGGGCTTGGCAGCAAAACATTTCAAACTAAATGTAGTATCACGTGATGAACACGCCCCTGAAGTAGAACAATACAATCACACAATCAAAGAATGATGCCGTTATATTTTCAGTACCTTGCCCTACAACAAAGTACCAAAGAAAATGATAGTGGAAATGGTAAGGAATGTGATCTTCTATTTGAATGCATTCCCATTGGACGGTGGTGTATCCACTGAACTCGTCCCCACCACTATTGTTACAGGCATTCCCCCTGATTATTCCCTTCACTTTTAAGTGGCATATGGTACCTATGCACAGACACGGGATGAAACTGACAACAGAATGACCCGACTTGCACTATCGGTGTAATTGCCATGGGACAAATACAAAATTTCCAGGGAGGAGTGGATTTTCAGCCTACTTTCAGGCAGGATCATCTCCCGCACAGCCAATGACTACACCATTTGCTCTGTGCCAGAAGAAGCAATCCAAGGCATCAAGCGCCTTGCCCGTTCTGCTTGTCTAGACCTACACTTCACCACCGTCATCAATGACCCTTATACAAGCAACGATAGCCATGACAGCACTTATTCCCTATCCTCTGATGAAGACTACGATTCTGATTCCAGCCGTGACAATGATGGCCCTACCCTCGCCCCTGCAGGAGTGACCAACGCCAATGCCATTGTGGCCGCTAACCATGGTGATGAACCCCACCAAATACTGACATCACAGGGGTGGTGGCAATCAAACCCACTGAAATGGATGAAGAAATTACAGGAGTGGATGAACCAACCACAGGAGTGGCTGAAATGCATCCACCAGAAGAGGATGATGGTGAAACCACAGGAGTGGAGGATGATGCAGCACCCACAGGAGTGGAGGACAACAACACACCAGAAAGACAACCACATGAAGACACGACCCAATCATCATCCTACGGTCAGTGGCTCAACCAAGGAAACACCGCCATCCAATTGACAACCAGTTTGAATACCAGCATTTCAGGGAACACTTGAAGGTGACCCATTTAAATAGAGTGAGCAGATCAAATCCCCGAGTCCAACCAAAAAGACCAACTACAACATAGCATTGGAGTATATCAAAGCAACCAATCACAAAGAAAAAATTGTTGAAAAGTACATTCTTACCCAATACAGCCTACAGACAGGACTAAAGAAGTTTGGAGAAGCCGGAATGGAAGCAACAATGAAACAACTGAAGCAAATGATGGCAAGAGAAGTCTTTGGTGAGATCAACTACAAGGAGATAAGTAAAGAGGAAAAGGAACAAGCACTACCCATTCTACTCTTCCTAGCCATGAGACAAGACAATAGCATAAAGGGACAAGCATGTGCCAATGGGAGGAAACAACAAATATGGACACAGAAGGAGGACGAATCATCACCAACAATAGCGCCCTAAGCCCTATTCTACACATTGATTGTCGATGCAATGGAGGAAAGATATGTAGCAACCTGTGATCTACCCGGATACTTCCTACACACCAATATGGAGGACAAGCTACTCCTACGACTAGACGGAGCATTTGCCAAACTACTTGTAAAAGTCAACCAAAAAAGATGGAAAGGACATCTACAATATGAAAAACGCCAACTTGTCATCTATGTGATCTGCAAGAGGGCAATCTGCGGCATACTTACAGCAGCTCTACTATCCTATAAAAAGCTAATCGGACACTTGATTGAATGGGGATATGAAATGAACCCAAGCAATCCATGCTGGTGTTGGGATAAGATGATCAACGGAAAACAAATGACAGTGGTGTTCCATGCAGATGACGTGCAGCTGAGCCACGTCAAGACAGAGGTTGTTGATGGGTTGATCAACAAGCTGAAAGGTGTGTATGCCAAAATGGATCCAATGACAGTGACAGAGGAAAGGTACTACATCAATATCTGGGAATGGCTATTGACTTCAGAACAAAAGGAGAGGTACAAATCACTATGTATGACTATATCAAGAAAATAATTGACGAACTACCAAAGGACATGATTGGATCAAAGACAACGGCAGCAGCAGAGTATCTATTCAAAACTGGCAGGGAGCCAGTCTAGCCGTTGAACTGAGACGACAAAGATACATTCCATTCAATCACAGCATCTGGAGTACATGCAGACCAATCTCATTCTTATGCACGCAGGTGAATCTACCAGACAAACACAATTGGAAGAAGTTGGGACATGCACTGAAGTATCTACAAGCAACTGCTTTCTTGCCTCTCATACTCCGATTGGATGGTACTAAGTCAGATATATATATAGATGGTGCACATGCAGTCCATGCTGATATGAATGAAAAGAATTCACCGTGTAACGCGTATTCGCACTGCGTACTAAGCGGGCATATCTCACGAAAAGTCATAAGGGCAAATAACCTTATTCTTAAGGTTAAACCTGAGTGAATGATCGATGACAATTTCCCATGTGGATTGCCTCTTAGCGGGAGTTTTGGTTTCCCCATCAGCTCACTCTTCGAAGAATTAACAACTCTAAAACACTATCATGCCCTAAAATCTATGTACAACCTAGTACTAATTCTACACAATAAGGTACAATACTGTGATATTCCAATGAGAATATCACGGTGAATTATATGGTAATACGATAACACGAAAGACCGATCGAAGATGGTTTGCATGTGTTATTTTGTGTCTTATTTACGTGTGCTTTGCATGCTTAGAATTACACGAGAATATGCTGTAATTTGATGACAAGTAATTAACCTGTCGATCGACAAAGACAATCGACCGTAACAATTACTCACTAAATCGATCGACCGTAAGGACGATCGCGTCTTGTTTTATTACTGTTACGGCACACTTTCTTTAGTTTATCAGACCCACAGCGTCTACGGGCTGTGGCCAGCATCCTACAATGCTGAGGACGGCGTTTCAAAGAGAAACGCAGTTGAGCTCGAAGACGAATCCGGATTCGCCTGATCAGCTACGGGCATCAACCCTCAAGGATGTAAAAGGGGCGGTTGCTTGTGGAGCCCTGGAATAGACCAACACCAGGGCGGCCTCCCTTGAAAGAAGAGGTCAAAGACTCGAACCAAGGTGGTGGCTCCACCGGGTTACGAGATCCAGCAAAACAAGCAAGGGAAAAGGGCTGGACGATTCAGATGAAAGAGTCGCCCAGGTTGGCATCAGTTGAAAGGAATCAATATCCAATCCAAGAACACTGATCTTTCACGGAAAACAAGAATGACGTGAGCCAGAAGATTGAGCCAGAAGTACTCTGCGGTAGGAACAGATTGCGAAAGAACAGATTGCAAAAGAACAGATTGCGAAAGAACAGATTGCGAAAGAACAGATTGCGAAAGAACATCTGCTCCAGAATCGAGAACACCAAATCTCGAAGAGCGAAAAGATCCGGAACAAAAAAGAGAACACTAAATTCTCAGGAAACAATCTTTCAATCTTTCACCACAGAAATACAGAATGAGCAAAAATCCCAAGAAAGGATAGGAAAGCTCACAATCTTAAATTGCAACAAAAGCAAAAGCTCACAGACCGGAACGAAAACTCGATCCGAACAACAGTACACAAACCGGAACGAAATTCGATCCGGATATACGAATAGATAAGCAAATCACACTCGACAGCAGTCAACATCTACCAATCACCTCACATCCAATCCTTCGATTAAATTACACTCTCTTCCCACACATACCACCTTCGATTGAATATTCGATCACAACGTCCTTCGGATATTCGAATCGGATACATCGAATACAAAACGAATACATCGAAAAGACCACCCATACTCCAAACGATCATTTGACGTATCCTCTCCACAATGGTTCGAACTAGAGCAAATGACACCGGCGAGGAAGAAAAAATGGAAGTGGATCCACAAGATCCTGATGACGACAATGAGGGAGGTGCGGGAGATAACGATGCGCTTGAAGATAGAATCATGCTAGTAATGGAAAGGGCCTTAGTTGACCCAGAAATGAACTCAACCATGAAGAGAATCATCGACCAAGAAGTAAAGAAAAGGATCAGATCAATAAGAGATGCAGAAAGTAGGGGTGAGAACCCAGATGACGAGGATAGTGACAATGACGAGGGAAACCAACAAGATGCTGACCAAGGTGCCGACGCAAGGGCTAACCGACTCGCAAGGAGGTTGTCCCAACCCAGAATAAAAATCAGGGGATTCAACAATGGGAGATTTCTGAACCCAGAACAGCTCGCTTTCAGAAGCAGCTTAATGGACTTTGGTATCAACTATGAATCAGCTGAGGAAATCATGAGGGGAGGGATGTCTAATATTCGTGAAATTACAGACCTAAACAAGGAAAGCATCAAGTAATTTATGCATGGATTGAAATCTATCAGTCCAGACTGTCCTAATCCAAAAAGTATCCACTATGGTAACAGGCTATCATCGAGGCTTCTCACATGGGCGAGTTGGGCCCGGTATCAACCATTGATTGGAGTCAAGCCAAGGGCCATCGACTGGAAAGCAAACCCAAACAATCTGGAATTGCAGCAATTCAGAATCAAGATGATGGAGTCGAGCGTGAAATCACAGGAAAAGTCAACCCCACCTGAATTAAAGGATCTCACGAAATTCAGGGAATGGGAGGAAGGCTTCCGACAAAATTTGAGATACAGGTTCAACTCTGAAGGTTTCCCAATCTTGTATGTCATAAGACCCCAAGAGAAGGAAGATGTTACAGACGAAGCCAGGGCTGGAACAGTTGGGCAAAGTCCAACAGATACCTATCCAACTTGGAGTGACTACAATGAAAGGTGTGGTGTTTTGTCAGGCCACCAGTATGATGAAGGATAACAACGTCGTCTGGAGGTTGTTATGTGATGCAACGAGAAAAGGTCCTGGTTGGGAATATGTGGCACATTTCCAAAACACTGAACTGAACTCAGGAAATGCTAGAAATGCATTCATTTCGTTGATGCAGCATGCTTACACTGATACCAATATCACTATGGTTCTGAACAAAACCTATCAGGAAATGAAAGAATCACATTACACTGGTGATGCTAAGAATTATGATTGGAACAAACACAAGAGGAACTGGACTGCTTTTCATGGAACAATCCTGAGATTTGAGAAGAACCACAATGAAAGAAGATTTGTTTGGGATTTTATCAATTCAATCAGTGATGAGCGGCTTGATGCTGCAAAAGCAGATGCAATTGATGAGAGCAAAGACTACCGGGACAATTTCAATGAATGCCTTATCCTGTTCACCAATCGCCTTGGATTGAAGAAGCTTGCAAATGGGAAACATAAAAGAGGTTCCAGAAGTGTGTATTCTGTGGGCACGACCAGCAATAAAAAGCAGAAGACAACTGGAACGTTCACAGGAAAGGTTGAATGCAAGCCCTATCCAACAAGTGTCTATAAAACAATGTCAAAAGAACAGCGTCAGGAGCTTTACCAGATGAGACAGGCAAAGAAGAAACAAAATCTCAAGGCTGCTGAGACCAAAAAGTCAAAGGAAGCTGAAAATGAAGGCGCAGGTGATAGCTTTGGATCAAAATCTAAGAAATGACATAATAACCGGACGCTAGAGAACAAATTGTTAAAAATGGTGAGCCGGTCATTATACAAGATGAATATCCCCCTAGATTTTGATGACGGAGAAAATGAAGAAGGATATTGTGAGTTAGACTCACATGCAGACACAACTGCCGCTGGAAGCAACATGATATTGCTAAATCCTGATCAGATCACAACACATGTTGATGTTGCGCCCTTTTCTGAAGAGTACAAGCCAATCAAAAAGATCCCAATTGGAAGTTGTGCAACTGCTTGGACAAATCCAACATCAGGTCAAGTATACATCATAGTGTTCCATCAAGCGCTGTACTTTGGGAACAAATTGAAGAACAGCTTGATATGCCCAAATCAAGTGAGGGATGGCAATTTCAACTCTGTTGAAGAGACACCTCGTCAGTTTGACCCAAGATCCAAGCATGGGATTACAATCCAAACCCCAATGGAAGATGATGACCCCAAGAAAGTTTTTATAAAACTGAGTATGAGAAATGTGATTTCATATTTTCGCACAAGAAAGCCAACAAGATTGGAGCATGATGAATGTCAACATTTGATTGCGACAAATGACACCCCATGGGACCCCCATTCACTGAAGTTCAGGATGGCAGAGTTAGCAATCGACAATGGAGATCCAATTTCAGGGGACCAGTTTAGCCTTCAAGCTATGTCGACTGAACTAGATCAAGCCATGGATACAAGTTCGATTGTAACAGAACCCTACAAGTAATGTTACAGATATGCTCTCCAAGACCAGCTTAGAGAACAGGCACCCAAGTCTCATGCAGCAATGTTAACTGATGAGATTGCATCAGGTATCAACCAGAAGAATGCTAACTGAATGCCAAATTGCAACAGATGGCAATATTGCTCATCGGATTTCTTCAGTAACAAATATTTCAAGCGCGCGAAGGGTAGACCAATTTTTGTTTGATGACACAGAATGTGATTTCATGGAAGCTCCTGAAGTCGAATCAAAACAAGCCCCTAACTTGCAAGAAATTGACAATATACTTGAAAGGAGATCTCTTGATAGAAGAAATCAATGGGGGCCATCAGTGATAACTATTGAGGGTCCAAACAAAGTTGACTGTGAACGCCTAGCCAAAACTTGGAATATTAGTTTCAAGAAAGCTGAGCAGACATTGAAAGTCACAACGCAGAAGGCACTCAGGAATTTGCAACTACCATTGATGAAGAGGCTGCCTACACAGCGCTTTAGAAACAAAAGAATTGCACAAGGAACCTGGTACACTGATACGTGGCATGCTAGAACCACCAGTATTATGAGGCAAGAAAAATGCGCACAGATCTTTACAAATGGAAATGGGTTTGAAGTATTTATACCAATACAGGACAAATCGCAAGCACATCAAGGATTGAAAATATTCATTCATGAAGTTGGAATCCCTGAGCATTTAATCTCTGATGGTGCTCCCGAACAAGGATCTCCAAGAACCTACAAGACCCACTGGAATTCAATTGTAAAACGCAACCATATTCATCAGACATTCATTCAACCACATTGCCCATTTCAAAATCGAGCAGAACAAGCGATTGGACATCTTGGGAGTGCAATCACAATCAAGTCAGCAAAGAAGAAGTCACCGAGGAGATTATGGTCATTTTGTGGTGAACTATGTGCTAATATCAGGCAGAGAACAGCATCAAGTAACCCTTCTTCAATGGGGAGAACTCCATTTGAATTGGTCCATGGCTATAGGCCCGATATTGCACTATACACTTCATCAGAATGGTATGATTTTGTGTTTTACTTTGATAAGAAGGTGATTCTTCCTCTCACTGGCGTTGAAAGATTGGGTCGCTGTTTGGGCCCCTGCGGCAATAAGATAGGTGGAGGTGATTGTTTTTGGCTCCTGACTGAATCAGCAATACCAATATCTACAAATTCAATAAGGCCTGTCAAAGAATTTGAATGGAGGGATAGAGATATCCTCAGAAGAATGGAAGCAATCAACAAATCAATTGAATCCAAGATTGGTGATGAAGTAAAAGACAGTGCGTCTTTCTTCCAGGAAAACTTCCCGGAGCCTCAGATGGAGCTATTTGAGGATCAACCAGTGAAATCATCTGATCTGAAACTTGAAATGGCTGAGCCAGAGGCGTCAGTGGAAGATATAGATGAACCAGATGAGTATCTGGGGAATGAAGTAATCATTGAAAGAAATGATGAAAGGCTCAGGTGCATTGTCAAGGATAGGGTGCGAGATTTGCAAAACAGACCAATTGGAGTAAGGAATGAGAATCCCATACTAGACACGAGGCTGTACAAATTGCAACTACCTGATGGCACCATAGAGGAATACACAGCAAATATTGTTGCAGAGAGTTTGTACAGTTCTGTTGATGACGATGGAAGGATGTTCACTCTACTAGATGAACTAATTGATCATGAATGCGACAACACTGCCCTAAATGATGAGGAAGCCACGACTATAGCCAAAAATGGCAGGAAAACCCATAAGCCGACAACTAGGGGTTGGAGGATTCTCGCCAGTTGGAAAGATGGGTCAGAATCTTGGTGTAAGCTAAGCGATGTCAAAGAATCATTCCCAGTGCAACTAGCTGAATATGCTGTCAACAATAATCTTGAAAAGTCGCCAGCATTCAGATGGTGGGTGCACAAAATTTTGAGAAGAAAGGATCGAATCCTTAAAGCAGCCAAAACAGCAAAGTATTGGTTGAAGACTCACAAATATGGTGTTGAATTGCCACATTCAATCAAACAAGCGCTGGCTATTGATAAGAAAACAGGCACTGATCACTGGGAAAGAGCAATTCACAAAGAAATGACCAACAATATGGCAGCGTTTGAATTTTCTGATGATGATGTTATTCCAGTCGGTCACAAGGAAATAACAACCCACATGATTTTTGACATCAAGCTTGGATCCCTAACGAGGAAAGCTAGGTTGGTAGGGGACAGTCATAAAGTTCCTGCAGTGGCAAAAGAAAATACCTACTCATCGGTTCCCAGTCGGGATTCAGTGAGGATATTCTTCCTGCTGGCAGCGCTGAATGATTTGAAGGTTCTCTCAGCAGATATTCAAAATGCATATTTGACAGCTCCGATTAAAGAGAAATACTTTCTAAGAGCGAGAGCTGAAGATGGTTTTCCACCACATCTTGCAGGAAGGCCTTGCAAGATAGTTTGCGCATTGTATGGACTGCCGGTAGCAGGTGCATCTTTCAGATCATATCTCACACAGCATTTGAGGGATCTTGGATATTCCCCGTGCAAAGCAGATCCGGATGTGCACTTACGAATTGAAACCAGGAAAGATGGATCAAGATACTGGGCAATGTTGATTGCTTATGTTGATGATATCTTATGTTCTGGTGAAGATCCAAAGTTCCAGCTTGAAAACATTGAACGAAAGTTCAAATTGAAGGATGATATGATTGAAGAGCCAACTCTGTATTTGGGAGCTGATATTGGAAAATTCTACTTTGAAGGTGATTCAAAACCAAGATGGTCATTATCAAGCACCAAGTATACGGCGAAAGCTGTTGCAGCAGTCGAACAAGAGCTAGGAACTGAGAAATATGGCTACAAGTATCTACCAAAATCAGCATCCAGTCCACTGTCACATGATTATCGGCCGGAAATTGATATATCAGAGGAATTGAATCCTGAATTGCAAAATTACTATCAAGGTTTGATTGGAGTCCTCAGGTGGATTTGTGAATTAGGAAGGCTTGACATTGTAATGCCAGTCTCGCTGATGTCAAGGTATCTGGCTCAAGCAAGAAAGGGACATTTGAACCAGTTGTTTCATATATTTGCATATTTGAAAAAATACAACAGGTCGAAATTGGTTTTTGATGATACAGTACCAAGAAGCATTGATGAGAGTAAATTCCAAAAATGTGACTGGTCTGAATTTTACCCTGGTGCAGCTGAAGTCATACCAGCGGATATGCCTGAAGCTTTGGGAAAACATGTAACGATGAGCTGCTTTGTTGATGCTGACCATGCTGGATGCAAGGCAACAAGGAGATCTCATACTGGTGTCATTATCTTCATTAATAACGCGCCAATTATTTGGTTTTCCAAAAGACAAACAACAGTTGAAACATCAACTTTTGGATCTGAAATCATTGCTTTGAAAATTGCAATCGAGTTGGTTGAAGGTCTAAGGTACAAGTTGAGAATGATGGGTGTTCCAATTGATGGAAGCACCAATGTGTATTGTGATAATGATTCTGTTGTCACAAATGTTACACGTCCTGAAAGCCCATGCAAGAAGAAGCACAACAGCATTGCATACCACAAGGCGCGCGAATCTATTGCAGCAGGAATTATCAGAGTTGCAAAGGAACCAGGTTCAACAAATATTGCTGATTTGTTTACAAAGCTAATGAGTGGCGCTGTTTTCCGGGAACATTGTTCTCGTTGCATGTGGTAAGAAATTGATCTGCAATAAGCACTTCAAAAATGGATGATTTGATCCATGGAATATAATATATCAATCGGGCAAGGATCAGGGCAAAATGCCATGATGCAAGCCAGAATGAATGGCAAAATGCCTCCCCATTTCTTTTGATAGGGCCTCTGATGGTAGACTGGATACAGTTTGGTATTCAACAAATGACTCACGATGAATAGGTTAAGTCATAGAATCCAGCCGCTTAACGGTTGGAGGATTTATGACTGAAGGCGACTGAAAAGAATTCACCGTGTAACGCGTATTCGCACTGCGTACTAAGCGGGCATATCTCACGAAAAGTCATAAGGGCAAATAACCTTATTCTTAAGGTTAAACCTGAGTGAATGATCGATGACAATTTCCCATGTGGATTGCCTCTTAGCGGGAGTTTCGGTTTCCCCATCAGCTCAATCTTCGAAGAATTAACAACTCTAAAACACTATCATGCCCTAAAATCTATGTACAACCTAGTACTAATTCTACACAATAAGGTACAATACTGTGATATTCCAATGAGAATATCACGGTGAATTATATGGTAATACGATAACACGAAAGACCGATCGAAGATGGTTTGCATGTGTTATTTTGTGTCTTATTTACGTGTGCTTTGCATGCTTGGAATTACACGAGAATATGCTGTAATTTGATGACAAGTAATTAACCTGTCGATCGACAAAGACAATCGACCGTAACAATTACTCACTAAATCGATCGACCGTAAGGACGATCGCGTCTTGTTTTATTACTGTTACGGCACACTTTCTTTATGAAGGGACATGTGGGTGTATATGCAAGGGAGGGAAGTGGTGCAGTATATGCATCATCAACCAAGAACCTCAACAGAAACAGAAATTGTGTCAACAGGAGAGAAACTGCCAAAACACATATGGTTTAGAAATTTCAAGATTCATCAAGGAGGAAATTCCTTGGAGGACATCCTATATCAGGATAACAAGAGTGCAATCTTCCTTAACAAGAATGGTACAATGTCATGTAGAAAGGGGTCAAAGCATATCAGCATACGTTATTTCTTTATTACTACTGACCGGATCAAGAACAAACGGTTCAAGGTTGAATACTGCCCAACTGGGGAAACGATTGCAGACTTCTTCACCAAACCATTACAAGGGAATATGTTTCGCAAGTTCCGAAACCTTATACTAGGTGTGAAAGAGGAAGACTTTGAGAAATACAAAGCCACGTGTCCCCCCCCCCCCCCCTTCGTCATGCACTATCTTTCATCGTCGCCATACACCTTTCCTTGTTCAATCACAGTGTCGGCAAATGATTTATACGCCATGCCCAATCTACTTGCTTTTTCATCTGGGAATATCAGAAAGGGGGCGACGATGGTAGGCGAAAAGTCGCTCGTAGTGCTAATCACCGTCGCCGTGATGGCATTGATGAGACTCTTTGCAACGGTGGATGGAGGTGGAGCAACAGCTGCCACAGCAGGAATATTAGCGACCATATCGGTGAGTATTGGTCCAGGATGAATACTAACGACGTGAACGCCTCTGGAACCGAGTTCCTGCCGCAATGCCTGCGTTACCGAATACGAAGCAGCCTTGCTTGCACTGTAAGTGGCTACGTCTGGCGCAGCGCAGCGTAAAGATGCGGCTGAATTGATTTGCACAAAGATTCCCTTTCCGTTGCGCTCTTCCAATACGGGCGCGAAGGCCTGGGCCAATCGCATAAATCCGTACACGTTCACATCCATCTCGTCTTTCAGGTTCTCGATCGAAGTTTCTCCTTCGAGTGGTCCTGTGCGTGTCAAAACTCCTGCACTGTTGATCACAATGTCTACATCAGTTGCAAACGTCGCAATATCGTGGATAGCTTCTGGATCTCTCATGTCCAGGCAAATTGGAACGATAATGCCCTCGCGTACACCATTGATATCGCCAACATTCTTTCGCAGAACATCGATTCGATCTTGGAAGACACTTTCTGCAGATTGAATGTTCCGAACAGCGGCGTATATCTTCGAAGCACCGTGTTCTAAAAATGTGTCGACGAACGCCCTCCCAATCCCACCATTGGCTCCCGTAACCAAGACAACTTTTCCTTCGACACTGTAACCAATCGATTGCAATAGAGGATAGTGCTCCTGTAACCGCTTTCCTTCCATCCTCGCCAGCGTTGGTCACAGTTGTCTTCTATTGTTATCGTTTCTCTTTATGTTATCGTGTGTTCGGTCTTCAGGACGACTTGTCGCAGCGGGCTTTATTGCGAAGGTGTTCTAGAAAAGCGCCGGTAACAAACGTACCGTACGAACCTATGGACATTGAGTGATTCCCTGATCTAGGAATCACGCGGTTAAGGACATACAGACAGACTGAATCGCTTACTCGTGATAGCCGCCAAAGCAAATAACTGTTTATACGATTCATCTCAACGCATATACGACCCGTAAAGAGGGACCGACGGAGGTGCAGTGCGGTCCGGATATAACTTAATCCTAATGCTCACAATTTTAGAATCTAATCAATACTACTGCAATCCCCTACTGCAATCTATCGACACGAAGTAGGAATCAGAGTTTATCAGACCCAGTAATTCTAACCGAATAAGGAGTGTCTAGTCGACAATAGACGAAGCGAGACTGATTACCGACTGATCACCGGTTAATCAAAGACTCTCCTGAAGGCTATGTCCATGTTTGAGCACTTAGATGGGTAATGGCACTAGTGCAGCCGGGCTTGAGCTAATATCTCTTGCTTCCCTCAAACGACATAACGGCCTAGGGGAACAAGCAAACGCCATCGATACAACATATTGAACTCGGGGCCAGAACAGCCGCAGTCTCTACATTCAAATGTAAGCGTGTCCCAATTCAAGCATGGAAGAGATCCACACGGCGTCTCGAAATGACACGATAAGGACGAGCCGACGGCCCCACCACCACCAACAACAGTAACACCAACAGTTAGGAGCGTAAAGCTCATGAATAGGAGTAGGTGTGAGTAAAGTTAGGAGGGATCGATCCCTCCATACGGGTAAATATGATACCAACAAGAGTTGGGACAGCGTACAGACGTGTGCACTAAGCTGTTCTAAGCCTCTACACGGAGAGGGCAGTTGAATTATTCTACAGTAATTTCAACTCCCGCCGAATAGGGGGATCCGGCGGACTCGTAACCGTAAAATAACGGGAAAACAAACCAACGGCCCCAATCCCTGTGAAAACAATCCAACGGCCCCAAATCCTGCGGGAACGTGTAGCGGGCCGGATCTAACGGCCACTAGATTCCCGCACGAATAAACTCAACGGCCGGCAGAGGGATTCATAAGCCAAATCAACGGCCATGATTCAAAATCGGAACCCGAACACTTTGCTTAAGTACGGGGCAACTGAGCGGTTTCCATTCGGAATAGAAACGTTTGCAGAATTTTACAAGGAGAAACCACTAGAAAATATCCACTACTAGTGATATCGCGAAGAGAGTGATTGCTTGAGAAATACAAAATTCTTTCAGAAAATCATTCATATATCACTTACAGAACAAGTAAACGACTATTCCGGACGAAAGATACCAACCATGGTGAGAGGAAGAACAGCTCGACAGAACCAACGCAACGACAATGCGGCCGCTAATCCAGCGGCTGCAGCAGCTAACCCAGTAGCTGGTGGGCCTGCCAACAATGGACCAGCCATTCCTGCCAATCTTGGTTTTACAGCAGCGCAAATGGAGTTCATTAGGACCATGATGGATACTAACCGGGCCCCGTCGCTCACACAAGAGGTTCAAGATGCAATCGAACGCGCTAATCAACTGGAGGGAATCCCTGGATACGCAGGGGAAAGGACTCTAACCCTGACAGAGGTAGTTTTCAGAGAAATCTTGGAATCCTTTGGGCTGAACCGGATCACAGCAGATGAGCTTTTCCGGACTGGCTACAGCAGTACTGATTCCCTCCGGGACATGGATGAATCTGCAATCAAATCCCTGGTGAATGGTGTCAACAAGACCAAACACAACTACTGCCCGGACCCAAAACAAGTGTATGTGGGGAGGGTTTTTGGGGATCGGCTCAAGTTGTTTGTGGCTTGGATCGAATTTCAGCCTCTCATTGGAGCTACAGCTACTCCAGTTGACTGGGTCGCTGACCCGGATGCAGAATCCAAGACCCGGGATCGCCTCAAGTCTCTCAAGGAGGATGACAGCAACACAGCGGCCGGGGACCTTACTCTTCCAGAACCACTCACTGCAATGTCGAAATTCAAGGAGTTTGACGAACGATTCAGGGAGTATCTTAGACACAAAAGGGGTGTCACCAAAACATCTCTACTCTACACAATTCGGAAGGACTCGATGGTCGGTGATGCTGAGAGGGGGGGGGGGTGCTGGATCTACCCCAACGGATATGTATGCCAACTGGAATGAATATTCTATACGATGCACCGTCCATTCAGGATCCCACTGGACAAAAGACAACAATACACTATGGGGAATCCTTTTCAAATTGGTGGGAGCGGGTCCCGGTTGGTCCTACATCCAGGGCCTTGGCTCAGAAGGGGATGGGAGGAAGGCATATTTCACCCTCTATTCTCAAGCGTACGAATCAACGAATATAAGACTCCTCATAGAAGAAAAGAGGGCCTTCCTACAGAGTTCTACCTACTCCGGGGACACCAAGAACTACAGTTTTGACAAGCACAAAAGGCGTTGGTATGACGCGAAGGAGTTCCTGTTGCGGCATAAGGCTTTCCCACCAGAAGATCAGTTTGTTACTGACTTCTGCCACTCTATCTCGGATCCAAGACTCGAGATGGCAGTGCAATTGGTCCTGAATGAAGCGGGTGGCATGTACGACAACTTTGACAAGGCTGCCGCCCACTTCACTCAAGCGCTTGGTATCAAGAAAATGCAAGCCAGTCGAAAAGGCAGCCGCAGAAATATCTCTTCCTTCAAGGGAAAAGGGGGCAACAAACGCAACAACTGATAGCAACTCCTCCTCCAACAAGAGACACGGCAACAAGAAATAGAAGACTTCCGGTACCTACGATGGACCTCTTGAGGGTAAAATCTACCCAAAGGAAATCTGGATCACTATGTCTGCTGCCCCGAAGAATCAAGTCCGGTCCCTAAGCCCAGCCCTCAACTCCAATTCGAAGTCTGCACAGGTTTCCCTTGTTGAAGCCAAAGGAGACAACACTACAGCAAAAGGACCGGCCGGCGATCAGTTCGGTAGCCATACTCACAAGAAGAAGAACCAAGACTGATTTGCCGGCCAGGGCCTGTCGATTGTATCCTGGATAGGCCGGCCGATAGTCCATATCAAGAGTTTTGGCTCACCGTCTCAAGGTAACGGTCGATGCGAGCTGGACAGCCATGCTGATACAACAGCCGCGGGATCAAATATGGTATTACTGGATCCACTGGATTCTATCTTGACATATGTGGATGTTGCACCATTTTCAGATACATACTCACCGCTTAAGAATGTCCCTATTGCCCGTTGCGCCACAGCTTGGACTGACCCAACCGATGGGATTACTTACATCTTGGTCTTTGGGCA
The DNA here is from genome assembly GCA_037355745.1 of Pseudo-nitzschia multiseries. Lineage (NCBI taxonomy): Eukaryota > Bacillariophyta > Bacillariophyceae > Bacillariales > Bacillariaceae > Pseudo-nitzschia > Pseudo-nitzschia multiseries. Next base: position 20,200,719 of record CM074785.1, on the reverse strand, counting down.
GGCTTTGTTTTTTGGCACCAAGTTGCAACACAGCTTGGTATGTCCCAATCAAGTCCGGGACTGCAACTTCAACAAGGTTGAGGATACCCCACGGCAATACGACTCCGATTCTACACACGGGATTACATTTCAATCAGAAGACACTGAACTCTTCATACCTCTACAAGTTGAAGGAGTCATATCCTATTTTGATTCCCGCAAGCCTACAAAGAAGGAACTGGCGAACTGTGAACACATACTGGCTACCTAGAAAAAGTGTGTCGTAACAAACAACAAATGCAATCGGTCTTACGATCGATTGATTTAGTGAGCAAGAGTAATCATCTTAGATACAGTTCATTCGGCCTTGTCGATGCCGATCGACAGGTTAATTAATCATCGTCAAATTACTCGTCGTCATTCGTGTAATTTTACCATACAAAACACATGTAAACTTAAGACACAAAACACACGCAAAACCATCTTCGATCGGTCTTTTTGTTACCGTAATTCACCGTGATATTCTCATTGGAATATCACATTATTGTACCTTATTATGTAGAATTAGTACTAGGCTGTACGTAGATTTTAGGGCATGATAGTGTTTTAGAGTTGTTATTTCTTCAAAGAGTGAGCTGATGGGGAGAATTCCGCTAAGAGGCAATCCACATGGATAATCACCGACGATTATTCACTCAGGTTAAATAACCTTACGAATAAGGTTATTTGCCTTCGTGACTCTTCGTACGTACGAATATGCGTTTACACGGTGTATTCTTTTCAGTCCCCTTCAGTCATAAATCCTCCAACCGTTAAGCGGCTGGATTCTATGGCTTAATATGTTCATCGTGAGTCATTCGTGTGTTGAATACCAAACTGTATCCAGTCTACCATCAGAGGCCCTATCAAAAGAAAATGGGGAGGCATTTTGCCATTCATTCTGGCTTGTATCATGGCATTTTGCCCTGATCCTTGCCGGTTTGATATATTGTATTCATGGATCAAATTATCCATTTTCGAAATGCTCATTGCAAATCGATTTATTCAATGATCGAACAAAATCAACTTGTTACTTCAATCGAACGATCGATCAAACATTCCATTGAACGATTGATTTTTAACAAATTTCTTACCACATGCAACGAGAACAATGTTCTCTGAAGACAGCGCCACTCATTAGCTTTGTAAACAAATCAGCAATATTTGTTGAACCTGGTTCCTTTGCAACTCTGATAATTCCTGCTGCAATAGATTCGCGTGCTTTGTGGTATGCGATGCTGTTGTGCTTCTTCTTACATGGGCTTTCAGGTCGTGTAACATCTGTGACAACAGAATCATTATCACAATACACATTTGTGCTTCCATCAATTGGAACACCCATCATTCTCAACTTGTACCTTAGACCTTCAACCAATTCGATTGCAATTTTCAAAGCAATGATTTCAGATCCAAAAGTCGATGTTTCAACTGTTGTTTGTCTTTTGGAAAACCAAATGATCGGTGCGTTATTAATGAAGATAATAACGCCGGTATGAGACCTTCTTGTTGCCTTGCATCCAGCATGGTCAGCATCGACAAAACAACTCATCGTTACATGTTTTCCTAAAGCTTCAGGCATATCTGCTGGTATGACTTCAGCAGCACCAGGGTAAAATTCAGACCAGTCACATTTTTGAAATTTACTCTCATCAACGCTTGGTACAGTATCGTCAAAAACCAATTTTGACCTGTTGTACTTTTTCAGATATGCAAATATATGGAACAACTGGTTCAAATGCCCAATCCTTGCTTGTGCCAGATACCTTGACATCAGCGAGACTGGCATTACAATGTCTAAGCCTTCCTAATTCACAAATCCACCTGAGAACTCCAATTAAACCTTGGTAGTAATTTTGCAATTCGGGATTCAATTCTTCTGATATATCAATTTCCGGTCGATAATCATGTGACAGTGGACTGGACGCTGATTTTGGTAGATACTTGTAACCATATTTTTCAGTTCCTAGCTCTTGTTCGACTGCTGCAACAGCTTTCGCCGTATACTTAGTGCTTGATAATGACCATCTTGGCTTTGAATCACCTTCAAAGTAGAATTTTCCAATATCTGCTCCCAGATACAGGGTTGGCTCTTCAATAGTATCATCCTTCAGTTTGAACTTGCGCTCGATGTTTTCAAGCTGGAACTTTGGATCTTCACCAGAACATAAGATGTCATCTACGTAGGCAATGAGAATTGCCCAGTACCTGGATCCATCTTTCCTGGTTTCAATTCGTAAGTGCACATCCGGATCTGCCTTGCAAGGTGAATATCCAAGATCTCTCAAATGCTGTTTGAGATATGACCTGAAAGATGCACCTGCAACTGGCAGTCCATACAATGCGCGGACTATCTTGCAGGGCCTTCCTGCAAGATGTGGTGGAAAACCATCTTCAGCTCTCGCTCTTAGAAAGTATTTCTCTTTAATCGGAGCTGTCAAATATGCATTTTGAATATCTGCTGAGAGAACCTTCAAATCATTCAGCGCTGCCAGCAGGAAGAATATTCTTACTGAGTCTCGACTGGGGACAGATGAATAAGTATTTTCTTTTGCCACTGCAGGGACTTTATGACCATCCCCTACCAATCTAGCCTTCCTTGTTAGGGATCCAAGCTTGATGTCAAAAATCATGTGGGTTGTTATTTGCTTATGGCCAACTGGAATAACATCATCATCAGAAAATTCGAAAGCTGCCATGTTATTTGTCATTTCCTTATGAATTGCTCGTTCCCAGTGGTCAGTCCCCGTTTTCTTATCAATAGCCAGCGCTTGTTTGATTGAATGTGGCAATTCAACTCCATATTTGTGAGTCTTCAACCAATACTTTGCTGTTTTGGCCGCTTTAAGGATCCGATCCTTTCTTCTCAAAATTTTGTGCACCCACCATCTGAATGCTGGTGACTTTTCAAGATTATTGTTGACAGCATATTCAGCTAATTGCACTGGAAATGATTCTTTCACATCGCTTAACTTACACCACGATTCAGTGCCATCTTTCCAACTGGCAAGAATCCTCCAACCCCTAGTTGTCGGCTTATGGGTTTTCCTGCCATTTTTTGCTATGGTCGTGGCTTCATCATCAGTTAGTGCAGTGTTGTCTTTTTCATGGTCAATGAGCTCATCCAGTAGAGTGAACATCCGTCCGTCATCATCAACAGAACTATACAGACTCTCTGCAACAATATTTGCCGTGTATTCCTCTATGGTACCATCAGGTAGTTGCAATTTATACAGCCTCGTGTCTAGTATGGGATTCTCATTTCTGAGTCCTATCGGTCTGTTTTGCAAGTCGCGAACCCTATCCTTGACAACGCACCTGAGTCTTTCATCACCTCTTTCAATGATTACCTCATTCCCCAGATATTCATCTGGTTCATCAATATCTTCTACTGATGCTTCTGGTTCAGCCATTTCAAGTTTCAGATCCGGTGATTCTACTGGTTGATTCTCAAATAGCTCCATTTGAGGCTCCGGGTAGTTTTCCTGGAAGAAGGACGCGCTATCCTTCACTTCATCTCCTATCTTGGATTCAATTGATTTGTTGATTGCTTCCATTCTTCTGAGGATATCTCTATCCCGCCATTCAAATTCTTTGACAGGCCTTATTGAATTTGTAGATATTGGTATTGCTGATTCAGTCAGGAGCCAGAAACAATCCCCCCCACCTACCTTATTGCCACAAGGACCCAACCATCGTCCCAACCTTTCAACGCCTCGGGTAGAAGAATCACCTTTATCATAGTAAAACACAAAATCATACCATTCTGATGAAGTGTATAGTGTAATATCTGGCCTATAGCCATGGACCAATTCAAATGGAGTTCGCCCCATTGAAGACGGGTTGCTCGATGCTGTTCTCTGCCTGATATTAGCACATAGCTCACCACAAAATGACCATAATCTCCTCGGTGACTTCTTCTTTGCAGACTTGATTGTGATTGCACCCCCGAGATGACCAATTGCTTGTTCTGCTCAATTTTGAAATGGGCAATGTGGTTGGATGAATGTCTGATGAATATGGTTGCGCTTTACAATTGAATTCCAGTGGGTCTTGTAGGTTCGTGGAGATCCTTGTTTGTGAGCACCATCAGAAATCAAATGCTCTGGAATTCCAATTTCATGAATGAATGTCTTCAATCCTTGATGCGCTTGTGATTTGTCCTGTATTGGTATAAATACTTCAAACCCATTTCCATTTGTGAAGATCTGTGCACATTTTTCCTGTCTCATAATACTGGTAGTCCTAGCATGCCATGTATCAGTGTACCAGGTTCCTTGTGCAACTCTCTTGTTCCTGAAGCGCTGTGTAGGCAGCCTCTTCATCAATGGTAATTGCAAATTCCTGAGGGCCTTCTGCGTCGTGACTTTCAATGTCTGCTCAGCTTTCTTGAAACTAATATTCCAAGTTTTGGCTAGGCGTTCACAGTCAACTTTGTTTGGACCTTCAATTGTTATCACTGATGGCCCCCATTGATTTCTTCTATCAAGAGACCTTCTCTCAAGTGTATTGTCAATTTTTTGCAAGCTAGGGGCCTGTTTTGATTCTTCTTCAGGAGCTTCCATAAAGTCAAATTCTGTATCATCAAACAAAAATTGGTCTACCCTTCGCGCGCTTGAAATATTCCTTACTGAAGAAATTTGGTGAGCTATATTGCCATCTGTTGCAATCTGGCATTCAGTTAGCATTCTCCTTGTGGATACCTGATGGACTCTCATCAGGTTGCATTGCTGCATGACACTTGGGTGCCTGTTCTCTAAGCTGGTCTTGGGGAGCATATCTGTAACATTACTTGTAGGTTCTGTTACAATTGAACTTGTATCCATGGCTTGATCCTCTTTGGTCGACATAGCTTGAATGCTAAACTGGTCCCCTGAAATTGGATCTCCATTGTCAATGGCTAGCTCGGCCATCCTGAACTTCAGTGAGTGTGGATCCCAAGGGGTATCATTTGTTGCAATCAAATGTTGACATTCATCAAGCTCCGTTCTTGTTGGCTTTCTTGTGGGAAAATATGAGATCACATTTCTCATACTCAGTTTGATAAAAACTTTCTTCGGATCATCATCTTCCATAGGCGTTTGAATTGTAATTCCATGCTTGGATCTTGGATCAAATTGACGCGGTGTCTCTTCAACAGAATTGAAGTTGCAGTCCCTCACTTGATTTGGGCATATCAAGCTGTTCTTCAATTTGTCCCCAAAGTACAGTGCTTGATGGAACACTACGATATATACTTGGCCTGATGTTGGATTTGTCCATGCCGTAGCACAGCTTCCAATCGGGATTTTCTTGATGGGCTTGTACTCTTCAGAAAAAGGTGCAACATCAACATGTGTTGTGATCTGATCAGGATTCAGCAATACCATATTGCTTCCTGCTGCGGTAGTGTCTGCATGTGAGTCTAGCTCACAATATCCTTCTTCATTTTCCCCATCATCAAAATCTAGGGGGATATTCATCTTGTATAATGACCGGCTCACCATTTTTAACAATTTGTTCTCTAGCGTCCGGTTATTATGTCATTTCTTAGATTTTGATCCAAAGCTATCACCTGCGCCTTCATTTTCAGCTTCCTTTGACTTTTTGGTCTCAGCAGCCTTGAGATTTCGTTTCTTCTTAGCCTGTCTCATCTGGTAAAGCTCCTGTCGCTGTTCTTTTGACATTGTTTTATAAACACTTGTTGGATAGGGCTTGCACTCAACTTTTCCTGTAAACATTCCAGTTGTCTTTTGCTTTTTGTTGCTTGATGTGCCCACAGAATACACACTTCTGGAACCTCTTTTATGCTTCCCATTTGCAAGCTTCTTCAATCCAAGCCAATTGGTGAATAGGATAAGACATTCATTGAAATTGTCCCGGTAGTCTTTACTCTCATCGATTGCATCGGCCTTGGCAGCATCAAGTCTCTCATCACTGATTGAATTGATAAAATCCCAAACAAATCTCCTTTCGTTGTGGTTCTTTTCGAATCTCAGAATGGTTCCATGGAAAGCTGTCCAGTTTCGCTTGTGCTTGTTCCAGTCATAATTCTTAGCATCGCCAGTGTAGTGTGAATCTTTCATTTCCTGATATGTCTTGTTCAGAACCATAGTGATATTGGTATCAGTGTAAGCATGTTGCATCAGCAAAATGAAAGCATTTCTGGCATTACCAGAATTCAGTGCAGTGTTTTGGAAATGTGCAACATATTCCCAACCAGGACCTTTTCTTGTTGCATCACACAACAGTCTCCAGACGACGTTGTTATCCTCATCATACTGATGACCTGACAAGACGCCACACCTTTCATTGTAGTCACTCCAAGTTGGATAAGTATCTGTTGGACTTTGCCCGACTGTTCCAGCCCTGGCTTTTTCAGTAACTTCTTCCTTTTCTTGGGGTCTTATGACATACAAGATTGGGAATCCCTCAGAGTTGAATCTGTATCTCAAGTTTTGACGGAAGCCTTCCTCCCATTCCCTGAATTTTGTAAGATCCTTCAATTCAGGTGGGGTTGCCTTTTCCTGTGATTTCACACTTGCCTCCATCATCTTGATTCTGAATTGCTGCAGTTCCAGGTTGTTTGGGTTTGCTTTCCAGTCGATAGCCCTTGGCTTGACTCCAATCAATGGTTGATACCGGGCCCAATTTGCCCAAGTGAGAAGCCTCGATGATAGTCTGTTACCATAGTGGATACTTTTTGGATTAGGACAGTCTGGACTGATAGATTTCAATCCATGCATGAATGATTTGATGCTTTCCTTGTTGAGGTCTCTAATTATACGAATATTAGACATCCCTCCCCTCATAATTTCTTCAGCTGATTCGTAGTTGATACCAAAATCCATTAGGCTGCTCCTGAAAGCAAGTTGTTCTGGGTTCAGAAATCTACCATTGTTGAATCCCCTGATTTTTATCCTGGGTTGGGATGACCTTCTACCCAGTTGATCTGCTCTTGCGTCCTCGGCATTTTGGTTAGCATCGTTTCCCTCATCCTCATCATTGTCACTATCCGCGTCATCTGAGTTCTCACCCCTACTTTCTGCATCTCTGATTGCTCTGATTCTCTTCTTTACCTCGTGGTCGATGATTCTCTTCATGGTTGAGTTTGTTTCTGGGTCCCCAAGGGCCCTTTCCATTACTTCCATGATTTTATCTTCAAGCTCTTCATCGTCTCTCATACCTCCTCCTCTGTTGTTCTCATCGGAATCCTGTGGATCGTCCACTTCCATTTTTGTTTCTTCTATGTCACTGTTTTCGTGTGCTCTAGTTCGTACCATGGTGGAGAGGAGTGCGATATTTCAAACGAAGTTTCGAATTATTTGATGAAGTATGGATGGTCGATTCGTAGGATGTTTAATCGATAGATGGTATGTGGAGAGAGAATGTAATCGAATCGAGAGTTTTGGGTGTGAGATATGGATGGTAAATGTTGACTGCCGTCAAGTGTGATTCGCTTATCTGTTTTTTGTATTCGTATATCCGGATCGAATTTTCGTTCCGGTTTGTTTTGTATTTTGTGTGAGCCTTTGCTTTTGTCGCAAATCAAGATTGTGAGCTTTCCTATCCTTTCTTGGGATTTTGCTCATTCTGTATTTCTGTGGTGAAAGATTGTTTCCTGAGAATTTAGTGTTCTCTTTTTCTTTTGGATCTTTCGATCTTCGGGATTTGGTGTTCTCATATCTTTGGATTTTTCGTTTTCTGTTTTCGTGCGGGCAGATGCTCTTTGCAATCTGTTCCTTCTTGCGGGCAGACGCTCTTTGCAATCTGTTCCTCCACAGAATACTTCAGGCTCAATCTTCTGGCTCACGTCGTTCTAGTTTTCAGTGAAAGATCAGTGTTCTCGAATTGGATATTGATTCCTTTCAACTGATGCCAACCTGGGCGACTCTTTTGTCTGAATCGTCCAGCCCTTTTCCCTTGCTTGTTTGCTGGTAGAAAAAGTGTGTCGTAACAAACAAACGCAAACGATCTTACGATCGATTGATCTAGTGAGTAAGATCATTGTTACAGTTCATTCGGCCTTGTCAATGACGATCTTGTCGATGCCGATCGACAGGTTAATTAATCGTCGTCAAATTACCGTCGTCATCGTGTAATTTCCATCATACAAAAAACACATGTAATTCTTAAGACACAAAACACACGCAAACCACCTTCGATCAGTCTTTTTACCGTATAATTCACCGTGATATTCTCATTGGAATATCACAGTATTTGCGCCTTATTGTGTAGAATTAGTACTAGGCTGTACATAGATTTTAGGGCATGATAGTGTTTTAGAGTTGTTAATTCTTCGAAGAGTGAGCTGTTGGGGAAATCCGGTAAAGAGACAATCCACATGAAAGCGCCGACGATTATTCACTCAAGTTAAATAACCTTACGAATAAGGTTATTTGCCCTTATGACTTTTCGTGTGATACGCCCGCTTAGTACGTACGAATACGCGTCTACACGGTGAATTCTTTTCAGTCCCCTTCAGTCATAAATCCTCCAACCGTTAAGCGGCTGGATTCTATGGCTTAATATGTTCATCGTGAGTTGAATACCAAACTGTATCCAGTCTACCATCAGAGGCCCTATCAAAAAGAAATGGGGCAGCGTTTTGCCTTTCATTCTGGCTTGTATCATGGCATTTTGCCCTGATCCTTGCCGGTTTGATATATTGTATTCATGGATCAAATTATCCATTTTTTTCGAAATGCTCGTTGCAGATCAAACGTAAATCAACTTGTTGCTTCGGTCGAACGATCGATCGAACATTCCACTGAATGATTGATTTGTTCCTTACTTACTTACCGCATGCAAAACAAAACAAGCCTACCACATGCATCGGGAACAATGTTCTCGAAAGACAGCGCCACTCATTAGCTTGGTAAACAAGTCAGCGATATTTGTTGAACCTGGTTCTTTTGCAACTCTGATAATTCCTGCTGCAATAGATTCACGCGCCTTGTGATATGCAATGCTGTTGTGCTTTTTCTTGCATGGGCTTTCAGGTCGTGTAACATTTGTGACGACAGAATCATTATCACAATACACATTTGTGCTCCCATCAATTGGAACACCCATCATTCTCAACTTGTACCTTAGACCTTCAACCAATTCAATTGCAATTTTCAAAGCAATGATTTCAGATCCAAAAGTTGATGTCTCAACTGTTGTTTGTCTTTTGGAAAACCAAATGATCGGTGCATTATTAATGAAGATAATAACGCCGGTATGAGACCTTCTTGTTGCCTTGCATCCAGCATGGTCAGCATCAACAAAACAACTCATCGTCACATGCTTTCCCAAGGCTTCAGGCATATCTGCTGGTATGACTTCAGCAGCACCAGGGTAAAATTCAGACCAGTCACATTTTTGAAATTTACTCTCATCAACGCTTGGTACAGTATCGTCAAAAACCAATTTTGACCTGTTGTACTTTTTCAGATATGCAAATATATGAAACAACTGATTCAAATGCCCAATCCTTGCTTGTGCCAGATACCTTGACATCAGCGAGACTGGCATTACAATGTCTAGCCTTCCTAGTTCACAAATCCACCTGAGGACTCCAATTAAACCTTGATAGTAGTTTTGCAATTCGGGATTCAATTCTTCTGATATATCAATTTCCGGTCGATAATCATGTGACAGTGGACTGGACGCTGATTTTGGTAGATACTTGTAACCATATTTTTCAGTTCCTAACTCTTGTTTGACTGCTGCAACAGCTTTCGTCGTATACTTAGTGCTTGATAATGACCATCTTGGCTTTGAATCACCTTCAAAGTAGAATTTTCCAATATCTGCTCCCAGATACAGGGTTGGCTCTTCAATAGTATCATCCTTCAGTTTGAACTTGCGCTCGATGTTTTCAAGCTGGAACTTTGGATCTTCACCAGAACATAAGATGTCGTCTACGTAGGCAATGAGAATTGCCCAGTACCTGGATCCATCTTTCCTGGTTTCAATTCGTAAGTGCACATCCGGATCTGCCTTGCAAGGTGAATATCCAAGATCTCTCAAATGCTGTTTGAGATATGACCTGAAAGATGCACCTGCAACTGGCAGTCCATACAATGCGCGGACTATCTTGCAGGGCCTTCCTGCAAGATGTGGTGGAAAGCCATCTTCAGCTCTCGCTCTTAGAAAGTATTTCTCTTTAATCGGAGCTGTCAAATATGCATTTTGAATATCTGCTGAGAGAACCTTCAAATCATTCAGCGCTGCCAGCAGGAAGAATATTCTTACTGAGTCTCGACTGGGGACAGATGAATAAGTATTTTCTTTTGCCACTGCAGGGACTTTATGACCGTCCCCTACCAACCTAGCCTTCCTTGTTAGGGATCCAAGCTTGATGTCAAAAATCATGTGGGTTGTTATTTGTTTATGACCGACTGGAATAACATCATCATCAGAAAATTCAAACGCTGCCATGTTATTTGTCATTTCCTTATGAATTGCTCTTTCCCAGTGGTCAGTCCCCGTTTTCTTATCAATAGCCAGCGCTTGTTTGATTGAATGTGGCAACTCAACGCCATACTTGTGCGTCTTCAACCAATACTTTGCTGTTTTGGCCGCTTTAAGGATCCGATCCTTTCTTCTCAAAATTTTGTGCACCCACCATCTGAATGCTGGTGACTTTTCAAGATTATTGTTGACAGCATATTCAGCTAATTGCACTGGAAATGATTCTTTCACATCGCTTAACTTACACCACGATTCTGACCCATCTTTCCAACTGGCAAGAATCCTCCAACCCCTAGTTGTCGGCTTATGGGTTTTCCTGCCATTTTTTGCTATGGTCGTGGCTTCATCATCAGTTAGTGCAGTGTTGTCTTTTTCATGGTCAATGAGCTCATCCAGTAGAGTGAACATCCGTCCGTCATCATCAACAGAACTGTACAAACTCTCTGCAACAATATTTGCTGTGTATTCCTCTATGGTACCATCAGGTAGTTGCAATTTATACAGCCTCGTGTCTAGTATGGGATTCTCATTTCTGAGTCCTATCGGTCTGTTTTGCAAGTCGCGAACCCTATCCTTGACAACGCACCTGAGTCTTTCGTCGCCTCTTTCGATGATTACCTCATTCCCCAGATATTCATCTGGTTCATCAATATCTTCTACTGATGCTTCTGGTTCAGCCATTTCAAGTTTCAGATCCGGTGATTCTACTGGTTGATTCTCAAATAGCTCCATTTGAGGCTCCGGGTAGTTTTCCTGGAAGAAGGACGCACTATCCTTCACTTCATCGCCAATCTTGGATTCAATTGATTTGTCAATTGATTCCATTCTTCTGAGGATATCTCTATCCCGCCATTCAAATTCTTTGACAGGCCTTATTGAATTTGTAGATATTGGTATTGCTGATTCAGTCAGGAGCCAGAAACAATCCCCCCCACCTACCTTATTGCCACAGGGACCCAACCATCGCGCCAACCTTTCAACGCCTCGGGTGGAAGAATCACCTTTATCATAGTAAAACACAAAATCATACCACTCTGATGAAGTGTATAGTGTAATATCAGGCCTATAGCCATGGACCAATTCAAATGGGGTTCTCCCCATTGAAGAAGGGTTGCTCGAGGCTGTTCGCTGCCTGATATTAGCACATAGCTCACCACAAAATGACCATAATCTCCTTGGTGACTTCTTCTTTGCAGACTTGTCTGATGAATATGGTTGCGCTTTACAATTGAATTTCAGTGTGTCTTGTAGGTTCTTGGAGATCCTTGTTCGGGGGCACCATCAGAAATCAAATGCTCTGGTATTCCAATTTCATGGATGAATGTCTTCAATCCTTGATGCGCTTGTGATTTGTCCTGTATTGGTATAAATACTTCAAACCCATTTCCATTTGTGAAGATCTGTGCACATTTTTCCTGTCTCATAATACTGGTCGTTCTAGCATGCCATGTATCAGTGTACCAGGTTCCTTGTGCAACTCTCTTGTTCCTGAAGCGCTGCGTGGGCAACCTCTTCATCAATGGTAATTGCAAATTCCTGAGTGCCTTCTGCGTCGTGACTTTCAATGTCTGCTCAGCTTTCTTGAAACTAATATTCAGAGTTTTGGCTAGGCGTTCACAGTCAACTTTGTTTGGACCTTCAATTGTTATCACTGATGGCCCCCATTGATTTCTTCTGTCAAGAGACCTTCTCTCAAGTGTATTGTCAATTTTTTGCAAGCTAGGGGCCTGTTTTGATTCTTCTTCAGGAGCTTCCATAAAGTCAAATTCTGTATCATCAAACAAAAATTGGTCTACCCTTCGCGCGCTTGAAATATTCCTTACTGAAGAAATTTGGTGAGCTATATTTCCATCCGTTGCAATCTGGCATTCAGTTAGCATTCTCCTTGTGGATACCTGATGGACTCTCATCAGGTTGCATTGCTGCATGACACTTGGATGCCGTTTGTCTAAGCTGGTCTTGGGGAGCATATCTGTAACATTACTAGCAGGTTCTGTTACAATTGAGCTTGTGTCCTCAGTCGACATGGCTTGATCTTCTTCTGTTGACATGGCTTGAATGCTAAATTGGTCCCCTGAAATTGGATCTCCATTGTCAATGGCTAGCTCGGCCATCCTGAACTTCAGTGAGTGTGGATCCCAGGGGGTATCGTTTGTTGCAATCAAATGTTGACATTCATCAAGCTCCGTTCTTGTTGGCTTTCTTGTGGGAAAATATGAGATCACATTTCTCATACTCAGTTTGATAAAAACTTTCTTCGGATCATCATCTTCCATAGGCGTTTGAATTGTAATTCCATGCTTGGATCTTGGATCAAATTGACGCGGTGTCTCTTCAACAGAATTGAAGTTGCAGTCCCTCACTTGATTTGGGCATATCAAGCTGTTCTTCAATTTGTCCCCAAAGTACAGTGCTTGATGGAACACTACGATATATACTTGGCCTGATGTTGGATTTGTCCATGCCGTAGCACAGCTTCCAATCGGGATTTTCTTGATGGGCTTGTATTCTTCAGAAAAAGGTGCAACATCAACATGTGTTGTGATCTGATCAGGATTCAGCAATACCATATTGCTTCCTGCTGCGGTAGTGTCTGCATGTGAGTCTAGCTCACAATATCCTTCTTCATTTTCCCCATCATCAAAATCTAGGGGGATATTCATCTTGTATAATGACCGGCTCACCATTGTTAACAATTTGTGTTCTAGTGATAGTGTCCGGTTATTATGTCATTTCTTAGATTTTGAGCCAAAACTGTCACCCGCGCCTTCACTTTCAGTTTCTTTCTTTTTAGTCTCAGCAGCCTTGAGATTTCGTTTCTTCTTAGCCTGTCTCATCTGGTAAAGCTCCTGTCGCTGTTCTTTTGACATTGTTTTATAAACACTTGTTGGGTAGGGCTTGCACTCAACTTTTCCTGTAAACGTTCCAGTTGTCTTTTGCTTTTTGTTGCTTGATGTGCCCACAGAATATACACTTCTGGAACCTCTTTTATGCTTCCCATTTGCAAGCTTCTTCAATCCAAGCCAATTGGTGAATAGGATAAGGCATTCATTGAAATTGTCCCGGTAGTCTTTACTCTCATCGATTGCATCGGCCTTGGCAGCATCAAGTCTCTCATCACTGATTGAATTGATAAAATCCCAAACAAATCTCCTTTCGTTGTGGTTCTTTTCGAATCTCAGAATTGTTCCATGGAAAGCTGTCCAGTTTCGCTTGTGCTTGTTCCAGTCATAATTCTTAGCATCGCCAGTGTAGTGTGAATCTTTCATTTCCTGATATGTCTTGTTCAGAACCATAGTGATATTGGTATCAGTGTAAGCATGTTGCATCAGCAAAATGAAAGCATTTCTGGCATTACCAGAATTCAGTGCAGTGTTTTGGAAATGTGCAACATATTCCCAACCAGGACCTTTTCTTGTTGCATCACATAACAACCTCCAGACGACGCTGTTATCTTCATCATACTGGTGACCTGACAAAACGCCACACCTTTCATTGTAGTCACTCCAAGTTGGATAAGTATCTGTTGGACTTTGCCCGACTGTTCCAGCCCTGGCTTTGTCAGTAACTTCTTCCTTTTCTTGGGGTCTTATGACATACAAGATTGGGAATCCCTCAGAGTTGAATCTGTATCTCAAGTTTTGACGGAAGCCTTCCTCCCATTCCCTGAATTTTGTAAGATCCTTCAATTCAGGTGGGGTTGCCTTTTCCTGTGATTTCACACTTGCCTCCATCATCTTGATTCTGAATTGCTGCAATTCCAGGTTGTTTGGGTTTGCGTTCCAGTCGATGGCCCTTGGCTCAACTCCAATCAGTGGTTGGTATCGAGCCCAACTTGCCCATGTGAGAAGCCTTGATGATAGTCTGTTACCATAGTGGATACTTTTTGGATTAGGACAGTCTGGACTGATAGATTTCAATCCATGCATGAATGATTTGATGCTTTCCTTGTTGAGGTCTCTAATTATACGAATATTAGACATCCCTCCCCTCATAATTTCTTCAGCTGATTCATAGTTGATACCAAAATCCATCAAGCTGCTCCTAAAGGCAAGCTGTTCTGGATTCAGAAATCTTCCACTGTTGAATCCCCTGATTTTTATTTTTGGTTGGGATGACCTCCTTCCGTACCGTTCAGCCCTTAGGTTGACGTCTAGTTGGTTCTCATCTTCATTGCTGTTATCACTATCACCCTGATTAACGTCATCTGGGTTTCTGTGTTGCTCCACCGCATCTTGTATGGCTCTGATCCTTCTCTTTACTTCCTTGTCGATGACTCTTTTCCAAGTTGAGTTTGTTTCTGGATCAGTCATGGCCTTTTCCATTACTCTCATGATCCTTGCATCGAACTCCTCTTCACTATCTGGATATTTTTCGGAATCCTCGTCTCCATCAGGATCATTCGGATCTTGATCCACCTCCATTTTTGTTTCTTCTATGTCACTGTTTTCGTGTGCTCTAGTTCGTACCATGGTGGAGGATTGAGTATTCTAATGGTCGGATGGTCGCTTTGAAGAGAGTTTCGGAGTATTCGGAGGATGGATATTCGGAGAATGGTATGTGGAGAGAGAATGTAATCGAACCGAGGGGTTGGATGTGAGGTATGGATATTAATCGTTGGTGACTGTTGAGTGTGATATGCTTATCTATCCGTATACGTATATCCGGATCGAATTTTTTTCGTTCCGGTTTTGTTTATACTTTCTGACTATTCGGATCGAGTTTTCGTTCCGGTCAGTTTTGTGTGAGCTTTTGCTTTTGTTGCAAATCAAGATTGTGAGCTTTCCTATCCTTTCTTGAGATTTTGCTCATTCTGTATTTCTGTGGTGAAAGATTGAAAGATTGTTTCCTGAGAATTTAGTGTTCTCCTTTTAGTGTTCTTCTTTTCATTTTTGGATCTTTCCGGTCTTCGGGGATTGGTGTTCTCATATCTTCGGATTTTCGTTTTTCGTGCCAGATGCTCTTTGCAATCTGTTCATTCCGGTCTTTGTTTTCCACCACAGAATACTTGAGGCTCAATCTTCTGGCTCATGTCATTCTTGTTTTCAGTGAAAGATCAGTGTTCTCGAATTGGATATTGATTCCTTTCAACTGATGCCAACCTGGGCGGCCCTTTCGACTGAGCCGTCCAGCTTCTTTTCCCTTGCTTGTTTTGCTGGATCTCGAAACCCGGTGGAGCCACCACCTTGGTTCGATTCTTTGGTCTCTTCTTTCAGGGAGACCGCCCTGGTGTTGGTCTATTCCAGGGCTCCACAGGCAACTGCCTCTTTTACATCCTTGAGGGTTGATGCCGGTAGCTGATCAGGCTATTCCGGATTAGTCTTCGAGCTCAACTGCGTTTCGATGGAAACGCCATTCGGTCCTCAGCATTGTAGGATGCTGGCCACAGCCCGTAGATGCTGTGGGTCTGATAAACTAGAAAAAGTGTGTCGTAACAAACAAACGCAAACGATCTTACGATCGATTGATCTAGTGAGTAAGATCATTGTTACAGTTCATTTGGCCTTGTCAATGACGATCTTGTCGATGCCGATCGACAGGTTAATTAATTGTCGTCAAATTACCGTCGTCATCGTGTAATTTCCATCATACAAAAAACACATGTAATTCTTAAGACACAAAACACACGCAAACCACCTTCGATCCGTCTTTTCACCGTATAATTCACCGTGATATTCTCATTGGAATATCACAGTATTTGCGCCTTATTGTGTAGAATTAGTACTAGGCTGTACATAGATTTTAGGACATGATAGTGTTTTAGAGTTGTTAATTCTTCGAAGAGTGAGCTGTTGGGGAAATCCAGTAAAGAGACAATCCACATGAAAGCGCCGACGATTATTCACTCAAGTTAAATAACCTTACGAATAAGGTTATTTGCCCTTATGACTTTTCGTGTGATACGCCCGCTTAGTACGTACGAATACGCGTCTACACGGTGAATTCTTTTCACTGGATCTCGAAACCCGGTGGAGCCACCACCTTGGTTCGGTTCTTTGGTCTCTTCTTTCAGGGAGACCGCCCTGGTGTTGGTCTATTCCAGGGCTCCGCAAGCAACTGCCCCTTTTACATCCTTGAGGGTTGATGCCGGTAGCTGATCAGGCTAATCCGGATTCGTCTGGTCTTCGAGCTCAACTGCGTTTCTCGGGAAACGCGGTCCTCCACAGCTCGTAGAGTGCTGTGGGTCTGATAAACTAGAAAAAGTGTGTCGTAACAAACAACAAATGCAATTGGTCTTACGATCGATTGATTTAGTGAGCAAGAGTAATTATCTTAGATACAGTTCATTCGGCCTTGTCGATGCCGATCAACAGGTTAATTAATCATCGTCAAATTACTCGTCGTCATTCGTGTAATTTTACCATACAAAACACATGTAAACTTAAGACACAAAACACACGCAAAACCATCTTCGATCGGTCTTTTTGTTACCGTAATTCACCGTGATATTCTCATTGGAATATCACATTATTGTACCTTATTATGTAGAATTAGTACTAGGCTGTACGTAGATTTTAGGGCATGATAGTGTTTTAGAGTTGTTATTTCTTCAAAGAGTGAGCTGATGGGGAGAATTCCGCTAAGAGGCAATCCACATGGATAATCACCGACGATTATTCACTCAGGTTAAATAACCTTACGAATAAGGTTATTTGCCTTCGTGACTCTTCGTACGTACGAATATGCGTTTACACGGTGTATTCTTTTCATACTGATACCCACACCTGGGACCCCTACTCCGCTCACTTTGCAGAGGAGGAAGAGGCCACCAATGCCTCTTTCCCGCGAGTTGTTGCGACTCTCTCAGGATGCCTGCCGGCTTGTGGGACCCCAGTCAAATATTCATCCACAATTCATCGGGAACCACTCGGCACAGGGTATGACACAAACCGGCTGCTCTACCTGGCTTCTGTCTGTACTAATAGAGTTCCTTCCCAATGCACCGGATATACCCCAACGGACGTTTCCACCTGATTCATTTCAGCCCTTGCTGGAACCACCGGGGAGGACCAAGAAAATCTTTGAAATTTAGCAAATTCTATGCTTTCTGATGTTTCCACCAAGCCTTCGTCAGTCGGTCTCTCCTCATTATCTGAAGCTGAGCTTGCCATTCAACAAGAAGCCAAGGCTTGCACCAAGGAAAGGAAGCTGTTAAGGCGCCAACAAGATGTTCTAGACCAAGAAATGTCTCTCGACAAGAAGTCTTTCATACGGCGGGGACAATGGGGCCCTCCAGTAAGGATACCTGACAAGGTGGACAGGTATGATGCCAAGTCCATCGCTAAGATGTGGAACATCAGTGAGAGGCGAGCCAAGGCAACTATCGAAGTCACTACCCAAGATGGCATTCGTCAACTGTCCCAGCCTATTACAAAGAGACTGAAGACACAGAAGTGGAGAAATAGAAGGATGCTCAAGGGCCGATGGTATGCCGACACTATGAAGTTCAAGGTTCCCAGCATCATTCGCAGTGATACAGCAGCCCAGATCTTTGCAAATGGAAAGGGCTATGTAGCCTTCTACCCTGTCAGGGGAGAAGTTCGGTGCCACGATGGTTTATCCTGAGTAGGAATTCCAGAACACCTTGTTACTGATGGGGCAAAGGCCCAGGGGAGTCACGAGACACACAACACCGGTTGGAACAAGCTCAGGTCGGAGTACCGCATTCGACAAACATACATACAGCCTCACTGCTCTTGGCAGAATACAGCAGAACACAGTGCCGGGGACTTGAGAAGGGCAATTCGTTGGATGACTTCTAAGAAGGGCAGTCCCAGGAGGTGCTGGGCCTTCTGCGGAATGTTAGCGGCCGGCCGGATGAACCTTGTGGCATCAAGTGACCCTTCCTCAATGGGGAGGACTAGCTTTGAACTGGTACACGGATACACCCCAGATATCACCCTCTATATGATCCATGACTGGTATGACTTCATTTGGTGGTATGATCTAAATGGAAAGACAAATAGGCTTGGCCGGTGGCTGGGCCCATGTGGAGATACTTTTGGTGGTGGAGATTGTCACTATATCTTATTTAAGACTGGGAAGGTTCACATAACAAACAGCACTCGGGCTATATCTGAGGAAGAATGGAGACATCCAGATATCCTATCGCAATTGGAAGCACACAACAAAGAAATCAACGCAAAGGTAGGCGATGAGGTTAAACCCTCTGATACTTATCTTGAAAATGAGCTTGGCGAACCACCTCTGGGCCTATTTGATGGCAAATATGAGGGGGAGGATGAAGTACTCATGGCAGAAGCCGAGGCTTCTTCCCCGGATGTTGATGACTTATCTGCAAAAGATCTGGATGAGTATCTTGGGACTGAGGTATTACTCCAGATAGGGGATCAACATATCCGGGGGCTAGTCAAGAGCCGTTGCAGGGATAAGGATGGTGTGCTGATTGGTGAAAAGAACAACAATTCCCTCTTAGACACGAGGTCTTACAAGGTCACTATGCCAGATGGATCTATTGAAATCTATACAGCCAATACACTTTCAGAGAGTATCTATTCTTCCGTTGATGATGAAGGGCGCATGTATTGCCTGATGGATGAAATTATCGATTTCGAAAGGGATTTGGAGGCCTTAACTATCGAACAGGCTACTTATACAACAAAGTCCGGACAAACTAGAACGAAGCCAACAACCAAAGGATGGAGGTTCCTTGTTAGATGGAAGGATGGCACTACATCCTGGGCAAAGTTAAGTGATATGAAGGAAAGCTTCCCGGTTGAAACAGCAATATACGCCCGTGAAGAAGGTGTCATAAATGAGCCAGCGTTTAAGTGGTGGGCTTATAAAGTACTTCGGAGAAAGGACCGGATCTTATCTGGCGCTAAAACCAAATACTGGACCAAGTCCCACAAGTACGGGGTCCGGCTCCCTAAGTCTATTGCAGAAGCAAAGGCAATTGATAGAGAAACGGGGACCGATCATTGGGCTCGGGCTATTGCCAAAGAAATGAGGAACAGCTCTATTGCTTTCGAATTCAATGAGGAAGACAAGATACCAGTGGGGCATACCAAAATAACCATGAACATGGTCTTTGATGTCAAGATTGACTTAACACGGAAGGCCCGGTTAGTCGGAGATGGGCACAAAGTCCCAGAAATCTCCAAAGAGTATACTTATTCCAGTGTACCCAGTAGGGATTCGGTTCGATTGTTCTTCCTAGTGGCAGCACTCAACAACCTCGATGTACTCAGCGCGGATATACAGAACGCTTACTTAACAGCACCCATCAAAGAGAAGTACTTCACAATAGCTACAGAGGCCCAAGGGTTCGCGTCAGAACTATGTGGAAGGCCCTGCAAGATTGTAAGGGCTTTATATGGCCTCCCAGTTGCTGGGGCATCTTTCCAATCACACTTGGCTAGTCACTTAAGGGAGCTTGGTTACGTATCTTGCAAGGCGGATCCTGATGTACATCTCCGTTCTGCGTTCAAACCAGATGGCTCGGCTTACTACGAGTACTGTGTGGCTTATGTTGATGATATCCTTGTATGTGGAATGGATCCAAAGTTCCAGATGGATGCGATAGAGAGGCAGTTCAAGTTGAAGAATGGAACAGTTGAAGAGCCTTCTTTCTACTTGGGAGCTGATATAGGAAAGACGTACTGGTCCATGGCTTCATCTAAGTATACTGCAAAAGCCATAAAATCAGTTGAAGAAGAACTACTAACCGGAAAATATGCGTTTAAGGTACTACCCAAGACAGCAAGGTCACCATTGAGCGCTGAGTATAGGTCTGAGATAGATGCGTCACCAGAACTCGATCCGGAGAAACAAAACTACTATCAAGGTTTGGTTGGGATACTCCGGTGGATATGTGAACTCGGTCGATTGGATATCATTATGCCCGTGTCACTTATGTCCCGATATCTCGCACAAGCCAGGGAAGGTCATCTCAACCAGTTGTTTCACCTGTTTGCATACTTAAAGAATTACAGCAAGTCTAAGTTGGTGTTCGATGCATCTATGCCCGAGGTAGATGAGTCAAATTTTCCCGGAGTGCGACTGGAGTGAGTTCTATCCAGAGGCCAAAGAGCTATTGCCTCCAGATATGCCTGAACCAAAAGGAAAGGCTGTTATTACTACATGCTTCGTAGATGCGGATCACGCAGGTTGCAAGGCTACCAGAAGATCTCATACAGGAGTCATCATCTTCGTTAACAGAGCACCTGTCTTGTGGTTCTCTAAGAGGCAAACAACTGTTGAGACATCTACATTTGGCTCAGAAATAGTTGCACTCAGGATAGCAATCGAGATGGTAGAGGGGCTAAGATATAAACTACGAATGATGGGCATACCAATAGAAGGACCTACCAATATCTATTGTGACAATGAGTCAGTCGTGAAGAACACTACACAACCAGAAAGCCCTTGTAAGAAGAAGCATAACAGTGTTGCTTATCACAAAGCACGGGAGTGCATAGCAGCAGGATCTATCCGGATTGCAAAGGAGCCAGGCAAGTCGAATATCGCGGACTTACTCACTAAATTGATGAGTGGGACCAGGCTAATTGAACTAGCAATGAGATGTATGTGGCGAGACGGGGTTGATGAAAAAATGAGGCCCGCGGGATAGGTATCTTCTACTAGTTCTACCGTATACTACCACGAAGACACGGGGACTCTAGGAATCACGCGGTTTAGGACATACAGACAGACTGAATTGCTTACTCGTGATAGCCGCCAAAGCAAATAACTGTTTATACGATTCATCTCAACGCATATACGACCCGTAAAGAGGGACCGACGGAGGTGCAGTGCAGTCCGGATATAACTTAATCCTAATGCTCACAATTTTAGAATCTAATCAATACTACTGCAATCCCCTACTGCAATCTATCGACACGAAGTAGGAATCAGACTGAAAAGAATTCACCGCGTATGATCGTACTATATGTAACTCCTCCTCCTCCGATTTGGTTGGCACGACTCATCCCCTCTCTAAAGAAAAATTCGAGGCTGCTCCCTTTTCCGAGGGCGGGGCTCTCGGAAAAGGGAGCAGCCTAAAGAAAACTCCCTCCGATACTACGAGGAGGAGAGCAAGGAGGAGGGGTAGTTAGGTATGTAATACCATGGTCGTAAGGGAGAGCACAAAGGGAACAAGGAGGGGGGGGGGGCTTTTGCTTGCTATCGAGCGTCGGTTGCTTGTTGTTGCTGCTGCTAGCAGCCAAGCTTGTTGTTGCTATCGATCGTTGCATTTTGCTGTTTTGCGGGGGGGGGGACAAGGATAAACCTGCTCTCCCCACAGTCTACCGTGTTGTATGTGTGAAAAATTACTTTAGTACCGGTTTCGATACTAAAGTAATTTTTCGGACTCCGTGTTAATCCAATCAAAAAGTATTTTTAGAATATTTTCACACACAACTCCGTGTGTTGAACAAGTAAGTACTTGTTCAACACACGGAGTTGTGTGTGAAAATATTCTAAAAATACTTTTTGATTGGATTAACACGGAGTCCAAAAAATTATGGTATCGTACGGTAGGATCTAGTACAATCCCTACTGAATCCTGATTTAAGAAACTTCCCCGCACAGTAGGATCTAGTAGAATCCCTACTAGTAGCTAGATCCTGGATTTTAGAAACCTATTTGGCGGTTTTTCCCTGTACAGTAGGATCTAGTAGAATCTCTACTACATCCATATATATTCAGTCATTCTTACCAGTCAGAAGTATTTATAAGCGTTTTAGTACCCTAAGTAGCTTTTCTGGGTGTTGAGCAATACATATGGAAAACAGGAAACTAACTCACGGGATTAGCAACAACAAGAACAGCGGCAGCGATTTCATTTTATTGCTTCTCACTGTGTAGAATCAAGTAGAATTCCTACTACAACCTTGATTTATTGCTGTTTTTCCCGGTTGTAATTCATTATTTCGAAATCAACCACTTTGCAAAAGCAATTTGCAAAAGCAACACCCCCCTCCCCCCCGCTCCCCCGACCATGGGAATAGACCCTTTTCGCTGCTTCCTATCCTACTATTACAACAACATTCTATCACACTGTAAGTCACCATTGCCGGTCCTTTGGTTGCTGGGAGGGGGAGATGGTGTTTCGATTTGATTTGATTTGATTCGGCGGTGGCGGCGTCAACAGTCATTTGTTTATTCCTATCACTCACAACACTGCTTCTTCTTATTGCTTGTTTGACCATGGGAATAGCAACAACAAGAACTGTAAGTGACTGTCGGTTCATTTTTGTGGGGGGGGAGATGTTCAGGCTGTTTTGGTTTGATTTGGAGCTGTCAGCGCATCGTTGTCGTGTTGTTATTTGTTTATTCCTATCTCACAACACTCTTCTTCTTCTTTGCTTTTGACCATGGGAATAGCTCCTTTTAGCAACCATGGTTCGAACTACCACTCTACCCTGAAAGAGCAAGGCTGCTCCAGCTCCTCTGACTCGGTCAAATGCTCCAGCTCAAGATCTTTGGTCTCGGACTCGGTCTTCTACCGATGCAACAGCAGCAACAACAACCCAACGTTGGTCTGTAGCAGCCAGGAATTCTTCATTGAGCAACCCCTCCTATAAGAAGAAGACCCCT
The DNA here is from genome assembly GCA_037355745.1 of Pseudo-nitzschia multiseries. Lineage (NCBI taxonomy): Eukaryota > Bacillariophyta > Bacillariophyceae > Bacillariales > Bacillariaceae > Pseudo-nitzschia > Pseudo-nitzschia multiseries. The sequence continues at coordinate 20,177,703 of CM074785.1, read as the reverse complement.
TCCTTCTGGATCTCCAACCACCACCGCTGGTAAGAGGAAGAAGAAGCGCGCCCGGCAGACCCTTCCTCTTTCTGCCCCAGTTGCTGCTTCAATCACAGCGCTGTGACGCGGTTGATCCTTCTATCCCGGCGGCAGCTGCTTCAAGAATCACGGCGCCGGTCGCTCCTTCGATGACAGATCCGGTTGTTGCTCCTACAATACCGGATACGGTTGCTTACTACTATGGGACGACCGTATTTCTCGCTCTGTCCCTACTATGAGTGGCGTCAAAACAAGGAGCCGGCGTCCCTAGGAGAATGGTGAATTCGACCCTTCAAGCGGCGTCTTTTGACCCTACCAACAGCCTCAATATTCATCATAGTGTGCTCTCTAGCAAAAAATACGTCTACAAACTAATTCTAGCTTTTTTTTGGCATATACCCTGGTCCCTACTCTGCTGTGTATTAGTCTGTTCTGGGAGTATCAAAAAGAGTGCTAGGTGAATAGTGCTCAGAGGCAGCACCGAGTAACACTACTACTACTAGAAAATTACGTACCACTTCTACTCATATTATGTACCACTCATACGGAGTATTTCGGAAATTACCAAAGTATCAACCCATTATCAGAGCAGAAAACACTACTAGTATCTGTGTAAGAATTCTACGTCATATTTTCGAAATTACCTTAGTATCATGCCATTGTCAGAGCAGAAAACACTACTAGAAATCGTGTAGCAGTTCTACGGCATATTTTGGAAATTACTAAAGTACCATCAAAATTAACAAAGTACCATCCCCTCCTCTGCACCTTTTTCGCGCCCGTTGAGTCTGTTTTAACCCCGTGAGTCCCTTTTATTTTTTCTTACTTAGGCATCGATTTTACGAGTGCACGTGCTCTCCCGTACGAGCCATGGTGTTACTAAGATATTATTTTCCTTCTGAATCCGGTCCGTCAAGGGTCTGATTCAAAGGCTTCTGAAGAACAGCAATGCTGCGTTAGTGTGTTAGTAGACGAACGATTGTACTCTACGCGTGACAATTGTGGTTGGATACTTTCGGCAACGGATAATCGGACTACAGGAGAGACTATGGAAACGCCAGATCTCTTCTTACTGTGAACTTATTCAGATACAGCGAGACAGACCTTAGTAATGTAGATTACAGGTAGTTGGTAGCAACTAGTGTGAATTTTGGGATATAAATCAGTTGAATGTTAAAAGTATAAGATAAAGTGACATCTTGCCGAAATGCACGATATCTCTTTTATTGAGGTGAAATACGTTGCAACTGCTGTTGCGTAGTGATGAGATTACTTGCTGATTATTTTCGTACATGTATTGGTCGTTGACCGTATATATCTGTATGTATATATATATGTTGTGTGAGAATCACAGGCCAACGGTTTTCTTCTCTTGTTCCGTTAGGAAGACTTCATGATATGTTTATCATTAAGATCAGGAATTGCTCCCGTAGCTCGTGTGATATTTTATGAAATCAGAGTTTGCTCACCGAAGAACAATGGCAATACTATAAAACAGAGATTGCTCACCGTCGATGCGCGATGGGAATCGATGCACCGTGGGAATCGATATGTCATGGGAATCAATTACTTTGGTTGATACGGGACTCATTGATTCGTACGAATAGGATATCTACCATCTGGTAGCTTTGGTACTTCTGGTCACGAAAGGAATTTAATACTCCCCATGTTTCCTTGTGAAAGGTCATCACGCTCTACATGATGCTTCCATCGTCTTGAAGGAGGTCGCCGGTATTCCCACAAAAGTGGAAGATGGGCTTGAGCAATGGATACACAACTGAGTGTCCCCAATGCTTGGTGAGAATGTCTGCACAGTACTCCTTACCTGGGATGTGCATCATTAAAATGAAACCTCTCGCGATCATGCTTCGTACGTAGTGAAACCATAGGATGTTGTGACGCTTATGCAATCTTGCGTAAGGGAATGTTGACGTCTGAATCATCTTTTTGTTGTCACCCCAAGAGTAGGAGATATCATGGACTCGTGTGCCGAGGTATCGGAATGAATGGCGTAGATCAACGATTTGTTTGATGCAAGTTCTTCCTGCAACGAATTCAGCTCCAAAAGTTTCCGTTTCCGTAGTAGACTGTTTCTTCGAGAACCACATCATGGGAGTTTTGTTCGCGAAGTGAAGGATGCCGGTTACAGCCTTACCACTGAGAATATCATGCATGAGGTTGGCGTCATAGAAATGTGTCAACACTACCTTCTTCCCGAGTGGTGCAGGAGCGTCGTCGGGTAGGTCCTTAGAATGCTCCCCATAGACAGTGTTGGACCGTCAGGTTTAGTCAATATAAAATCGGGTGGTTCCACGTGGAATCTGATTTTAAAATGTCTAAACTTGGAGATATATCCGTAGATACGTTTGGTACGTTCAAGATGCCCATCTCGTGGTTGAGCTCTGAAACTCGAGAGTGTCATCACGGCTGTTTGTACATCGAAACGCCCAATAGCGATGATCCATTGGAGTGAACCGATCATACTTTGGTATTTCTGTATGCCAGTTTCTTCAAGAAAGGCTGAGGAGTCCAATTCGGGATGATCGTTCTCTGCAATGGGTGACTGGAACCTGGTGTTAGGTTTGCATCCGAACATTTGTTCGTAAGACGCTTCCATCTTTTCAATGAACTTTATGGGATTCATACAGAGAACACCATGCGCGTCACGTTCAAATCCGCAACCTAGGTGAAAGTTCATAGGTCTGGATCCCTTCAGTTTGAAGTTATATGGTGACGACTGCAATATCTTCAAGAAGGAATTGGGATCTGCCATTCAAAGACATAGGTCATCGACATATGTGCATATAAGTTCATATACACGTTCACCATGCTTGTTCATTCCAGGCTTGAGGAATATTTCCGGTTCTGCGCGGGATCTTTCGAAGCCGAGTTCGATGAGACAAGCCGCGAGTAAGTCTCCAAAACACTTGCCCGAGGATCTGAGGCCATATAGGGCTTTGTAGATGATCAATAGATGACCTTCCAGCGATCCAAAATCTGGACCTGCCTTGGAACAGACTTTCTTGCAGGTAGATGCTTCCAGGTAGGCATTACCTATGTCGGTACCCCATGCTTCTAGGTCGTTCAGTTCAGCTAGGAATAGGCACATACGTAGACCGCAAAGTGATACGACACCTGCGTAAACACTGTGGATAGGGGCCTCAGTGAGATTACCGTTAGCAACGAGACGAGCCTTGTGTCTACCGTCGTGCTTGACAGCATATATCATGTGTACCTTGATCTGTTGGAATCCGGGGGGAATGGAGCTTGTCTTGTACACGCCTTTATCAATGAATGTATTGTATTCATTGAGCTGTTCCATTTCCAGAGTGGTGGCGTCTGCCCATTTCGTGTTGCCGTTGGCTTGATCAAATTGAATGGCTTCTTCGTGGTTACGAGGTACTTTGAATCCGTATTGGTACTGTGGAGTGGTACGGAAAGAACGTAGTTTGGCTTGATGCACGAGTCGGTCAAGTTTCTTGGTTCGTTGTGCTAGGTTGGTGATTCGCTTGAGGCATTTCCAATCCCGGGAGGTCAAGCAAGTTGTTGTCTTTCCCATATTTTGCAACGGTGACCGGGTCATCAGCCGCAATGTTGGCTAGAGGTTCATATGTGCGTTCCATATTTTCCCATTCAATCCAGAGGTTATATTTGGAACCCTTGTATTGAGGATGCTTGTTATCCAGTGGACCTTGGTGTCCTAGGATTCGGCGGAACGACCAAAGTTTTCCGTCTTCTTGTGTTGAATCACGATGGATGTAATTCATGACATCATTGTATGCAATGATATCAGTTAAGTTTGTCATCAGAGTGTTTGCACTTGAACTTGATGAAGTCTTTGTTGCGTTCAAGACTGTCTTCTACATCGACGATTGTAAGACGCTTCCGAGTGCCATCGGGGTTGGTTACAAGGAAGGATCGTCCTTGTAGATCGGCAATCGGGACGGTAGGAATGGTAATGGGTTGGCCATCATTGTCAAATTGTGCGTTACCTTCTTCGTCGGTAACAACTACCTGTGATGGGTCTACTGAAGGAGTAGCGGGGTTGGTGTGTGGAGTTGTGACGTCACTAACATCAAAGTATGCTAGCTCCGGTGGATCAAAATCATCTTCAGTAAGGAGAACGCCATCGGATGTCTTGCTGAAGATGTGTGTCGTAGGAGGACCATCAAAACTCTCCCCATAGTTGTTAGGGAGTGGAGAAGGGGACCAGCTTGGACTGTCATCAACCTTCTTATAAGGAAAGCTCGGTAATGAGGGGTGGGCGGGTGGTTGAAGAATAGCTTGATTACCAGATGCGGGAGGTGCTGTACCTGGTTTTTCGTTGGGTACAGAGGGCGTGGTGTCATCGGCGGTGTCGGAATCAGCAGGTGAGACGCCAGGAGGGGGAGTAAAGGAGTTGCCCTGTGTTGTAGGATCTTCAATGGTGCTACTCTTAGTGATATGCTCCCCATGTTTGAATGTTGGAGCGTCTCCAGTTGCGTATAATCGGAGCAAGGAATCCTTGGCTTTACGCCATTTGATGAAGCCATCATCAGTGAATAGGCCCGCGCGTTTGTTGCAAGACTCAGGCGTAAGAGCAGAGCGTACACCGGACCGGTCGAGTAACTTGTTGGTAACTGGATCCCAGATTCGGAAACAAAGGCTATTGCCAACATGTTCGGCAATGCCGACGAAGTGACCGAGACGTTCGGTAGACTGTGTACCAAAAGGGAAGTCATTGGTTTTGAAGTAAAGAGGTTCGAACCAGAAGAAACTGGTGTATGCGCTGATGTCACCAAGTGTACCGGTAGCAATGAAGACCGGTTGTTTATCTGACAGAGTAGGATCAGAGATAACATTGAGAAGTCCGGCAACGTATGTCATGCACAGTAGCCATAGGTGTGGTAGTGTGCCTGTACGATCCATGACGCGATTGACAATGCGTTTGAACGTTTGATATCGCCGTTCAAACTGATTCTGGTGTTGGTGGTAAGGTTCACTTTGCCAGAGTCCAATCCATAACATTTTCAGGTAGTCGGTGACTTTCTTACTAGATTTGTAGTTACCGTGGTCGCAAAGGAGGCAAATGGGCCTGCCCCATTTGCGAACAAAGTTCTGGAAACATGATAGAAAATCGCCGGTGGTACGCATTTCCTCAACATGTATGATATGTGACTTTCGCCCGAAAAAGATCTGAGCAATCTTGGAGCCGCCATCAATTGCTGGGACATCTGAATAGACAGCATTGGACAGAATGTCGTCATTGAGGGGCCGAACGTTCATAGCCGGTTGGGGAGAATGGAAACGTTTGAAAATGTTTCCATCAGGACTAATCGCCATCGAACCGTATTGTGTTGAGTTTTCAAACGTAGCTTTGATGCGATCTGTGGAAATCCAACAAAAGAAAGGTTTCAGTGATAAGTAGTCATGTTCGTTGGAGTATCGCTCTCGGGGCGTAGCTGCAATACGTGTAGTATCACTAGCAGTACAGTCTGTTGGAAACGCACTGACCTTTCCAGATATTTGAGGGAAAGTACAGCATGCGAGGCGTTCCTGGTGAACGTAGCCGGTAGGAGTAAGCCAGAATGAGCGATTGCTATTATTTTCCTTCTGAATCCGATTCGTTGAGAGTCTGATTCAAAGGCTTCTGAAGAACAGCAACGCTGCGTTAGTGTGTTAGTAGACGAACGATTGTACTCTACGGGTAACGATTGTGTTTGGATACTTTCGGCAACGGATAATCGGACTACAGGCGAAGCTAGGGAGACGCCAGATCTCTTCTTGCTGTGACTTGTTCAGATTGCAGCGAGACAGACCTTAGTATGTAGATTACAAGTAGTTGGTAGCAACTAGTGTGAATTTTGGGATATAAATAAGTTGAATGTTAAAAGTATAAGATAAAGTGAAATCTTGCCGAAATGCAAGATATCTCTTTTATTGAGATGAATACGTTGCAACTGCTGTTGCGTAGTGATGAGATTACTTGCTGATTATTTCCTGTACATGTCTTGGTCGTTGACCATATATATCTGTATGCATGTATATGTATTGTGTGAGAATCACAGGCCAACGGTTTTCTTCTCTTGTTCCGTTAGGAAGACTTCATGATATGTTTATCATTAAGATCAGGAATTGCTCCCGTAGCTCGTGTGATATTTTATGAAATCAGAGTTTGCTCACCGAAGAACAATGGCAATACTGTAAAACAGGGATTGCTCACCGTTGATGCGCCATGGGAATCGATGCACCGTGGGAATCGATATGTCATGGGAATCAATTACTTAGGATTGATACGGGACTCATTGATTTCGTACGAATAGGATATCTACCATCTGGTAGCTTTGGTACTTCTGGTCACGAAAGGAATTTAATACTCCCCATGTCTCCTTGTGAAGGGTCATCACGCTCTACATGATGCTTCCATCATCTTGGAGAAGGCCGCCGGTATTACCACAGAAGTGGAAGATGGGCCTGAGCAGTGGATACACAACTGAGTGTCCCCAATGCTTGGTGAGAATGTCTGCACAGTAATCCTTACCTGGGATGTGCATCATTGAAATGAAACCTCTCGCGATCATGCTTCGTACGTAGTGAAACGATAAAATGTTATGACGCTTGTGCAACCTTGCGTAAGGGAAGGTTGACGTCTGAATCATCTTTTTGTTGTCACCCCAAGAGTAGGAGATATCATGGACTCGTGTTCCTAGGTATCGGAATGAGTGGCGTAAATCGACGATCTGTTTGATGCAAGTCCTTCCTGCAACGAATTCAGCTCCAAAGGTGGCTGTTTCCGTAGTAGACTGTTTCTTCGAGAACCACATCATGGGAGTTTTGTTCGCGAAGTGAAGGATGCCGGTTACAGCCTTACCACTGAGAATATCATGCATGAGGTTGGCATCATAGAAATGTGTCAACACTACTGTCTTTCCAAGCGGTGTAGGAGCGTCGTCGGGTAGGTCCTTAGAATGCTCCCCATAGACAGTGTTGGACCGTCAGGTTTAGTCAATATAAAATCGGGTGGTTCCACGTGGAATCTGATTTTAAAATGTCTAAACTTGGAGATATATCCTGTAGATACGTTTGGTACGTTCAAGATGCCCATCTCGTGGCTGAGCTCTGAAACTCGAGAGTGTCATCACGGCTGTTTGTACATCGAAACGCCCAATAGCGATGATCCATTGGAGTGAACCGATCATACTTTGGTATTTCTGTATGCCAGTTTCTTCAAGAAAGGCTGAGGAGTCCAATTCGGGATGATCGTTCTCTGCAATGGGTGATTGGAACCTAGTGCTAGGTTTGCATCCGAACATTTGTTCATAAGACGCTTCCATCTTTTCAATGAACTTTATGGGATTCATGCAGAGAACACCATGCGCGTCGCGTTCAAATCCGCAACCTAGGTGAAAGTTCATAGGTCCGGATCCCTTCAGTGTGAAGTTATATGGTGACGACTGCAATATCTTCAAGAAGGAATTGGGATCTGCCATGCAGAGGCATAGGTCATCGACATATGTGCATATAAGTTCATATACACGTTCACCATGCTTGTTCATTCCAGGCTTGAGGAATATTTCCGGTTCTGCGCGGGATCTTTTCGAAGCCGAGTTCGATGAGACAAGCCGCGAGTAAGTCTCCAAAACACTTGCCTGAAGATCTGAGGCCATATAGGGCTTTGTAAATGATCAACAGGTGATCTTCCAGCAATCCGAATTTGGGACCTGCCTTGATGCATACTTTCTTGCAGGTAACTGCTTCTAGGTAGGCATTACCTATGTCGGTACCCCATGCTTCCAAGTCGTTGAGTTCAGCTAGGAATAGGCACATACGTAGACCGCAAAGTGATACGACACCTGCGTAAACACTGTGGATAGGGGCCTCAGTGAGATTACCGTTAGCAACGAGATGAGCCTTGTGTCTACCGTCGTGCTTGACAGCATATATCATGTGTACCTTGATCTGTTGGAATCCGGGGGGAATGGAGCTTGTCTTGTACACGCCTTTATCAATGAATGTATTGTATTCATTGAGTTGTGTCATTTCCACTAGTGGTGGCATCTTCCCATTTGGTGTTTCCGTTGGCTTGATCAAATTGAATGGCTTCTTCGTGGTTACGAGGTACTTTGAATCCGTATTGGTACTGTGGAGTGGTACGGAAAGAACGTAGTTTGGCTTGATGCACGAGTCAGTCAAGTTTCTTGGTTTCGTTGTGCTAGGTTGGTGATTCGCTTGAGGCATTTCCAACCCGGGAGGTCAAGCAAGTTGTTGTCTTTCCCATATTTTGCAACGGTGACCGGGTCATCAGCCGCAATGTTGGCTAGATGTTCATATGTGCGTTCCATATTTTCCCATTCAATCCAAAGGTTATACTTGGAACCTTTGTATTGGGGATGCTTGTTATCCAGTGGACCTTGGTGTCCTAGGATTCGGCGGAACGACCAAAGTTTTCCGTCTTCTTGTGTTGAATCACGATGGATGTAATTCATGACATCATTGTATGCAATGATATCATTGAGTTCGTCATCGGTGTGTTTGCACTTAAACTTGATGAAGTCTTTATTGCATTCAAGACTGTCTTCAACATCGACGATGGTAAGACGCTTCCGGGTGCCATCGGGGTTGGTTACAAGGAAGGATCGTCCTTGTAGATCGGCAATCGGGACGGTAGGAATGGTAATGGGTTTACCATCATTGTCAAATTGTGCGTTACCTTCTTTGTCGGTAACAACTACCTGTGATGGGTCTACTTAGAAAAAGTGCGTCGTAACAGTAATAAAACAAACGCAATCGGTCTTACGATCGATTGATTTAGTGAGTAGAACAACTGTTGTTACAGTTCAATCGTCCTCGTCGATCAAATCGACAGGTTAATTACTCGTCGTCATTGTGTAATTTTAGCATACAAAAAACACATGTAATCTTAAGACACAAAACACAAGCAATACCATCTTCGATCGGTCTTTTGTTTTACCGTATTATCGTGTAATTCACCGTGATATTCTCATTGAAATATCACATGTGAATGTACCTTATCATGTAGAATTAGTACTAGGTTGTACATAGATTTTAGGGCATGATAGTGTTTTAGAGTTGTTAATTCTTCGAAGAGTGAGCTGATGGGGAGAATTTCGCTAAGAGGCAATCCACATGGATAATCGCCGACGATTATTCACTCAGGTTAAATAACCTTACGAATAAGGTTATTTGCCTTCGTGACTCTTCGTACGTACGAATATGCGTTTACATGGTGTATTCTTTTCAGTCCCCTTCAGTCATAAATCCTCCAAACGTTAAGCGGCTGGATTCTATGAGTTATTATGTTCATCGTGAGTCATTCGTGTGTTGAATACCAAACTGTATCCAGTCTACCATCAGAGGCCCTATCAAAAGAAATGGGGAGGCATTTTGCCATTCATTCTGGCTTGTATCATGGCGTTTTGCCCTGATCCTTGCCGGTTTGATATATTGTATTCATGGATCAAGTTATCCATCTTCGAAATGCTCATTGCAGATCGATTCGTTTCCATGATCGAACTTAATAAAATCAACTTGTTACTCCGATCGGATGATCGATCGAACATTCCATCAAACGATTGATTCTTTCCTTACCACATGCAACGAGAACAATGTTCTCTGAAAACAGCGCCACTCATTAGCTTTGTAAACAAATCAGCAATATTTGTTGAACCTGGTTCCTTTACAACTCTGATAATTCCTGCTGCAATAGATTCGCGTGCTTTGTGGTATGCAATGCTGTTGTGCTTCTTCTTACATGGGCTCTCAGGTCGTGTAACATTTGTGACAACAGAATCATTATCACAATACACATTGGTGCTTCCATCAATTGGAACACCCATCATTCTCAACTTGTACCTTAGACCTTCAACCAATTCAATTGCAATTTTCAAAGCAATGATTTCAGATCCAAAAGTTGATGTCTCAACCGTTGTTTGTCTTTTGGAAAACCAAATGATCGGTGCATTATTAATGAAGATAATAACACCAGTATGAGACCTTCTTGTTGCCTTGCATCCGGCATGGTCGGCGTCAACAAAACAGCTCATTGTTACATGCTTTCCCAAGGCTTCAGGCATATCTGCTGGTATGACTTCAGCGGCACCAGGATAAAATTCAGACCAGTCACATTTTTGAAATTTACTCTCATCAACGCTTGGTACAGTATCGTCAAAAACCAATTTTGACCTGTTGTACTTTTTCAAATAAGCAAATATATGAAACAACTGATTCAAGTGCCCAATCCTTGCTTGTGCCAGATACCTTGACATCAGCGAGACTGGCATTACAATGTCTAGCCTTCCTAGTTCACAAATCCACCTGAGGACTCCAATTAAACCTTGATAGTAGTTTTGCAATTCAGGATTCAATTCTTCTGATATATCAATTTCCGGTCGATAATCATGTGACAGTGGACTGGACGCTGATTTTGGTAGATACTTGTAGCCATATTTCTCAGTTCCTAACTCTTGTTTGACTGCTGCAACAGCTTTCGTCGTATACTTAGTGCTTGATAATGACCATCTTGGCTTTGAATCACCTTCAAAGTAGAACTTTCCAATATCTGCTCCCAAATACAGAGTTGGCTCTTCAATCATACTATCATCCTTCAATTTGAACTTTCGCTCAATGTTTTCAAGCTGGAACTTTGGAACTTCACCAGAACATAAGATGTCGTCTACATAGGCAATCAGCATTGCCCAGTATCTGGATCCATCTTTCCTGGTTTCAATTCGTAAGTGCACATCCGGATCTGCCTTGCAAGGTGAATATCCAAGGTCTCTCAAATGCTGTTTGAGATATGACCTGAAAGATGCACCTGCCACTGGCAGTCCATACAATGCGCAAACTATCTTGCAAGGCCTTCCTGCAAGATGTGGTGGAAAACTATCTTCAGCTCTCGCTTTTAGAAAGTATTTCTCTTTAATCGGGGCTGTCAAATATGCATTTTGAATATCTGCTGAGAGAACCTTCAAATCATTCAGCGCTGCCAGCAGGAAGAATATCCTCACTGAATCCCGACTGGGAACCGATGAGTAGGTATTTTCTTTTGCCACTGCAGGAACTTTATAGCCGTCCCCTACCAACCTAGCTTTCCTCGTTAGGGATCCAAGCTTGATGTCAAAAATCATGTGGGTTGTTATTTCCTTGTGACCGACTGGAATAACATCATCATCGGAAAATTCGAAACGCTGCCATATTGTTGGTCATTTCTTTGTGAATTGCTCTTTCCCAGTGATCAGTGCCTGTTTTCTTATCAATAGCCAGCGCTTGTTTGATTGAATGTGGCAATTCAACACCGTATTTGTGAGTCTTCAACCAATACTTTCGCTGTTTTGGCTGCCTTAAGGATTTGATCCTTTCTTCTCAAAATTTTGTGCACCCACCATCTGAATGCTGGCGACTTTTCAAGATTATTGTTGACAGCATATTCAGCTAATTGCACTGGAAATGATTCTTTCACATCGCTTAGCTTACACCAAGATTCTGACCCATCTTTCCAACTGGCGAGAATCCTCCAACCCCTAGTTGTCGGCTTATGGGTTTTCCTGCCATTTTTTGCTATGGTCGTGGCTTCATCATCAGTTAGGGCAGTGTTGTCGCATTCATGATCAATGAGCTCATCTAGTAGAGTGAACATCCTTCCGTCATCATCAACAGAACTGTACAAACTCTCTGCAACAATATTTGCCGTGTATTCCTCTATGGTGCCATCAGGTAGTTGCAATTTGTACAGTCTCGTGTCTAGTATGGGATTCTCATTTCTGAGTCCTATCGGTCTGTTTTGCAAGTCGCGCACTCTATCCTTGACAACACAACTGAGTCTCTCATCATTTCTTTCAATGATCACTTCATTGCCCAGATATTCATCTGGTTCATCAATATCTTCTACTGACGCTTCTGGTTCAGCCATTTCAAGTTTCAGATCCGGTGAATTCTACTGGTTGTTCCTCAAATAGCTCCATTTGAGGCTCCGGGTAGTTTTCCTGGAAAAAGGACGCGCTATCCTTCACTTCATCATCAATCTTGGATTCAATTGATTTGTCAATTGCTTCCATTCTTCTGAGGATATCTCTATCCCTCCATTCATATTCTTTGACAGGCCTTATTGAATTTGTAGATATTGGTATTGCTGATTCAGTCAGGAGCCAAAAACAATCACCTCCACCTATCTTATTGCCACAAGGACCCAACTATCGTCCCAACCTTTCAACGCCGCAAGTGGAAGAATCACCTTTATCATAATAAAACACAAAATCATACCATTCTGATGAAGTGTATAGTGTAATATCGGGCCTATAGCCATGGACCAATTCAAATGGAGTTCACCCCATTGAAGAAGGATTACTTGATGCTGTTCTCTGCCTTATGTTTGCACATAATTCACCACAAAATGACCATAATCGCCTCGGTGATTTCTTCTTCGCTGACTTGGTTGTGATTGCACTTCCAAGGTGTCCAATCGCTTGTTCTGCTCGATTTTGAAATGGGCAATGAGGTTGTATGAATGTCTGATGAATATGGTTGCGCTTTACAATTGAATTCCAGTGCGTCTTGTAAGTTCTTGGTGATCCTTGTTCGGGAGCACCGTCAGAAATCAAATGCTCTGGGATTCCAATTTCATGAATGAATGTTTTCAATCCTTGATGCGCTTGTGATTTATCCTGTATTGTTATAAATACTTCAAACCCATTTCCATTTGTGAAGATCTGTGCACATTTTTCCTGTCTCATAATACTGGTAGTCCTAGCATGCCATGTATCAGTGTACCAGGTTCCTTGTGCAACTCTCTTGTTTCTGAAGCGCTGTGTAGGCAGCCTCTTCATCAATGGTAATTGCAAATTCCTGAGGGCCTTCTGCGTCGTGACTTTCAATGTCTGCTCAGCTTTCTTGAAACTAATATTCCAAGTTTGGCTAGGCGTTCACAGTCAACTTTGTTTGGACCTTCAATTAGTTATCACTGATGGCCCCCATTGATTTCTTCTATCAAGAGACCTTCTCTCAAGTGTATTGTCAATTTTTTGCAAGCTAGGGGCTTGTTTTGATTCTTTTTCAGGAGCTTCCATGAATTCAAATTCTGCATCGTCAAACAAAAATTGGTCTACCCTTCGCGCGCTTGAAATATTCCTTACTGAAGAAATCCGATGAGCAATATTTCCATCTGTTGCAATTTGGCATTCAGTTAGCACTCTTCTTGTTGATACCTGATGTACTCTCATCAGTTTGCATTGCTGCATGACACTTGGATTCCTGTTCTCTAAGCTGGTCTTGGGGAGCATACCTGTAACATTACTTGTAGGTTCTGTTACAATAGAGTTTGCATCTTCAGTCGACATTGCTTGAACACTCAAATGGTCCCCTGAAATGGGATCCCCATTGTCGATTGCTAATTCAGCCATCCTGAACTTCAATGAATGTGGGTCCCATGGGGTGTCATTCGTTGCAATCAAATGTTGACATTCATCAAGCTCCAATCTTGTTGGCTTCCTTGTGGGGAAATATGAAATCACATTTCTCATACTCAATTTTATGAAAACTTTCCTTGGATCATCATCCTCCATTGGTGTTTGAATTGTGATTCCATGCTTGGATCTTGGGTCAAATTGGCGCGGTGTTTCTTCAACAGAATTGAAATTGCAGTCCCTCACTTGATTTGGGCATATCAAGCTGTTCTTCAATTTGTTCCCAAAGTACAGCGCTTGATGGAACACTATGATGTAGACTTGTCCTGATGTTGGACTTGTCCAAGCAGTTGCACAGCTTCCAATCGGGATCTTCTTGATGGGCTTGTATTCTTCAGAAAAAGGTGCAACATCAACATGCGTTGTGATCTGATCAGGATTTAACAATATCATATTACTTCCTGCGGCGGTGGTATCATCATGTGAATCTAGCTCACAGTACCCTTCCTCATTTTCTCCATCATCAAAATCTAAAGGAACATTCATCTTGTATAATGACCGGCTCACCATTGTTAACAATTTGTGTTCTAGTGATGGTGTCCGGTTATTATGTCATTTCTTAGATTTTGAGCCAAAGCTATCACCTGCGCCTTCATTCTCAGCCTTCCTTTGCCTTTTTGGTCTCAGCAGCCTTTGAGATTTCTTTTCTTCTTTGCCTGTCTCATCTGGTAAAGCTCCTGTCGCTGTTCTTTTGACATTGTTTTATAAACACTTGTTGGGTAAGGCTTGCATTCAACTTTTCCTGTAAACGTTCCAGTTGTTTTCTGCTTCTTGTTGCTGGTTGTGCCCACAGAGTACACACTTCTGGAACCTCTTTTATGCTTCCCATTTGCAAGCTTCTTCAATCCAAGTCGATTGGTGAATAGAATCAAACATTCATTGAAGTTGTCACGATAGTCTTTGCTCTCATCAATTGCATCTGCTTTTGCAGCATCAAGCCGCTCATCACTGATTGAATTGATTAAAATCCCAAACAAATCTCCTTTCATTGTGATTCTTTTCAAATCTCAGAATTGTTCCATGAAAAGCAGTCCAGTTTCGCTTGTGCTTGTTCCAGTCATAATTCTTAGCATCGCCAGTGTAATGCAAATCTTTCATTTCCTGATAGGTTTTGTTCAGAACCATAGTGATATTGGTATCAGTGTAAGCATGTTGCATCAATGAAATGAAAGCATTTCTGGCATTACCAGAGTTCAGAGCAGTGTTTTGGAAATGTGCCACATATTCCCAACCAGGACCTTTTCTCGTTGCATAGCATAACAACCTCCAGACGACGTTGTTATCCTCATCATACTGGTGACCTGACAAGACACCACACCTTTCATTGTAGTCACTCCAAGTTGGATAGGTATCTGTTGGACTTTGCCCGACTGTTCCAGCCCTGGCTTCGTCTGTAACTTCTTCCTTCTCTTGGGGTCTTATGACATACAAGATTGGGAATCCCTCAGAGTTGAATCTGTATCTCAAGTTTTGTCAAAAGCCTTCCTCCCATTCTCTGAACTTCGTAAGGTCCTTTAGCTCAGGTGGGGTTGCTTTTTCCTGTGATTTCACACTTGATTCCATCATCTTGATTCTGAATTGCTGTAGTTCCAGATTGTTTGGATTTGCTTTCCAGTCGATAGCCCTTGGCTTGACTCCAATCAATGGTTGATACCGGGCCCAATTTGCCCAAGTGAGAAGCCTCGATGATAGCCTGTTACCATAGTGGATACTTTTTGGATTAGGGCAGTCTGGACTGATAGATTTCAATCCATACATGAATGATTTGATGCTTTCCTTGTTGAGGTCTGTAATCTCACGAATATTAGACATCCCTCCCCTCATAATTTCTTCAGCTGATTCATAGTTGATACCAAAATCCATCAAGCTGCTTCTGAAGGCAAGCTGTTCTGGATTCAGAAATCTTCCATTGTTGAATTCCCTGATTTTTATTTTTGGTTGGGATGACCTCCTTCCGTACCGTTCAGCCCTTAGGTCGACATCTAGTTGATTCTCATCTTCATCGCTGCTATCACTATCACTCTGATTAACGTCATCTGGATTTCTGTGTTGCTTCACCGCATCCTGTATGGCTCTGATCCTTTTCTTTACTTCCTTGTCGATGACTCTTTTCCAAGTTGAGTTCATTTCTGGATCAGTCATAGCCTTTTCCATTACACGCATGATTGTTTTCTCATTCAATCTGTCTTCATCCATACTTTCGTCATCACTCTTATCATCCATCGTGATTCCTGGTTGATCTTGATCCACTTCCATTTTTGTTTCCTCCTCGCTACTGCTGGAGTCATATTCGGCATCATCCTTTGGCTTTGCCTTTTGACCTTGTTTTTCTTGCTGTAGCCATGATAGGGACGGGATTTAAACTGTTCAAGCGATATTCAATTTTTGGAGTTTTGATGGTCGTTTCGATCGAGTATTCAATTGGATGTGGTATGTGAATCGGAAGTGGTATGTGAAGGGAGAATGTAATCGGATCAAAAGATTGGATGTGAGATGGTTTGTAGATGTTGACTGCTGTCGAGTGTGATTGGCTTATCTGTTTTGTATTTGTATATCCGGATCGAATTTTTGTTCTGGTTTTGTTTCTACTTTTGTTCGGATCGAGTTTTTGTTCCGGTTATCTGTATGAGTGAGCTTTTGCTTTTGCCGCAATTTAAGATTGTGAGCTTTCCTATCCTTTCTTGGGATTTTGCTCATTCTGTATTTCTGTGGTGAAAGATTGTTTCCTGAGAATTTAGTGTTCTCTTTTCCTTTCCTTTTGGATCTTTACGATCTTCGAGATTTGGTGTTCTCATATCTTTGGATTTTCGTTTCGTGCGGGCAGATGCTTTTTACAATCTGTTCCTTCCGGGCAGATGCTCTTTGCAATCTGTTCCTTCCAATCTGTTTCACCACAGGATACTTCAGGCTCAATCTTCTGGCTCACGTCGTTCTTGTTTTCAGTGAAAGATCAGTGTTCTTGAATATTGATTCCTTTCAACTGATGCCAACCTGGGCGGCTCTTTCGACTGAGCCGTCCAGCATCTTTTCCCTTGCTTGTTTTGCTGGATCTCGAAACCCGATGGAGCCTACCATCTTGGTTCGGTTCTTTGGTCTCTTCTTTCAGGGGGACCGCCCTGGTGTTGGTCTATTCCAGGGCTCCACAGGCAACTGCCTCTTTTACATCCTTGAGGGTTGATGCCGGTAGCTGATCAGGCTATTCCGGATGCTTTGTCTTCGAGCTCAACTGCGTTCCTCGGTGGAAACGCCATTCGTCCTCCACAGCTCGTAGAGTGCTGTGGGTCTGATAAACTAGAAAAAGTGCGTCGTAACAGTAATAAAACAAACGCAATCGATCTTACGATCGATTGATTTAGTGAGTAGAACAACTGTTGTTACAGTTCAATCGTCCTCATCGATCAAATCGACAGGTTAATTACTCGTCGTCATTGTGTAATTTTAGCATACAAAAAACAGATGTAATCTTAAGACACAAAACACACGCAATACCATCTTCGATCGGTCTTTTGTTTTACCGTATTATCGTGTAATTCACCGCGATATTCTCATTGAAATATCACATGTGAATGTACCTTATCATGTAGAATTAGTACTAGGTTGTACATAGATTTTAGGGCATGATAGTGTTTTAGAGTTGTTAATTCTTCGAAGAGTGAGCTGATGGGGAGAATTTCGCTAAGAGGCAATCCACATGGATAATCGCCGACAATTATTCACTCAGGTTAAATAACCTTACAAATAAGGTTATTTGCCTTCGTGACTCTTCGTACGTACGAATATGCGTTTACACGGTGTATTCTTTTCATGCTGAAGGAGTAGCGGGGTTGGTGTGTGGAGTTGTGACGTCACTAACATCAAAGTATGCTAGCTCCGGTGGATCAAAATCATCTTCAGTAAGGAGAACGCCATCGGATGTCTTGCTGAAGATGTGTGCCGTAGGAGGACCATCAAAACTCTCCCCATAGTTGTTAGGGAGTGGAGAAGGTGACCAGCTCGGGCTGTCATCGACCTTCTTATATAGAAAGCTCGGTAACGAGGGGTGGGCGGGTGGTTGAAGAATAGGTTGAGAGCCAGATGCGGGAGGTGTTGTACCTGGTTGTTCGTTGGGTACAGATGGGATGGTGTCATTGCCAGTGTCAGGAATCAGCGGGTGAAACGCTAGGGGGAATTGAGTTGCCTGGTTTCGTAGACTTGTCAATGGGTTTACTCTGAGTGGTATGCTCCCCATGTTTGAATGCTGGAGCTTCTCCAGTGGCGTATAAACGGGGCAAGGAATCCTTGGCGTTACGCCATTTGATGAAACCATCATCAGTGAATAGGCCTGCGCGTTTGTTACAGGACTCAGGTGTAAGAGCAGAGCGTACACCGGACCGGTCGAGTAACTTGTTGGTAACTGGATCCCAGATTCGGAAACAAAGGCTATTGCCAACATGTTCGGCAATGCCGACGAAGTGACCGAGACGTTCGGTAGACTGTGTACCAAAAGGGAAGTCATTGGTTTTGAAGTAAAGAGGTTCGAACCAGAAGAAACTGGTGTATGCGCTGATGTCACCAAGTGTACCGGTAGCAATGAAGACCGGTTCTTTATCTGACAGCGTAGGATCAGAAATAACATTGAGGAGACCAGCGACGTATGTCATGCACAGTAGCCATAGATGTGGTGGTGTGCCTGTGCGATCCATGACACGATTGACAATGCGCTTGAACGTTTGGTATCGGCGTTCGAATTGATTCTGGTGTTGGTGATAAGGTTCACTTTGCCAGAGTCCAATCCATAGCATTTTGAGGTAATCGACGACCTTCTTACTGGATTGATAGTTACCGTGGTTGCAAAGAAGGCGAATGGGCCTGCCCCTATTTGCGAACAAAGTTCTGGAAGCAAGATAGGAAGTCGCCGGTGGTACGCATTTCTTCAACGTGTATAATATGTGACTTGCGGCCGAAAAAGATCTGAGCAATCTTGGAGCCACCATCAATTGCTGGGACATCTGAATAGACAGCATCGGACATGACATCGTCATTGAAGGGTCGAACGTTCATGGCCGGTTGAGGGGAATGAAAGCGTTTGAAAATGTTGCCATCAGGGCTAACCGCCAATGAACCATATTGGGTTGAGTTTTCAAACGTGGCCTTGATGCGATTGGTGGAAACCCAACAAAAGAAAGGTTTCAGGGATAGGTAGTCATGTTCGTTGGGGTATCTCTCGCGGGGCGTAGCCGCAATACGTGTAGTATCACTGGCAGTGCAATCTGTCGGAAACGCAGTGACTGTCCCAGAGGCTTCAGGTAAGGTGCAGCACGCGAGGCGTTCTTGATGAATGTAGTCGGTGGAAGTAAGCCAAAAGGAGCGATCGTTGGTTCTATGGTCATCAATTGGAAGGAAGGGAGATCGAGTGGATTGGCTGGAATATGAACTGAGGGACGTGACCGTGGAGGAGTCGGGTGGTACAGAGATATCTAATCCTTCAAGACAACGTGGGTTTCCATATTCGTCGTAATCGGCATAAGGGAGTTGCTGTGGCTGAGGAGGATATTTCTGGAGAAATTGTTCATCTTTCGCACTGATCGTGGTATCGAGAACAGATGGGTCCCAATGTTTATCGGATGTCATGATAACATGTGGGAGCGTGTCAAACTCAACAGTCGTGTACTTTTGCATCGCAAGGTATGGTAAACCGTGTCGTATGCTAAGAGGCAGTGCATATCCATCGGAGGTGGTGATGACTTGTCCACCGCCAGCTTTGATGGATGTGTCGTCGACAGTGGAAAAATATGCTTCCATCTGACCGGAGGACAATATAGAAGAGTGTCGTCCCGTATATGCACATTCATTGAAAATGAGGATGACGGGGCCTCTGTTCGATATGGAATATGCTCCGCATGTAGCAATGGGGATATTCTGAACCTGGTGATTGTTAATGCCGGTGACATTGACATATCGTGGTGGGATATCCTTGGAAATGAGACATGCATCATTGCCGATGATGCAACCATTTGCGCCGCGATCGACCATGGCAAAACCAGGGCTAGTGACCGTAGTTTTGTGTATGCGGTATGTGTACGACGTTACTGGGCTATCGTTAGGAAAGGTCAGATCTTCGTCAGGATTATACCACTGATGAAAATTGGCGGAATATGATGATGTTCCTACAGGTATTTGGGTGTCACCGTCCTTTTTGTACCGAATGTCAGGGTTTTCG
This sequence comes from Pseudo-nitzschia multiseries, assembly GCA_037355745.1. Lineage (NCBI taxonomy): Eukaryota > Bacillariophyta > Bacillariophyceae > Bacillariales > Bacillariaceae > Pseudo-nitzschia > Pseudo-nitzschia multiseries. Next base: position 20,158,026 of record CM074785.1, on the reverse strand, counting down.
GAAAGGAATCGAGCGGGATGTGCGGGTGACACGGAAGACTTGAGAGGTCGCTGGTCCTTGGATGAAGAGGTTGTTGATTTGTATACACCTAAGAATGCATGGAAAACACCTCTACGATCATTTTCTACAGCAGGATGTAGATCTGCTGCTGAATTGGCAAGTTCATCTTTGGTCAAAGTATTGTCTTCTCGGAATGATACCGAATGTCCATGTTGATATGCCTTCTGGGTAATGGGTTTGACACTGTTGGGGTCAGGCTGGTCCTTGTTAAGTAAGTCGTGTCATAACAACGCGACCACGATTTTCTTGCCTTCTGGAGAAAAACTAAGCCAACTTTTCATGTCTTGACGTGACAGGGCCTTCCATATGTTTGTAGGCAGACGTGTGGTAGGGTCAGGGGTACGTCCAGCCTTAAATACCGCATAATCCTGATAGTCTCCTTCAAATTCGATAGGGAGAGCATAGTCATCATGGTGTTGGCTTTGTTCAGAGGAGAAATCATGAACGTGTGCACGTACAGTCGACCGAGGAGCAGACATCGCGAACTGCAAATCGAGTCGAGTTGCTTCGAGTAAAAGCGTGATTTTAAGATCGTGGATAGCAGCGGCTTCGGCGACCTGCATCCGTCACGGTGCTATTCGTCCCACCTGGATCCTTGACCTTGGCAAACTGTTCACTTAGCTGAAAGCTGGAATAGCATGCCTGACATAATGCTGATTTTACAGTATGGTACTCAAGGGGCTTGTTGGGAGGACGGAGCTTATTGAGGTGATTTAATTCATCAAACCAATGTGTAATGAATTTCACTTTGGATTCCTTCCAATTGTTGAGATTCAACTTTAGCAACGCTTGTAGCTGAGTCGAGTTGTCATATACCTTGGCTTTCAATTCGCTGTGAAGGTTTACGAAATCGAAGTATGCCTTGCGTCCATCACGAGTGGTAGAATGACTGTGTACACATGATGCAGAAAGATCACTTTTGAAGACTTCCAACATTAGTACCCAGAAGAAGGCACATTGTTTGACGAAGAGATCACGGGTATAACCCAGAAGCGTAGCTGGAGGCCAAGTTTCATCAAGGAATGTCTCAGTGTTGATGTCGTATGCCTCGAGTTTAGCCTTGAAACCAACGAGCCAGTGTTCGAATCTTGAGTCATTCGTGAGGGGCGTAAAGGACTTTTCATCCCATGCTTTTCGGCACCAAGATTCATACTTTACCTGCTGAGGGGACTTTTTGCTACTTCCCGCCGGAGGAGGTGGTGGGTTCAGAGCGGATTCGTTACGCAAGCGTTGGGCACGCTCTTCGCGGAATGGCTGGAATTCCTTATATGTATATGATTTCACATCCTTCCAAGTTCTCAAGTCTTCTGCTAGAGCGGCATCGTCTTCTTGTAGATCGATAGCGAAATCCGCAAGTGCTTCTACGTTCCTTTGAACGGATCCAGGGATATGCGTTGGTAGTCCTCCTTCAGTATAGGTAAGCTCGCGCGCAAAGTCCGGTTCGATAAGCGCGCCGAGGAATGCATTCCACTTGCACAATCCGCCTTCCTTGAGAGCTAAACACAATTTACTACTATCCTCACTTGTTACGTTGAGTAGGGATGTGAGTATCTTTTTCATATCAGTATCAAAACTGGGAAAGAGGTTGGTAGTAGTAACTTCGGCGTCATTCTTCTCTTCGCCCCCAAATACATTGCCGGGCATCGTCGGTATGTTCGGCATCTGTGACGGTTCCGATCCTCCAAGAGAATTGCGCGGTGACTGGGAATGAGAACTGCTTTGTGTACGATGTGCGACTGGCATATGCCAGCGTAGAGATTGTATTCAATTTCATTCCTGTTCCTTTTTGGTGTGCAAATCTTGAGTCATTCGTGAGGGGTGTAAAGGACTTTTCATCCCGAGCTTTTCGGCACCAAGATTCGTACTTTACCTGCTGAGGGGACTTTTTGCTACTTCCCGCCGGAGGAGGTGGGGGGTTCAGAGCGGATTCATTACACATGCGTTGGGCACGCTCTTCGCGGAATGACTCGAATTCCTTGTATGTATATGATTTTACATCCTTCCAAGTTCTCAAGTCTTCTGCTAGAGCGGCATCGTCTTCTTGTAGATTGATAGCAAAATCCGCAAGTACTTCTATGTTCCTTTGAACGGATCCAGGGATATGCGTTGGTAGTCCTCCTTCAGTATAGGTAAGCTCGCGCGCAAAGTCCGGTTCGATAAGCGCGCCGAGGAATGCATTCCACTTGCACAATCCGCCTTCCTTGAGAGCTAAACACAATTTACTACTATCCTCACTTGTTACGTTGAGTAGGGATGTGAGTATCTTTTTCATATCAGTATCAAAACTGGGAAAGAGGTTGGTAGTAGTAACTTCGGCGTCATTCTTCTCTTCGCCCCCAAATACATTGCCGGGCATCGTCGGTATGTTCGGCATCTGTGACGGTTCCGATCCTCCAAGAGAATTGCGCGGTGACTGGGAATGAGAACTGCTTTGTGTACGATGTGCGACTGGCATATGCCAGCGTAGAGATTGTATTCAATTTCATTCCTGTTCCTTTTTGGTGTGCAAATCTTGAGTCATTCGTGAGGGGTGTAAAGGACTTTTCATCCCGAGCTTTTCGGCACCAAGATTCGTACTTTACCTGCTGAGGGGACTTTTTGCTACTTCCCGCCGGAGGAGGTGGGGGGTTCAGAGCGGATTCATTACACATGCGTTGGGCACGCTCTTCGCGGAATGACTCGAATTCCTTGTATGTATATGATTTTACATCCTTCCAAGTTCTCAAGTCTTCTGCTAGAGCGGCATCGTCTTCTTGTAGATTGATAGCGAAATCCGCAAGTGCTTCTACGTTCCTTTGAACGGATCGAGGGATATGCGTTGGTAGCCCTCCTTCAGTATAGGTAAGCTCGCGCGCAAAGTCCGGTTTGATAAGCGCGCCGAGGAATGCATTCCACTTGCACAATCCGCCTTCCTTGAGAGCTAAACACAATTTACTACTATCCTCACTTGTTACGTTGAGTAGGGATGTGAGTATCTTTTTCATATCAGTATCAAAACTGGGAAAGAGGTTGGTAGTAGTAACTTCGGCGTCATTCTTCTCTTCGCCCCCAAATACATTGCCGGGCATCGTCGGTATGTTCGGCATCTGTGACGGTTCCGATCCTCCAAGAGAATTGCGCGGTGACTGGGAATGAGAACTGCTTTGTGTACGATGTGCGACTGGCATATGCCAGCGTAGAGATTGTATTCGATTTCATTCCTGTTCCTTTTTGGTGTGCAAGCCGTCCTAGAGCTTGCGACTGTTAATCTATTATTTTCCTTCTGAATCCGATTCGTTGAGAGTCTGATTCAAAGGCTTCTGAAGAACAGCAACACTGCGTTAGTGTGTTAGTAGACGAAGCGATTGTACTCTATGCGTAACGATTGTGTTTGGATACTTTCAGCAACGGATAATCGGACTACAGGCGAAGCTAGGGAGACGCCAGATCTCTTCTTGCTGTGACTTGTTCAGATTGCAGCGAGACAGACCTTAGTATGTAGATTACAAGTAGTTGGTAGCAACTAGTGTGAATTTTGGGATATAAATAAGTTGAATGTTAAAAGTATAAGATAAAGTGAAATCTTGCCGAAATGCAAGATATCTCTTTTATTGAGATGAATACGTTGCAACTGCTGTTGCGTAGTGATGAGATTACTCGCTGATTATTTCCGTACTTGTATTGGTCGTTGACCATATATATCTGTATGCATGTATATGTATTGTGTGAGAATCACAGGCCAACGGTTTTCTTCTCTTGTTCCGTTAGGAAGACTTCATGATACGTTTATCATTAAGGTCAGGAATTGCTCCCGTAGCTCGTGTGATATTTTATGAAATCAGAGTTTGCTCACCGAAGAACAATGGCAATACTGTAAAACAGGGATTGCTCACCGTTGATGCGCGATGGGAATCGATGCGCCGTGGGAATCGATATGCCGTGGGAATCGATTACTTAGATTGATACGGGACTCATTGATTTGTACGAATAGGATATCTACCATCTGGTAGCTTTGGTACTTCTGGTCACGAAAGGAATTTAATAATTGCTGGTTCCATGATCATCAATAGGGAGGAAGGGAGACCGAGTGGAATGGCTGGAATATGAACTGAGAGACGTGACCGTGGAAGAGCCAGGGGATACAGAGATATCCAATCCTTCAAGGCAACGTGGATTTCCGGTATTCGTCATAATCGGTATATGGGAGTTGCTGCGGCTGAGGAGGATATTTCTGGAGAAATTGTTCATCTTTTGCACTGATTGTGGTATTGAGAACAGATGGGTCCCAATGCTTATCTGATGTCATGGTAACATGTGGGAGCGTGTCAAACTCAATAGTCGTGTACTTTTGCATCGCAAGGTATGGTAAACCATGCCGAATGCTAAGGGGCAGTGCATATCCATCGGAGGTGGTGATTACCTGTCCACCGCCCGCTTTGATGGATGTGTCATCGACAGTGGAAAAATATGCTTCCATCTGACCGGAGGACAAGATAGAAGGGTGTCGTCCCGTATATGCACATTCATTGAAAATGAGGATGACGGGACCTCTATTCGATATAGAATAAGCTCCGCATGTAGCAATGGGAATATTTTGTACCTGATGATTGTTAATGCCGGTGACATTGACATATCGTGGTGGGATATCCTTGGAAATGAGACATGCATCATTGCCGATGATGCAACCATTTGCACCGCGATTGACCATGGCGAAACCGGGATTAGTGATCCTAGCTTTGTGTGCACGATATGTGTACAATGTTACTGGGCTATCGTTAGGAAAGGTCAGATCATCGTCGGGATTATACCACTGTTGGAAATTGGCGGAATAAGAGGATTTTCCTACAGGTATTTGGGTGTCACCGTCCTTTTTGTACCGAATGTCAGGGTTTTTGGAGAGGAATCGAGCGGGATGCGCGGGTGACACGGAAGACTTGAGGGGTCTTTGGTCCTTGGAGGAAGAGGTTTTAGACTTGTATACACCTAATGATGCATGGAAAACACCTCGACGATCATTTTCTACAGCGGGATGTAGGTCTGCTGCGGAATTGACATGTTCATCTTTGTTCGAAGTATCATCTTCTAGGAATGAGACAGAATGTCCATGTTGGTATGCTTTCCGGGTGATGGGCTTGACATTGTTGGGGTCAGGTTGATCCTTTGAAAGCAAATCGTGTCGTAACGATGCGACCATGACTTTCTTGCCTTCCGGAGAAAAGTTTAGCAAACTCTTCATGTCCTGACGTGATAGGGCCTTCCATATGTTTGTGGGCAGGCGCGTGGTAGGGTCAGGTGCACGTCCAGCCTTAAATACCGCATAGTCTTGATAGTCACCTTCGAATTCGATAGGGAGAGCATAGTTGTCATGGTTTTGACTTTGTCCAGATGAGAAGTTGTGAACATATGCACGTACAGTTGACTTAGGAGCCGGCATTGCGGACTGGGAATTGAGTCGAGTTGCTTCGAGTAGGAGCGTGATTTTAAGTTTGTGAATAGCAGCTGCTTCAGCGTCTGCATCTGTCACGGTGCTATTCGTCCCACCTGGATCCTTGACTTTGGCAAACTGTTCACTTAGCTGAAAGCTGGAATAGCATGCCTGACATAATGCTGATTTTGCAGTATGGTACTCAAGGGGCTTATTGGGAGGACGGAGCTTGTTGAGGTGATTTAATTCATCAAACCAATGTGTGATGAATTTCACTTTGGATTCTTTCCAATTGCTGAGATTCAACTTTAGCAATGCTTGCAATTGGGTCGAGTTGTCATACACCTTGGCTTTCAATTCGCTGTGGAGGTTCACGAAATCAAAGTATGCTTGACGTCCATTACGTGTGGTAGAATGGCTGTGTACACACGACGCAGATAGATCGCTTTTGAAGACTTCCAACATTAGTACCCAGAAGAAGGCACACTGTTTAACGAAAAGGTCACGTGTATAACCTTGTAGCGTAGCTGGAGGCCAGGTTTCATCAAGGAATGTCTCTGTGTCGATGTTGTATGCCTCGAGTTTAGCTTTGAAACCTACGAGCCAATGTTCGAATCTTGAGTCATTCGTGAGGGGCGTAAAAGACTTTTCATCCCGTGCTTTTTGGCACCAAGACTCGTACTTTACCTGCTGAGGTGTCTTTTTATTACTTCCTGGCGGAGGAGGTGGAGGGTTCAGAGCAGATTCGGTCTGCATACGGATGGCACGTTCCAAACGGAATTTTCTGAATTCTTCATACTGGATATGACTTTACATCTTTCCAATCCTTCTCGTCCTCTTGTAGGTCGATAGAGAACTCCGCAAGTGCCTCTATGATCCGTTGGATGGATCGATGGAGATGTGTTGGTAGTCCTCCTTGAGTGTAGGTAATCTTGCGGGCAAAATCCGGTTCGATAAGCGCGCCGAGAAATGCCGTCCACTCGCATAATCCTCCTTCCTTGAGAGCTAAACACAGGGTGTTATTTGCTTCTCTTGTTACGCGGAATAGAGATATAAGTATCAGCTTCATATCAGTATCAAAACTAGGAACAGGAAAATGGTTGACAGCAGCGGCTTCGGCATCACCCGTGCTGTTCCCGCCTCCAAATAGATTGGCGGGCATGTTCGGCATTTGTGATGATTCCGATCCTTCGAAGGAATCGCGCGGTGAATGAGAACTGCTTTGTGTACAATGTGCGATTGGCATATGCCAGCGTAGGGATTGTATTCAATTCCGTTCCTGTTCCTTTTGTGTGCAAGCCACCTTGGAGCTTGCGACTGTTAATCTATTATTTTCCTTCTGAATCCAGTCCATCAAGGGTCTGATTCAAAGGCTTCTGAAGAACAGCACCGCTGCGTTAGTGTGTTAGTAGACGAGCGATTGTACTCTACGCGTGACAATTGTGGTTGGATACTTTTGGCAACGGATAATCGGACTACAGGAGAGACTATGGAAACGCCAGATCTCTTCTTGCTGTGAACTTATTCAGATACAGCGAGACAGACCTTAGTAATGTAGATTACAAGTAGTTGGTAGCAACTAGTGTGAATTTTGGGATATAAATCAGTTGAATGTTAAAAGTATGAGATAAAGTGAAATCTTGCCGAAATGCAAGATATCTCTTTTATTGAGATGAATACGTTGCAACTGCTGTTGCGTAGTGATGAGATTACTCGCTGATTATTTCCGTACATGCATTGGTCGTTGACCATATATATCTGTATGTATATATATATGTTGTGTGAGAATCACAGGCCAACGGTTTTCTTCTCTTGTTCCGTTAGGAAGACTTCATGATATGTTTATCATTAAGATCAGGAATTGCTCCCGTAGCTTGTGTGATATTTTATGAAATCAGAGTTTGCTCACCGAAGAACAATGGCAATACTATAAAACAGAGATTGCTCACCGTTGATGCACGATGGGAATCGATGCACTGTGGGAATCAATATGTCGTGGAAATCAATTACTTTGGTTGATACGGGACTCATTGATTCGTACGAATAGGATATCTACCATCTGGTAGCTTTGGTACTTCTGGTCACGAAAGGAATTTAATATAAGAGATCGTACTAAGAGAGCGCACGTACGAAGAGTCATAAAAGGCAAATAACCTTATTCGTAAGGTTATTTAACCTGAGTGAATAATCGGAGTGAATAATTGTCGGCGCTTCGATCATGTGGATTGTCTTTTACCGGATTTCCCCATCAGCTCACTCTTTGAAGAATTAACAACTCTAAACACACTATCATGCCCTAATTTACGTACACTCTAGTACTAATTCTACATGATAAGATATGATGATTTTACATGTGATATCTCGTGATAAGGATATCACGGCGCATTATACGGTAAAAGACCGACCAACGATGGCCGGTTAAGAATTACATGTGTTTTGCGCTTTACCAGTTTTGGGGCAAATAACACGGTGGTAACGGGCGCAAGCATTACTGCTGCAAATTACACAGTAATATGCCTGCAAACGACAAGTAATTAACCTCTCGTTCGTTCGTTCGTTTGATCGTTCGATCGTTCAATCGTTCAATCACATCTAAGATGATTAGTGCTTTGCAGGGGCCCTGTGGAGTTGTTGCGTACGTAGTTATTGTATGTATTGTAAGTATGTGTCAGTAAAGTTATGGTAAGAAGTTCTACGACCAAAATATAACTCAGTCATGAACCCAAAAACCCCCTAGGTTTGAGCACTGTGCAAATCCTGCAAGTCCAAGACCAAAATAAAACTCAGTCATCAACCCAAAAAACCACCAGATTTTAGCAGAGTGCAAATCCTGCCAGTCCCCGACCAAAATATAACACAGTCATCAACCCAAAAACCCACCAGATTTTAGCACAGTGCAAATCCTGCCAATCCCTGACTAAAATATAACTCAGTCATCAACCCAAAAATCCAACCAGATTTGAACACAGAGCAAATCATTTTCAGTCCAGAACCATAATATAATTAAATCGTCAACCCTAAAACCCACCAGATTTGAACACAGTGCAAATCTTTCCAGTCCCTAATCAAAATATAACTCAGTCATCAATTCAAAAACCCACCAGATTTTAGAACAGTGCAAATCATGCCAATTCCCGACTAAAATATAACTCAGTCATCAACCCAAAAACCCACCAGATTTTAGCACAGTGCAAATCCTGCCAATCCCCTACTAAAATATAACTCAGTCATCAACCCAAAAACCAACCAGATTTGAACACAGTGCAGATCTTTTCAGTCCCGAACCAAAATATAATTAAATCGTCAACCCTAAAACCCACCAGATTTAGACACAGTGCAAATCTTTCCAGTCCCTAACCAAAAAATAACTCAGTCATCAATTCAAAAACCAACCAGATTTTAGCACAGTGCAAATCCTGCCAATCCCTGACTAAAATATAACTCAGTCATCAACCCAAAAACCAACCAGATTTGAACACAGTGCAGATCTTTTCAGTCCAGAACCAAAATATAATTAAATCGTCAACCCTTAAAACCACCAGATTTGAACACAGTGCAAATCCTGCCAGTCCCTAACCAAAATATAACTCAGTCATCAATTCAAAAACCAACCAGATTTTAGCACAGTGCAAATCCTGCCAATCCCCGACTAAAATATAACTCAGCCATCAACCCAAAAAACCACCAGATTTTATCACTGTGCAAATCCTGCCAGTCCCCGACCAAAACATAACGCAGTTATCAACCCAAAAACCCACTAGATTTTAGCACAGTGCAAATCCTGCCAATCCCCTACTAAAATATAACTCAGTCATCAACCCAAAAACCAACCAGATTTGAACACAGTGCAAATCTTTTCAGTCCAGAGCCAAAATATAACTAAATCGTCAACCCTAAAAACCACAAGATTTGAACACAGTGCAAATCTTTCCAGTCCCTAACCAAAATATAACTCAGTCATCAACCCAAAACCAACCTTTTTTTTAGACAAGTGCAAATCCTGCCAATTCCCGACTAAAATATAACTCAGTCATCAACCCACAAACCCACCAGATTTTAGCACAGTGCAAATCCTGCCAATCCCCTACTAAAATATAACTCAGTCATCAACCCAAAAAATAAACCAGATTTGAACACAGTGCAGATCTTTTCAGTCCTGAACCAAAATATAACTATATCGTCAACCCTAAAACCAACCAGATTTAGACACAGTGCAAATCTTTCCAGTCCCTAACCAAAAAATAACTCAGTCATCAATTCAAAAACCAACCAGATTTTAGCACAGTGCAAATCCTGCCAATCCCCGACTAAAATATAACTATATCGTCAACCCTAAAACCAACCAGATTTAGACACAGTGCAAATCTTTCCAGTCCCTAACCAAAAAATAACTCAGTCATCAATTCAAAAACCAACCAGATTTTAGCACAGTGCAAATCCTGCCAATCCCTGACTAAAATATAACTCAGCCATCAACCCAAAAACCAACCAGATTTGAACACAGTGCAGATCTTTTCAGTCCAGACCCAAATATTTTTAAATCGTCAACCCTAAAAACCACCAGATTTGAACACAGTGCAAATCTTTCCAGTCCCTAATCAAAATATAACTCAGTCATCAATTCAAAAACCCACCAGATTTTAGAACAGTGCAAATCATGCAAATTCCCGACTAAAATATAACTCAGCCATCAACCCAAAAACCCACCAGATTTTAGCACAGTGCAAATCCTGCCAATCCCCTACTAAAATATAACTCAGTCATCAACCCAAAAACCAACCAGATTTGAACACATTGCAAATCTTTTCAGTCCCTAACCAAAATATAATTAAATCGTCAACCCTAAAACTCACCAGATTTGAACACAGTGCAAATCTTTCCAGTCCCTAACCAAAATATAACTCAGTCATCAACCCAAAAACCAACCAGATTTTAGCACAGTGCAAATCCTGCCAATTCCCACTAAAATATAACTCAGTCATCAACCCAAAAACCCACCAGATTTTATCACTGTGCAAATCCTGCCAGTCCCCAACCAAAACATAATGCAGTCATCAACCCCAAAACCCACCAGATTTTAGCACAGTGCAAATCCTGCCAATCCCCTACTAAAATATAACTCAGTCATCAACCCAAAAACCAACCAGATTTGAACCCATTGCAAATCTTTTCAGTCCCTAACCAAAATATAATTAAATTGTCAACCCTAAAACTCACCAGATTTCAACACAGTGCAACTTTTTCCAGTCCCTAACCAAAATATAACTCAGTCATCAACCCAAAAACCAACCAGATTTTAGCACAGTGCAAATCCTGCCAATTCCCACTAAAATATAACTCAGTCATCAACCCAAAAACCAACCAGATTTTATCTCTGTGCAAATCCTGCCAGTCCCCGACCAAAACATAACGCAGTCATCAACCCAAAAACCCACTAGATTTTAGCACAGTGCAAATCCTGCCAATCCCCTACTAAAATATAACTCAGTCATCAACCCAAAAACCAACCAGATTTGAACACAGTGCAAATCTTTTCAGTCCCTAACCAAAATATAATTAAATCGTCAACCCTAAAACTCACCAGATTTGAACACAGTGCAAATCTTTCCAGTCCCTAACCAAAATATAACTCAGTCATCAACCCAAAAACCAACCAGATTTTAGCACAGTGCAAATCCTGCCAATTCCCACTAAAATATAACTCAGTCATCAACCCAAAAACCAACCAGATTTTATCTCTGTGCAAATCCTGCCAGTCCCCGACCGAAAAATAACGCAGTCATCAACCCAAAAACCCACTAGATTTTAGCACAGTGCAAATCCTGCCAATCCCCTACTAAAATATAACTCAGTCATCAACCCAAAAACCAACCAGATTTGAACACAGTGCAAATCTTTTCAGTCCAGAACCAAAATATAACTAAATCGTCAACCCTAAAAACCACAAGATTTGAACACAGTGCAAATCTTTCCAGTCCCTAACCAAAATATAACTCAGTCATCAACCCAAAACCCACCAGATTTTTAGCACTGTGCAAATCCTGCCAATTCCCCGACCAAAGTATAACGCAGTCATCAACCCAAAAACACACCCGGTTTTTTCACAGTGAAAATCCTGCCAATCCCCGACTAAAATATAACTCAGCCATCAACCCAAAAACCAACCAGATTTGAACACATTGCAAATCTTTTCAGACCCTAACCAAAATATAATTAAATCGTCAACCCTAAAACTCACCAGATTTGAACACAGTGCAAATCTTTCCATTCCTTAACCAAAATATAAATCAGTCATCAATTCAAAAACCAACCAGATTTTAGCACAGTGCAAATCCTGCCAATTCCCGACTAAAATATAACTCAGTCATCAACCCAAAAACCCACCAGATTTTAGCACTGTGCAAATCCTGCCAATTCCCCGACCAAAGTATAACGCAGTCATCAACCCAAAAACACACCAGATTTTAGCATAGTGAAAATCCTGCCAATCCCCGACTAAAATATAACTCAGCCATCAACCCAAAAACCAACCAGATTTGAACACATTGCAAATCTTTTCAGACCCTAACCAAAATATAATTAAATCGTCAACCCTAAAACTCACCAGATTTGAACACAGTGCAAATCTTTTCCAGTCCTTAACCGAAATATAAATCAGTCATCAATTCAAAAACCAACCAGTTTTTAGCACAGTGCAAATCCTGCCAATTCCCGACTAAAATATAACTCAGTCATCAACCCAAAAACCCACCAGATTTTAGCACTGTGCAAATCCTGCCAATTCCCCGAGCCAAAGTATAACGCAGTCATCAACCCAAAAACACACCAGATTTTAGCATAGTGAAAATCCTGCCAATCCCCGACTAAAATATAACTCAGCCATCAACCCAAAAACCAACCAGATTTGAACACATTGCAAATCTTTTCAGACCCTAACCAAAATATAATTAAATCGTCAACCCTAAAACTCACCAGATTTGAACACAGTGCAACTTTTTCCAGTCCCTAACCAAAATATAACTCAGTCATCAACCCAAAAACCAACCAGATTTTAGCACAGTGCAAATCCTGCCAATTCCCGACTAAAATATAACTCAGTCATCAACCCAAAAACCCACCAGATTTTAGCACTGTGCAAATCCTGCCAGTCCCTAGCCAAAATATAACGCAGTCATCAACCCTAAAACTCACCAGATTTTAGCACAGTTCAAATCCTGCCAATCCCCAACTAAAATGTAACTCAGCCATCAACCCAAAAACCAACCAGATTTGAACACATTGCAAATCTTTTCAGACCCTAACCAAAATATAATTAAATCGTCAACCCTAAAACTCACAAGATTTGAACACAGTGCAACTTTTTCCAGTCCCTAACCAAAATATAACTCAGTCATCAACCCAAAAACAAACCAGATTTTAGCACAGTGCAAATCCTGCCAATTCCCGACTAAAATATAACTCAGTCATCAACCCAAAAACCCACCAGATTTTATCACTGTGCAAATCCTGCAAGTCCCTAGCCAAAATATAACGCAGTCATCAACCCAAAAACCAACCAGATTTTAGCACAGTGCAAATCCTGCCAATCCCCGACTAAAATATAACTCAGTCATCAACCCAAAAAATAAACCAGATTTGAACACAGTGCAAATCATTTCAGTCCCGAACCAAAATATAATTAAATTGTCAACCCTAAAACCAACCAGATTTAGACACAGTGCAAATCTTTCCAGTCCCTAACTAAAATATAACTCAGTCATCAATTCAAAAACCAACCAGATTTTAGCACAGTGCAAATCCTGCCAATTCCCGACTAAAATATAACTCAGTCATCAACCCAAAAACCCACCAGAATTTTATCACTGTGCAACACAGTGCAAATCTTTCCAGTCCCTAGCCAAAATATAACGCAGTCATCAACCCAAAAACCAACCAGATTTTAGCACAGTGCAAATCTTGCCAATTCCCGACTTAAATATAACTCAGTCATCAACCCAAAAACCCACCAGATTTTATCACTGTGCAAATCCTGCCAGTCCCTAGCCAAAATATAACGCAGTCATCAACCCTAAAACTCACCAGATTTTAGCACAGTTCAAATCCTGCCAATCCCGACTAAAATATAACTCAGTCATCAACCCAAAAACCAACCAGATTTGAACACAGTGCAAATCTTTTCAGTCCCAAACCAAAATATAATTAAATTGTCAACCCTAAAACCCACCAGATTTAGACACAGTGCAAATCTTTCCAGTCCCTAACCAAAATATAACTCAGTCATCAATTCAAAAACCAACCAGAATTTTAGCACAGTGCAAATCCTGCCAATTCCCGACTAAAATATAACTCAGTCATCAACCCAAAAACCCACCAGATTTTAGCACTGTGCAAATCCTGCCAATTCCCCGACCAAAATATAACGCAGTCATCAACCCAAAAACTCACCAGATTTTAGCACTGTGCAAAACCTGCCAGTCCCCTGACTAAAATATAACTCAGTCATCAACCCAAAAACCCACAAAATTGTAGAACAGTGCAAATCCTGCCAATTCCCGACTAAAATATAACGCAGTCATCAACCCAAAAACCCACCAGATTTTAGCACAGTGCAAATCCTGCCAATCCCCGACTAAAATATAACTCAGTCATCAACCCAAAAACCAACCAGATTTGAACACAGTGCAAATCTTTTCAGTCCCTAACCAAAATATAATTAAATCGTCAACCCTAAAACTCACCAGATTTGAACACAGTGCAGATATCTCCAGTCCCTAACCAAAATATAACTCAGTCATTAATTCAAAAACCAACCAGATTTTATCACTGTGCAAATCCTGCCAGTCCCCCACCAAAATATAAGTCAGTCATCAACCCAAAAACCCACCAGATTTTAGCACAGTGCAAATCCTGCCAGTCCCCAACCAAAATATAACTCAGTCATCAACCCCAAAACCCACCAGATTTGAACACAGTGCAAATCCTGTCAATCCCCAACCAAAATATAACTCAGTCATCAACCCAAAAAACCACCTGATTTGAGCACGGTGCAAATCTATCCAGTCCCTAACCAAAATATAATTCAATCGCCATTCCAGAAACCCAACAGATTTGAACACAGTGCAAATCCTGCCAATCCCCCACAAAAACTATAACACAGTCATCAACCCAAAAACCCACCAGATTTGAAGACTGTGTAAATCCTGCCATTCCCCAAACAAAATATAACTCAGTCATCAAACCAAAAACCCACCAGATTTGAACACAGTGCAAATCTTTCCAGTCCCTAGCCAAAATATAACTCAGTCATCAACCCAAAAACCCACCAGATTTGAACACAGTGCAAATCTTTCCAGTCCCTAGCCAAAATATAACTCAGTCATCAACCCAAAAACCCACCAGATTTGAACACAGTGCAAATTTTTCCAGTCCCTAACCAAAATATAATTCACTCAACCCAAAAACCCACCAGATTTGAACACAGTGCAAATCCTGCCAGTCCCAAACCAAAATATAACTCAATCGTCAACCAGAAAACACACCAGTTTTGAACACAGTGCTAATCCTGCCAATCCCCGACCAAAATATAACTCAGTCATCAAACCAAAAACCCACCAGATTTGAACTCAGTGCAAATCCTGCCAGTCCCCGACCAAACTTTAACTCAGTCATCAACCCAAAAACCCACCAGATTTGAACACTGTGCAAATCCTTTCAGCCCCCGACCAAAATATAGTTTCGAACAATAGTAAATACTGCCCGTCCACAAGCAAAATATAATTCAGTCATCAACCCACAAACCCACCAGATTTGAACACAGTGCAAATCCTGCCATTCCCCGACCAAAATATAACTCAGTCATCAACCCAAAAACCCACCAGATTTGAACACACCAGTGCAAATCTTTCCAGTCCTTAACCAAAGTATAATTCAGTCATCAACCCAAAAACCCACCAGATTTGAACACAGTGCAAATCTTTCCAGTCCCCCACCAAAATATCATTCAATCGACAACCCAAAAACCCACCAGATTTGAAGACACGAGATTTGAAGACAGTGCAAATCTTGCCCAGTCCCCCATCAAAATATAACTCAGTCATCAATCCAAAAACCAACCAGATTTGAGCACAGTGCAAATCCTTGCCGGTCCCGTACCAAACTATAACTTCAGTCATCAACCCAAAAACCCACCAGATTGGAACAAAGTGCAAATCCTTTCCAGTCCTCAACCAAAATATAATTCAGTCATCAAGCCAAAAACCCACCAGATTTGAACAGAGTGCAAATCCTGCCAGTCCCCAACCAAAATATAATTCAGTCATCAACCCAAAAACCCACCAGATTTGAACACAGTGCAAATCCTGCCAGTCCCCGACCAAAATATTGTTCAGTCATCAACCCACAAACCCACCAGATTTGAACTCATTGCAAATCCTGCCAGTCCCCGACCAAACTTTAACTCAGTCATCAACCCAAAAAACCACCAGATTTGAACACAGTGCAAATCTTTCCAGTCCTTAACCAAAGTATAATTCAGTCGTCAACCCAAAAACCCACCAGATTTGAACACAGTGCAAATCTTCTCAGTCCCCCACCAAAATATCATTCAATCGACAACCCAAAAACCCACCAGATTTGAAGACACGAGATTTGAAGACAGTGCAAATCTTGCCCATCCCCCATCAAAATATAACTCAGTCATCATTCCAAAAACCAACCAGATTTGAGCACAGTGCAAATCCTGCCGGTCCCCGACCAAACTATAACTCAGTCATCAACCCAAAAACCCACCAGATTGGAACAAAGTGCAAATCTTTCCAGTCCGTAACCAAAATATATTTCAGTCATCAACCCAAAAACCCACCAGATTTGAACAGAGTGCAAATCCTGCCAGTCCTCAACCAAAATATAATTCAGTCATCAACCCAAAAACCCACCAGATTTGAACACAGTCTAATTGCAAATTAGTGTGTATTTTTCCTCCAAATCCAGGACCCAAATGCACTTACTAGGTGCTGACACACTAACTATGACAGATAACTCACTTCTGTTTCTTTCATGATTCATCATATCCATAATAGGAACAATATTCATGGTTCAGTCACACAAAATATCTGATTTTCTATTTTTTAATTGCAAATTAGTGTGTACTGTCTATGTGGTACTTGCATTACTACTGGTAGTAGTACCGTACCTGTAGTAGTACTTGTACTGCTTGGCATGTACTTGATGGTCTGTCCTTTTTCTGTTTTTATGGTCTGTCCTTTTTCCGTTTTTATGGTCTGTCCTTTTTCCTTTTTCATGGTCTGTCCTTTTTCCTTTTTTATGGTCTGTCCTTTTTCCGTTTTTTGGTCCGTCCTTTACCCCTTTTTTTTGTTTTTATGGTCTGTCCCTTATCCGCGGCTGGCATGCGCGCGCGTGCGCGCGCAGGCATAGCCAGAAGAATCAGGTAAAAAGCTGTTATTCTACTTACATTAAAAACATCTAGTTCTCCAAAGTTTTTTTTGGGGTGTTTAGATAAGCCTCTTTTTTTGCAGGAGTTGATCTGGAGAACCAGACATTGCATGGTCATTCTGAAGCAAACTCGTAACAATAGAGACTTTCAGCTGTTTGGGGATATTTTCAGAATTACCAGGCGATGTCTGGTTCTTGAGATCAACTCCTGCAAAAATTGGCATTCTCGAAACGGAGGGAACCTAAGTGAAATTGAGGTAGGATTAGGGTTAGTGTTTAACGTTCAACTAACAACTCCACCAATTTCGACTCCGAATCGAAATTTCGCAACTCCACCAATTTCGACTCCGAATCGAAATTTCCGAGACGATCTTTTGCACCTCTATTGCAGAAAAAAATCCTTCTCACTTCTTTCCTTCCTAATCCATCTAAATGCAACTGAATAACAAACAAATAACAGATACTATTATCACGTCGTCATCGTCATCGAAGAAGGGGCGAAAGAACAAGAAAGGGCGAAACGCGGTGTCGAATTCGATTCGTACCGGTACCGGTATGAGAAACGGTATGAGAAACGACGACGGGGCCGATGATGACGACGATGAGAATCGTATGATTTTTATCTGTATTCAGGTTAAATTTTATGGTTACTTGCAACCAAAAAAATGAGAGTTTAAATCTATTGCTTTTAGAAGAAGCATCTCATTTCCGTAAATAAATGTTTGGGTACTGTTTTTTACGATTTTTAGTCGTAGCGTTTGTACCAAGTCTACTTGTTAAAAACAGATTTTTTTAATATTTCTACGTATTTTCCCCCCCCCAAACCCCCCCCACATAAACTCCGTCTACAAGGTTACGTTGTCAACTCTTAGGATTAGGGTTAGTGTTTAACGTTCAACTAACAACTCCACCAATTACTCTTACGATCTTTCTTTTTTGTTTTATTACTGTTACGACGCGGTAATCGTTATCGTTACGACGCAGTTTTTCTAGTTTATCAGACCCAGCATCCTACAATGGTGAGGACAGAACGAAGTTCCCGAATGGCGTTTCCCACCAGAGAAACGCAGTTGAGCTCGAAGACAAATCCGGATTAGCCTGATCAGCAACCGGCATCAACCCTCAAGGATGCAAAAGAGGCAGTTGCCTGTGGAGCCCTGGAACAGACCAACACCAGGGCGGTCTCCCTGAAAGAAGAGACCAAAGACCCGAACCACAATGGTAGGCTCCATCGGGTTTCGAGATCCAGCAAAACAAGCAAGGGAAAAGGGCTGGACGATTGAAAATCGCCCAGGTTGGCATCAGCTGAAAGGAATCAATATCCAAGAACACTGATCTTTCACTGAAAACAAGAACGATGTGAGCCAGAAGATTGAGCCTCAAGTATTCTGATGATGGTGAAACAGATTGCAAGCATCTGCGCGCAAGAAAATCCAAAGATATGGAAACGAGAACACTAAATCCCACATGCACTTGGAAAATCCAAAGATATGAAAACGAGAACACTAAATCTCACACGCACTTGGAAAATCCAAAGATCCAAAAGAAAAGAGAACACTAAATTCTCAGAAAAACAAGACGATGAAATATTCATCAGTTTTCACCACAGAAATACAGAATGAGCAATTTCTGAGACTGGATAGAAAAGCTCACAATCTTAAATTGCGAGAAACAGCAAAAGATCACACAAACACAAATACGAACAAACAAACAAACAAACAAACAAACAAACAAAAATTAACCGGGACAAAAAATTCGATCCGCATATATATATACGAACAGATAAGCAAATCACATACAACATTCAGTCACCCAACATTTAGCCAACCATCTCACCTCCAATCCTCCGATTCGTACACTCTTTCCACATACCACCTTCGATTAAATATTCGAACAAATACTTCCATCCAAACTCCAAAACGAACATTTGATTACTCCAATAAAATATTCCGGCACCAAACATCTTCACCATGGCTCCAACAAAAACAAAGGCAAAGCCAAAAGATGATTACGACTATGGCTCCATTGAGGAAACAAAAATGGAAATGGAAGATAGTGAACCTGATCTATCAGAGCTTGACGTCGACGCCGACAATCCTATGGAGGTAGAAGACAAATTGAATGAGAAAACAATTATGCGAGTAATGGAAAGGGCTTTGACTGATCCAGAAATGAACTCAACTTGGAAGAAAGTCATTGACCAAGAGGTAAAGAAACGGATCAGAGCAATACAAGATGCAGTGGAAAGAGACAGGAATCCAGATAATGTTAATAGAGGTGGTACCAGTGACGACAGTAGTGATGACAATGAAAATCAACCTGATGACAGTTCAAGGTCTAAACAATATGACAGAAGGTCCTCGCAACCCAGAATAACAATCAGGGGATTCAACAATGGAAAAATTCTGAATCCAGAACAGCTAGCTTTCAGAAGCAGCTTGATGGATTTTGGTATCAACCATGAATCAGCTGAAGAAATTATAAGGGGTGGAGTGTCCAATATTCGTGAAATTACAGACCTCAATAAGGAAAGCATCAAATCATTCATGCATGGATTGAAATCAGTCAGTCCACACTGTCCTAATTCAAACAGCATCCATTATGGTAACAGGCTATCATCAAGACTTCTAACATGGGCAAATTGGGCACGCTATCAACCATTAATTGGAGTCAAACCAAGAGCCATTGATTGGAACGTGAATCCAAACAATCTAGAACTGCAACAATTCAGGATCAAGATGATGGAATCAAGTGTGAAATCACAAGAAAAAGCAACTCCACCTGAGTTGAAGGACCTAACAAAATTCAGAGAATGGGAGGAAGGCTTTCGTCAAAACTTGAGATACAGATTCAATTCTGAAGGGTTTCCAATCTTGTGTGTCATAAGACCACAAGAAAAAGAAGAGGTTGATGATAAAGCCAGATCTGGCACAGTTGGAGAAAATTCAACAGATGTCTAACCAACTTGGAGTGTCTATAATGAACGCTGTGGTGTGTTGGCCGGATATCAGTATGATGAAGACAACAATGTTGTATGGAGGTTGTTGTGTGACGCAACAAGAAAAGGGCCAGGTTGGGAATATGTGGCACATTTTCAGAACACTGAATTGAACTCTGGGCACGCAAGAAATGCATTCATTTCATTGATGCAGCATGCTTATACTGATACCAACATAACCATGGTTCTGAATAAAACCTACCAGGAAATGAAAGAATCACACTACACCGGTGACGCTAAGAATATGATTGGAACAAGCACAAAAGAAATTGGCCTGCATTTCATGGAACAATGATGAGATTTGAAAAGAATCACAATGAAAGAAGATTTGTTTGGGACTTCATTAATTCAATCAGTGATGAGCGACTTGATGCTGCAAAAGCTGACGCAATTGATGAAAGCAAAGACTACCGAGACAATTTCAATGAATGCTTGATCCTATTCACCAACCGGCTTAGATTGAAGAAGCTTGCAAATGGAAAGCACAAAAGAGGCTCAAGAAGTGTATATTCAGTAGGCACATCAAGCAACAAAAAGCAGATAACAACTGGAACGTTCACAGGAAAACTTGAGAACAAGCCTTATCCAACAAGTGTTTATAAAACACTGGTTCAAAATCTAAAAAATGACATCATAACCGGACACTAGACAAACGTTTAAGTATGGTGAGCCGGTTATTGTATAAGATGAATATTCCGCTAGATTTTGATGATGGCGAGAATGAAGCTGGATATTGTGAGTTAGACTAACATGCAGACACTACAGCAGCTGGAAGCAACATGGTATTGCTTAATCCTGATCAGATCACAACACATTTTGATGTTGCTCCTTTTTCTGAAGAATACAAGCCCATCAAGAAGATTCCAATTGGAAGTTGCGCAACTGCTTGGACAAGTCCAACATCAGGTCAAGTCTACATTATTCTGTTTCACCAAGCGCTGTATTTTGGAAAAAAATTGAAGAACAGCTTGATATGCCCAAATCAAGCGAGGGATTGCAATTTCAATTTTGTTGAAGAATCCCCTCGTCAATTTGACACTAGATCCAAGCATGGAATGACACTTCAGACCCCAATGGAAGATGATGATCCGAAGAAAGTTTTCATAAAACTGAATATGAGAAATGTGATTTCATATTTTCCAACTAGGAAGCCAACAAAAATGGAGCTTGAAGAATGTGAGCATCTGATTGCTACAAATGACGCCCCGTGGGACCCGCACTCACTGAAGGTTAGGATGGCTGAGTTAGCAATTGACAATGGTGATCCAATTTCAGGGGACCAACTCAGCGTTCAAACTATGTCAACTGATGATGCAAGTTCAGTTGTAACAGAACCTACAGGTAATGTCACAGACATGTTCTCCAAGACTAACATAGAGTCCAAGCAACCAAATCTCATGCAGCACTGCAAGCTCGTGAGTTTGCACCAAACCAATGGGGGCCTTCAGTGACAACAATTGAAGGTCCAAACAAAGTAGACTGTGAGCGCCTAGCCAAGACTTGGAATATCAGTTTCAAGAAGGCAGAACAGACACTGAAAGTCACAACTCAGAAAGCCCTACAAAATTTGCAATTACCTTTAATGAAGCGTCTGTCAACACAGTGCTTTAGAAACAAGAGAGTCGCTCAGGGGACCTTGGTATACTGATACCTGGCACGCCAAAACCACGAGCATTATGAGGCAAGAAAAATGTGCTCAGGTCTTCACAAATGGGAATGGGTTTGAAGTATTCATACCAATACAAAACAAGTCGCAAGCTCATCAAGGATTGAAAATATTCATTCATGAGGTAGGAATTCCTGAACACTTGAATTCTGATGGTGCTCCAGAACAAGGCTCACCAAGAACATACAAGACTCATTGGAATTCAATCGTCAAGCGCAACCATATACATCAGACATTCATCCAACCACATTGCCCATTCCAAAATCAAGCAGAGCAAGCGATAGGTCATCTTGGTAGTGCAATCATAACCAAAACAGCCAAGAAGAAGTCACCAAGAAGGCTATGGTCATTTTGTGGAGAGCTATGCGCAAATATCAGACAGAGGACTGCAAGCAACCCTTCTTCAATGGGAAGAACCCCATTCGAATTGGTACATGGATACAGGCCTGATATAACACTATACACATCATCAGAATGGTATGATTTTATATTTTAGTTTGATAAAGGTGATTCTTCGTCTCGTGGAATTGAAAGACTGGGACACTGGCTTGGACCGTGTGGCAGCAAGGTGGGTGGTGGTGATTGTTTTTGGATCTTGACGGAATCAGCAATACCAATCTCTACAAATTCAATAAGGCCAGTAAAGGAATTTCAATGGAGGGATTGTGATGTCCTGAGAAGGATGGAAGCAATTGATAAATCAATTGAATCCAAGATTGACGATGAAGTGAAAGACAGTGCATCATTCTTCCAAGAAAATTATCCAGAACCTTCAGAAGAGCTGTTTCACGAACAACCAATAAGATCATCTGATCTGAAACTTGAAATGGCTGAGCCAGAAGCATCAGTTGAAGGTATTGATGAATATGATGAGTACCTGGGAAATGAAGTGATCATTGAAAAAAATCATGAAAGGCTCAGGTGCATTGTCAAGGATAGGGTTCGTGATCTGCAAAACCAACCAATTGGAGTAAGAAATGAGAATCCAATACTGGACACGAGGTTATACAAATTGCAACTACCTGATGGCACCATTGAAGAATACACAGCAAACATTGTTGCAGAAAGTCTCTACAGTTCTGTTGATGATGATGGACAAATGTTCACACTGCTGGAAGAACTTATTGATCATGAACGAGACGACACTGCTTTAAGTGATAAGGAAGCCACAACCATAGCAAAAAATGGCAGGAAAAGCCATAAGCCAACAACTAGAGGCTGGAGGATTTTGGCCAGTTGGAAAGATGAAGCCCAATCTTGGTGTAAGCTGAGTGACGTCAAAGAATCATTCCCAGTGCAGCTTGCAGAATATGCAGTCAACAACAGACTTGAAAAGCTACCAGCCTTCAGATGGTGGGTGCACAAAATTTTGAGAAGAAAGGAATGCATCCTTAAGGCTGCAAAATCAGCTAAGTATTGGCTGAAGAGTCATAAATATGGAGTTGAATTGCCACATTCAATAACACAAGCACTGGCAATTGATAAGAAAACAGGCACAGACCACTGGGAACGCGCGATTCATAAGGAAATGACAAACAACATGGCAGCCTTTGAATTTTCTGATGATGACGTCATACCAGTTGGTCATAAGGAAATAACAACGCACATGATATTTGATATCAAGCTTGAATCCTTGACGCGAAAGGCTAGGCTAGTAGGGGATGGACACAAAGTCCCTGCTGTAGCAAAGGAAAATACATACTCATCCATTCCCAGCCGAGATTCAGTGAGAATATTCTTCTTGCTGGCAGCACTGAATGATTTGAAGGTTCTCTCAGCAGACATTCAAAATGCATATTTGACAGCCCCAATAAAAGAGAAGTATTTTCTGAGGGCAAGAGCTGAAGATGGTTTCCCTCCACATCTTGCAGGTCAGCCTTGCAAAATAGTACGGGCGCTTTATGGGCTACCAGTTGCAGGTGCATCATTCAGATCATATCTCACAAAACACTTGAGGGATCTTGAATATTCCCCTTGTAAAGCAGATCTGGACGTGCACTTAAGAATTGAAACCAGAAAAGATGGATCAAGATATTAGGCAATGCTAATTGCTTATGTTGATGATATCTTATGCTCTGGAGAAGATCCAAAGTTCACGCTAGAAAATATTGAACAAAAGTTCAAGTTGAAGGATGATACAATTGAAGAACCAACTCTGTATTTGGGCGCTGATATTGGAAAGTTCTACTTTGAGGGTGATTCGAAACCAAGGTGGTCTTTGTCAAGCACGAAATATATGGCAAAAGCTGTCGCAGCTGTTGAACAAGAGCTTGGAACTGAAAAGTATGGGTATAAATATTTACCAAAATCTGCATCCAGCCCACTGCTACACGATTACAGGCTGGAGATTGATATATCAGAGGAACTGAATCCTGAATTGCAAAATTACTATCAGGGTTTGATTGGAGTTCTCAGATGGATTTGTGAACTAGGAAGGCTTGACATTGTAATGCCAGTTTCTCTCATGTCAAGGTATCTGGCTCAGGCAAGAATGGGACATTTGAACCAGCTATTTCATATATTTGCATATTTGAAGAAATATAACAGGTCAAAATTGGTTTTGATGATTCAGTACCAAGCGTTGATAAAAGTAAATTTCAAAAATGTGACTGGTCTGAATTTTATCCTGGTGCCGCTGAAGTCTTACCAGCAGATATGCCTGAAGCTTTGGGAAAACATGTAACAATGAGTTGTTTTGTTGACACTGATCATGCTGGATGCAAAGCATCAAGAAGATCTCATACTGGCGTTGTTATCTTCATTAATAACGCGCCAATTATTTGGTTTTTCAAGCGACAAACAACAGTTGAAACCTCAACTTTTGGATCTGAAATCATTGCATTGAAAATTGCAATTGATTTGGTTGTAGGTCTGAGATACAAGTTGAGAATGATGGGTGTTCTTAAAGTGCCTCCCAGTTCTTCATCCAGGGTTGCTTCCTGTGTCACCGCCAGCGCGGCTCCAATTGGGGATCTCAGTGTTTCCCTTTGATCTGCACACCCTCCCTGCGCTTCCCCCAGTGGTGCTTTTGAAGTGCCTCCCAGTTCTTCATCCAGGGTTGCTTCCTGTGTCACCGCCAGCGCGGCTCCAATTGGGGATCTCAGTGTTTCACCTGGATCTGCACACCCTCCCTGTGCTTCCCCAAGCACTCCTTTTGACGTGCCTCCCAGTGCTTCATTCAGGGTTGCTTCCAGTGTCACCCCCAGCGTGGCTCCAATTGGGGATCTTAGTGTTTCACTTTGATCTGCACACCCTCCCTGTGCTTCCCTCAACGATGTCTTTGAAGTGCCTCCCAGTGCTTCATCCAGGGCTGCTTCCAGTGTCACCGCCATCGCAGCTCCAATTGGGGATCTCAGTGTTTCACCTGGATCTGCACACCCTCCCTGTGCTTCCCACCACAACGCTTTTGAAGTGCCTCCCAGTTCTTCATCCAGGGTTGCCTCCAATGTCACCACCTGTTTGGCTCCAACTGAGGCTCTTAGTGTTTCCCTTTGCTCTGCACACCCTCCCTGTGCTTCCCTCAACGATGCCTTTGAAGTGACTCCCAGTGCTTCATCCAGGGCTGTTTCCAGTGTCACCCCCAGCGCGGCTCCAATTGGGGATCTCAGTGTTTCACTTTGATCTGTACACCCTCCCTGTGCTTCCCCCAGCACAGCTTTTGACGTGCCTCCCAGTGCTTCATCCAGGGTTGCTTCCAGTGTCACCGCCAGCGCGGCTCCAACTGGGGATCTCAGTGTTTCACTTTGATCTGCACACCCTATCTGAGCTTCCCTCAACGATGCCTTTGACGTGCCTCCCAGTGCTTCATCCAGGGTTTCTTCCAGTGTCACCCCCAACGCGGCTCCAATTGGGGATCTCAGTGTTTCCCTTTGATATGCACACCCTCCCTGTGCTTCCCCCAGTGGTGCTTTTGAAGTGCCTCCCAGTGCTTCATCCAGGGTTGCGCTCCATGTTACCACCAGCGCAGCTCCAACTGTGGATATTTGTGTTTCACTTTGATTTGCACAACCTTCCTGTGCTTCCCCCAGCAACGCTTTTGACGTGCCTCCTAGTGCTTCATCCAGGGTTGCATCCAACATCACCACTGGTGTGGCTCCAACTGGGGCTCTCAGTGTTTCACTTTGATCTGCTCACCCTCCCTGTGCTTCCCTCTGCACCGCTTTTGACATTTCTTCTAGTGCTTCATCCAGGGTTGCATCCAATGTCACCACCAGCGCGGCTCCAACTGGGGATCTCCGTGTTTCACTTTGATCTGCACACCCTCCCTGTGCTTTCCTTAGCACTGCCTTTGAAGTGCCTCCCAGTGCTTCATCCAGGGTTGCTTTCAGTGTCACCACCAGCGCGGCTCCAATTGGGGACCTCTGTGTTTCACCTTGATCTGCACACTCTCCCTGTGCTTCCCTCAACAATGCCTTTGAACTGCCTCCCAGTGCTTCATCCAGGGCTGCTTCCCGTGTCACCGCCATTGCAGCTTCAATTGGGGATCTTAGTGTTTCCCTTTGATCTGCACACCCTCCCTGCGCTTGCCCCAGCACTGCTTTTGCCCTGCCTCCCAGTGCTTCATCCAGGGCTGCTTCCCGTGTCACCACCAGCGCGGCTCCAATTGGGGATCTCAGTGTTTCCCTTTGATCTGTACGCCCTCCGTGTTCTTCCCCCCGCAATGCTTTTGACATGTCTCCAAGTGCTTCATCCAGGGTTGCATCCAATGTCACCTACCAGCGTGGCTCCAACTGGGGATCTCAGTGTTTCACTTTGATCTGCACACCGTCCCTGTGTTTTCCCCAGCACTGCCTCTGAAGTGCCTCTCAGTGCTTCATCCAGGGCTGCTTCCAGTGTCACCACCAGTGCGGCTCCAACTGGGGATCTCAGTGTTTCACCTTGCTCTGCACACCTTCCCTGTGCTTCCCCCAGCACGGCTTTTGACGTGTCTGCTAGTGCTTCCTCCAGGGTTGATTCAAGTGACACCACCAGCCCGGTTCCAACTGTGGATCTTAGTGTTTCACTTTGATCTGCACACACCCCTGTGCTTCCCCCAGCACTACTTTTGAAGTGCCTCGCAGTGCTTCATCCAGGGTTGCTTCCCGTGTCACCCCCAGCGCGGCTCCAGCTGGGGATCTCAGTGTTTCACTTTGATCTGCACACCCCCTCCCTGTGCTTCCCCCAGCGATGCCTTTGAAGGGCCATCCAGTGCTTTATCCCGGGTTGCCCCCAGTGTCACCACCAGCGCGGCTCCAATTGGGGATCTCAGTGTTTCACCTGGATCTACACACCCTCCCTGTGCTTCCCCCAGCAACGTTTTTGCCCTGTCTCCCCGTGCTTCAACCAGGGTTGCATTCATTGTCACCACCAGCACAGCTCCAACTGGGGCTCTTAGTGTCTCACTTTGATCTGCACACTCTCCCTGTGCTTCCCTCAACGATGCCTTTGAAGTGCCTCCCAGTGCTTCATCCAGGGCTGCTTCCAGTGTCACCACCAGCGTGGCTCCAATTGGGGATCTCAGTGTTTCACCTTGATCTGCACACCTTCCCTGTGCTTCCCCCAGCAAGGTTTTTGCCATGTCTCCCCGTGCTTCAACCAGGGTTGCATTCATTGTCACCACCAGCGCGGTTCCAACTGTGGATCTCAGTGTTTCACTTTGATCTGCACACCCTCCCTGTGCTTTCCCCAGCCCTGCTTTTGACGTGCCTCCCAGTGCTTCATCCAGGGCTGCTTCCCGTGTCACCACCAGCGCAGCTTCAATTGGGGATCTCAGTGTTTCCCTTTGATCTGAACCCTCTCCCTGTTCTTCCCCCAGCGATGCCTTTGAAGTGCCTCCCAGTGCTCCATCCAGGGATGCTGCCATCTTCCTCCTCTGTGCAACAGACATGGTTTGCTTCTGATCATGGTTAGGTTATCTCCATCAGGGCCTGGTGGGAGGTCCCCCAACTCTATTTACCCCCTGGATTCATCCAGTCCTTCTTTCCCCTCCTTGTCTCCTCCTGTTTCCCGCCTTGTACAATCTGATCTTCATGGGGACATCCTTGTTGCTAAGGATGCTGATGATTTTGGCCATCCCTTTCCCCAGGCTCCTTCCTCCAACTCCACCCTCATTAACTTCCAAAACATTGGTCCCCAGCGAAAGTCAGCCTTCATGTCTCCCTCTTGTCACAACTCTCGGCGAGTTCCTCGAAGTAAGGCTAGGGTTGCTCTCTACGCTGAGCATTGTCTGAATGAACCTAAGCTTCCCCACTGTGACCTTTTCCACTCTCGCATCAAACAGGAATACCCTTCCAGTTTCTCCTACCTTGCTAGCAACAAGTATGAGGCCTCCGATTGTTACTCTAAAAATCGACCGGATAGGTATAGGATAATTGAAATTTAAAGAGATGTGAGCTCAGAGAGACGCTCTTATTTTACTGTGTAATTCACTGTATCAGGGCTCTCTGCTGTATTTTACATGGTAGAGATCTTCCCCGGTTATCTGTTACTATCATCTTCATTGTACCGATACTGCTGCTGTATTAACAGCGTGTGTCGGTCTTACTGTATCGGTCATTTGATGGTATCGGTCTTTATGAGGTTAAGTATTTCTTATCTGATGGGGCATATGCTGGTTCCTAGAGTAGGTAGATAAATGAGGCCCATTCGGAATCGGTATTGATTTTCTTGATTGCAATAAGTAGTTTCCTCACGGGATATCAAGTAGATTCTTCTGAATTTACTTAAGCGTTCCAAGTGTTTACTTATCGTTCAGGTCTTTGGATATTTCTTGTTTCTAACCGATTATCCTCTTTTGTTTGTAGCCTTAGGTGATATTGTTTTTACCACTTAAGGATTTCCAAGTAGTGGAGGTGCGTTTGATTCTAATACTTGATCATTGGAGTATTCGTATCTCTGTGTTAATCTTACGTACCTCGGTCGTCGTTTCGTTTCCTTCGTCGGCTTTTTCGATCAAATTTGATGCCGACAATGTCCGTATTTTTTGCCGACAACACACCCCTTGATCCAATAGTCTACTCGTGTGGTATTGGATTACTGTCAGAGTATATCATCTTGAGTTTTATCGATTGATAGATCGAACGTTCGGATTGAATCGAATCAATTTAACCTGGGTAGTGTCCCATGATGTATCTTGCATGGCGGGCGTGCAAGATCCATCCCAATGGTTTGGTTAGATCATCAGCCGGGTTGATAACTCCAGGAATATGAATCATCTTGATTTCACCATTTTCTTTCCATGCTTGAATTGCAAAGAACCTGATTTCGATATGCCTGGTTCTTTCAGTTGGCTTTTGGGCATTGATGATTTCAATTGCTGATGCATTGTCTTCATATATCGGAGTTGGACCAACTTGGACAAACCCTAATTCCTTGAGTATGGACCTGAGATATCTGGCTGCTTTGGCTGCTGTGACTGCAGCGATAAATTCTGCTTCTGTAGAACTCTGCGCAGTAAGTGACTGAGCTTTGGATCTGTAAACAACTGCTCCACCAGCATAAGTGAAGACATACCCTGTGGTGGACCTGCGATGTTTTGGATCATTGCCATACGCGGCATCAACAAAACACATCAGTTTGGCTTGCTTGACATCTTCAGGGTATTTGGGGAGTGAGGCATCTTGAACTGCATCGTCGTATGGTACCCCTGGAGGCAGAGATGGCTCAGCATTTGGTCTGTAGAACCTAATACCCCAGGATCTGGTTGTTCTGAGATAGCGGGCTATGTTCTTCAGGTTGGAATAGTGGAAAGCAGTAGGATTGGAACTGTATTTTGACATCAGGGTCACTGCGTACCCAATGTCTGGTTGGCAGCTGACATACGCGAACATCAATTCACCTAAGAGTGTCCTGTAGGAGAAGCCAGATGTGGATTGCAATTCAGCATGTTCCTTGGTGCCTTCTAATGGTCCATCCGTATGTGATTGCAGTTGGCTTAGCACTTCAGTTGATAATGGTGCTGACGGCTTGGAGTGGGGTTTCATTTTAGAATCGGTTTCCCAACCATGAGATCTCATGATTCTGTCAATGTAATTGGCACAGGACAGTTCAATGTAATCAGCTGTTTGTTTGACGTCAATTCCATTGCAGTCTTCAAGCAATCCCATTTTTGTGAAGGGGATTACATCTTCTTTAGGTAGCTTCAGTTTCTCACCAATGATGTCATAGATCTTCTCAGATATGGATTCTGATGTGCAAGCCAGTGCAAAATCATCGACTTGTCTCAGCATGTAGACTGTTTCACCCTCAAAGACTGTCGTATAGATTGTTCTGTCATGAGTGGTGGTCTTGAAGTTGAGATCAGGGCCTTTCAATATCTTGTTGATGTGGGTTTCCCAGAGTCTTCCGGATTCCGGATGGCCTTGGAGTGCTCAAAGGACAGGAAGCACCAATCTTCTGTCTATGTCTGTGCCATGTTTGTGTTTATACCATTCTGCATATGCATCATCGATAGTCATGTAGGGAGGGATGTTGGGCCCTGGAGAATGGGCATAGGCGTCAGCTGCATTGCCAGCATACACTTTGAGGTTGAGGCTAGCTGCAATGGCAAAAAACAATCTTTGGATGGGGTGTTCAACACATGATGAGTATGACATGGCAATTGCATGCAGGGTTGGAGCTGCATATTTGCTTCCATTGCAGCACTGTCTTGCTCGTCTGACACCATTCCTTTTGACATTGTATTGCCAATGGGGTTGGAGAATAATAGCTTCTGGATCCTTAGGGTATGGAATGGGTGATCCAAACATTTCTAAGTCTTCAAACTGATCAAGTTGTTTGCGTTCTCCAGCTTCCCATTCAGCCCATGTTGATAATGGCTTGAGGTTTCTGCGTGTGAAGTGCCCTAGTGCTTGTTCTTCGGATATAGTGGCTTTTGAATTGATGGCCTTGATTAAGAGTTCAATTTGTTCAGTTGGTAGTGAATCTGCATCTAGGGGTAATGCATGATTGCCTGCCTTATGAAGCTTGGTGATGGCTCTGAGCAAAGCAGTGTCGATAGTGGGGATGGCAGCATCCATGTCATCTTCAGTTGGTGCCAAGTGTTTCTGGATGGATGCATGGAGTGCTTCAGTGCTATCAACTTGGTTGATTCTGGATTGGAGGAGGTTCTTGTATTTGGTGCCAATTCGCTTGATGGTTTTGATGGATGAAATCCTGTCCAGAAATGGTGGGTCTTCTTCATCGGTAGGTTCCTTCCAGGAAGTGTTGGGAGCAAATAGTCCATATTCATTAGCATGTTTCCTGACGTCTTTTGGAGATAATTTCTCTTCAAGTTCAAAGGTGATAGGAGTATCGATGGAATCCCGCACCCCTCGAGCGTGTGATTGATGCAAGGCTGTTGTAACATCAGCAGCAGTGAATACACGGTTGTGATTGATAGATACAATATAAGCGCCTCGTAGCTTGGAGAGAGACTTCTTATGAGAGATAAAAAACTTTGAGGCAGGGCTGTTGGAAAGGATATGTGTGACATAGGCTCGGCCGGAGAATTGAAAATCACTGGATGACACCTCATTTGGCTCCGGGGGGAGCTGAAGGTTGTCATCCGTCCTGAGCAGGTGCTTGACATTGGTTGGAAGGCCGGCAAGTGGTAAGTCATTCATGCCTTCATCAAACCTGACATGGGTGGCTATCTTGACTCTGTGTGTCTCAGTATCATACCAAAGGATGTTTCTGGTAGTGTATGGGACAAAACCTAGGAAGATGCCCTTGCGCGCATTGGGTTTGAGCTTGATTGATTGCTTGCCTGGAGGTCTCACCCAAACTCTGAAACCAAAGGTTTGGAAGTCAGCAAAATTTTCCTTATGGCCAGTTGCCAATTCTAAGGGTGAATGCGGCTGGTTGCCTTCAGGGAATGCATTTGACAACCTCAGGGCATGATAGAATGCGAAAAGGCCAGAACTTGATGGGCAGATTTGCACCACTGAGCATGGTCTGCATTGAGTTGGTTAGAGATTGGTGGGCTCTTTCAACTGTACCATTTTGATGTGAATCATCAGCACCAGTTGGGAAAATGGAGTAGCCAAACGCTGAGAAGAGGTTTCTGATATCAGGATTGTGATAGAGCTCTCCACCTTGGTCAACCGAGATATACTTGTTGGCACAAGCTGGGTTGTGCTGGGAGAAGAAATATTCGAGCCAATGGAGTGGTGCTGCCTTGGAGATTCTGGTATCACCATACTTCATACCAGTGTAGTGATCTGTGATGAGGATCCAAGCTGTTTCACCATGGATGCCCACGTAGCCACACTTTTGTTTACTGTTGGATGATTTGGCGCCTGAAAAAGCAAAGTCAATCGACAAGCCCTGAAAGGGTTGTGTGGCCTTTCTGGTGGAATGGGATCCAGCAGGGGTCTTTGTTTGCTTACATTGAATACAAGTTGGACATTGATCAAGGACACTCGTTTGGCGTTTGAAGCTTTGGTACTCCAATAATGTACTTATGAGCTTGGTATAGGAAGTCATCACATGGGTGTCCCAATCTCTGATGCCAGAGGAGTTTTGATGTTTTGTCTTTGATGGCTTGAATGGGGATATTTTTGTCCACAACCTTGGTGAAAAACAATTTTGCATCAAACCTTGGTGTGTTGCTGGTATCAGACTGAGCTCTCGCCGCTTCAGTGCATTTTTGCAGTGTCACAAGGTTGGTGTATATATCATACCTGTAGTTGCTAATGGCTTCTTTGGAGGCCAGTTCGCAAGCTTGCTTGAACTCCATGTCGGTGGCCAAAGCATATGCTGAAGATGTTGCACAATTGGCATATGGGGATGCAAAATCAACATCTGGTATCAATACTGGGTGTGTGAAGCACTAACCATCAATGATGCTTCCATGGATGACAATGCTTTTGACAGTGCTAGTATGCTTGTGATGGCAGATAATTGTGAGGTTGCCATTCTGTTGCACAGACGAGTCATGGGTGTCAGTGAAGGCTTTGTGTATGGACTGTCCACTGAATTGTTGTCTCATTCGTGATGTCGTTCCACAGAGGTCATTCTCACTCAGTAATGTTGTCGACAGGGAGGGAAAATAATAGAAGAAGACTTTGAGATACCCTATGGGATTGGGAGCTGGTATATGCACGTATCCTGATCCTTCAGGAATGCAGCTGGCTGTCTTGCCTCCAATTGCTGCTGTGAGCCTGACTGGACATTTTCTCAGCTTGGTGTAAGGTTTGTAGTCATGCAGGATATGCTGTAGGTTTGTGCATGAAACTTTGGCACCGGTATCAATCTGCTCTCTGATACCTTGTTGGAAATATGCTGCAGCTGCAATAGGATCTGGAGGTACAAGATTTTTTACATGGTTTGTATCAACTGGGATAGGATTGTCTCTGTCGAAGTTGGGGTCTCCATTGGTTTCCAGGTGTGATTCCAATACAGGGGCTGTAACCTCAGGTGATTCCATATCACAGTAGACATCAATTGGGATTGAAGGCTGTAGGCTATCCCTAGGGAGAAGATCAACAGCACCAATCTGGACAGATTCGTATGAGCTGACACTGCTGGAGTCCAAGGAGGGGCATAAGCTTTTCACTTGACGGGCTGTGGCATTGTCAAATCCTTGAGGGTCATCTTGAGGTGATGTCATATGGCTGCAAGAAAGACTGTTTATTCCTGGCCTTGGCAAAAAATTTGGTCTTCTGGTGCACAACTTGGGGAGATCTCATCCTGCTCCTCATCTTCAATGTGGATTTGGGAGATGCGTTGAGTGGAATCCAAAAGCTTTTTGGTTTCTCTCATGTTTTTGCTGATATAAACGGCAGTGGCAATCCTATGTTTCCTGAGTGATTCAACGTCTTGCAGGGCAGGGCAGTTGTCAAAGTTGTGTCCAGAGGTATGACAAACAATACATTGCCTGGAGGTGTCAAAGAGACTAGGTTCTTTGTCAAATGCAGTGATGGCATTGCAATATGCTTGATGGAGGAAGCGATTGTCAGATGCTTCATCCATTTCAGGGTACTCAAGGGACTCAATCAGACTGATTGAGTGAGAGGTCAGAGTAGAAGGTGTTTTAAAAGTATTGTTGCTAGCGCGTTTTTGGAACCTATCACTGCGGCGAGGACCTTGTCTAGTTCCTGTGGTGGGCAATGACTTGAGCGGACTTGATTTGGAGGTCTTTTCCTTGTACTTCTTCTCAGCTTTGATCTCTTGCTCATATGTTTAGAGAGTTTGCAGCAGCCTGCTTGCTTTGTATTTGTCTTGTTTGAATTGGTCATCTGAGCCGCGTTCATCCTCTGTCTTCTTGAAGAGTTCTTGCGAGAGAGTGGTTCCTTCAATAAGGTTGCTGACTTCTTCTGTGGAACTGATTGTGCTGGGTTGATTGTGGAGGAAGACTCTGAGTCTCAGATAATCCTTGTAACGAAAGTAGTATTCTTCAAGTGATTCATTTGCACCTTGATTGGGAGGATTCCTGACCATTCTTCCTGCATTGGATGGCCTTTTTGAGTTGGGATGTGTCTGTGCAATGACTGTGAATAGAGCTTCGTATCCTTGTCCCCCTTCAAAACTTTGAATGGTGGCCTTCATACTTCCACATGAATCAGGGATGATCTTGTCAGTTCTGAGTGCAGTGTAGATGAGATTACTCCATTCATTGATGGCCAATTCATATCTTGTAGGTAGGTCATGTGGGAGGCTGTTTCAGATGATCAGCTTCACGCCTGTAGAGGTAGTATGGGTGGATGTAGATGTGGTGTTGCTGTGCATGAGCAGTGATTTCCCTGTACCATTTTCTAACCTGAGGATGGGTTGAATCCTTTAGTTGTGGGAATCCTGAGAGAAAGAGTTTGTCTCTAGCTGCTTCCTTGGACTTGTCAGAGGCTCTGGTTAGATCAAAGCAGTCACCACTTTGAGTGATCAGGCGCTGGTCATTCCTACCACTGCCTAGGTTGTGGAGATAGTAGTTTTGCCTGACAATTGTTTCATTTCCCGATGAGTCCGTGTAGGTGATTGGAAAGTCTTTCATGTCATCACTGGTGAGGAATTCATCTCTCCTATAGTATCTCTCCTTAACTGGTGGTGGTAAGGTTGCTGGATTCCATGGTAAGTCAAGTGTTGTTGGTGGTTGGCACCGGCATTGTTGTTATTGTTGTTGCCATTGTTGCCATTGTTGACCAATTGCTGTAGCAGGGTGGTGAATTGTCCCATGTCGGCACCTTCTGCATTGGGCACTGAGGGTGTAGCTGTGGCATCTACGTCATTG
This sequence comes from Pseudo-nitzschia multiseries, assembly GCA_037355745.1. Taxonomy (NCBI): domain Eukaryota; phylum Bacillariophyta; class Bacillariophyceae; order Bacillariales; family Bacillariaceae; genus Pseudo-nitzschia; species Pseudo-nitzschia multiseries. The sequence continues at coordinate 20,123,264 of CM074785.1, read as the reverse complement.
CTGGCCTCATTTTCATCAACGTCGGATTGGAGTTCACCTGTGTAGATGCCATTGAAATAGTTGCCAGGGTCATTGGTCTTCCAGTTTCTTTTGAATTTCCATTGATTGATGTTGAATAGTACTATTGCAAGTGGTTCTGGGTTGTTGGTTGCTTCAGCTCGTCTGACAGCCTCTCTTCCTGCAGAGTCAAACTCCTTTGGGTTTCTGATCCTTTGGTTTGGGGATCCAGGTTTAACAAATCGTACGGGGCATGAATCAAGGAGCTGGGCTATGTGTCCCTTTGATAGTTCATCGATGTTGGCCATGTCCAAGGTGATGCTGTTGCAGAAGGCTTCCCTGAGTGCAGTGACTGGGGCCAGACCAAGGATTCTGGGGCCTTCGTCATTAGCATCCGATGTGAAGAGAGTTGATATTTCAGGTGCCATAAGTGGCACAGTCTATGCGTAGGAGCCATTCAGAGAAAGGACTTCTTGGGGGTTGTTGTCACTTTGGAATTTGAATGCAATCCCATAGACATTGGACCAATCGTATGATTCTGGTGGAGGAACCATGGTGGGTGTCGATGAAAAGAATCCATCGTATAATGTGTATTCGTACGAAAGTCATCAGGGCAATAACCTTATCCTTAAGGTTATTCCTGAGTGAGTGACCGGGAACGACTTTACATGTGGATTGACTCTTAGCGAGAGTTTCCCCATCAGCTCACTCTTTGAAGAATTAACAACTCTAAAACGCTATCATGCCCTAAAATCTATGTACAACCTAGTACTAATTCTACACAATAAGGTACAATACTGTGATATTCCAATGAGAATATCACGGTGAATTATATGGTAATACGATAACACGAAAGACCGATCGAAGATGGTTTTGCGTGTGTTTTGTGTCTTAAGATTACATGTGTTTTGTATGCTCGAAATTACACGATACGACGAGTAATTAACCTGCCAATCGTCAAAGACAATCGGACCGTAACAATGAAATGATTGCTCTACTCACTAAATCGATCGACCGTAAGGAAGATCGCGTATTGTTTTATTACTGTTACGACACACTTTTTATAGTTTATCAGACCCAGCATCCTACAATGCTGAGGACGGCGTTTCAAAGAGAAACGCAGTTTGAGCTCGAAGACTAATCCGGACTAGCCTGATCAGCTACCGGCATCAACCCTCAAAGATGTAAAAGGGGCAGTTGCTTGCGGAGCCCTGGAATAAACCAACACCAGGGCGGTCTCCCTGAAAGAAGAGACCAAAGAACCGAACCAAGGTGGTGGCTCCACCGGGTTTCGAGATCCAGCAAACAAGCAAGTGAAAAGGGCTGGACGATTCAGATGAAAGAGTCGCCCAGGTTGGCATCAGTTGAAAGAATCAATATCCAATTCGAGAACACTGATCTTTCACTGAAAACAAGAACGACATGAGCCAGGAGATTGAGCCTCAAGTATACTGTGGTGAAACAGATTGGAAGGAACAGATCGCAAAGAGCATCTGCCCGGAAGGAACAGATTGTAAAAAGCATCTGCCCGCACGAAAACGAAAATCCAAAGATATGAGAACACCAAATCTCGAAGATCAAAAAGATCCAAAAGGAAAAGAGAACACTAAATTCTCAGGAAACAATCTTTCACCACAGAAATACAGAATGAGCAAAATCCCGAGAAAGGATAGGAAAGCTCACAATCTTGATTTGCGACAGAAGCAAAAGCTCACACAAAATACAAAACAAACCGGAACGAAAATTTGATCCGGATATACAAATACAAAAAACAGATAAGCAAATCACACTTGACAGCAGTCAACATCTACCAATCATCTCACATCCAATCCTTCGATTAAACTACACTCTCTTTATCCACATACCACCTTCAATTAAATATCCGGATCGCAACTCCCATTGAATACCATCCTCTGAATATTCCGAAACGAATATTTCGAATCGAAACTCTTTTCAGAGCTACCATAAGACCATTAGAATATCCCCTCCACCATGGTTCGAACTAGAGCAACCGACACCGGTGAAGAAGAAAAAATGGAAGTGGACAACCCACAAGATTCTGATGAAAACAATGGAGGAGGTATGAGAGATACCGATGCGTTAGAAGATAGAATCATGCAAGTAATGGAAAGGGCCTTAGTTGACCCAGAAATGAACTCAACCATGAAGAGAATCATCAACCAAGAAGTAAAGAAAAGGATCAGATCGATAAGAGATGCAGAAAGTAGGGGTGAGAACCCAGATGACGATAGTGACAATGACGAGGGAAACCAACAAGATGCTGACCAAGGTGCCGATTGTTAATTTCCTTTTGAAACTGGCTGTTGAGCTGATTCTTCCAAAGGCAAAGAAGAGCAACACGATCTGTAGCTGCAGGCCGGTTGAGGTGCCGGTCTGTTGTAATCTAATATTTCTCTGATATCCACTACGATTGAAGGCTCGGCGTTCAATCAGATCTATTCTGACTACCGGTAAGCGTGTCGACTTGCCAGAGAGCAAGTTATCGCTTTAGAGTGTGCTGCCGCTAATACAGCACGATGAAATTACGGGTATTTTGTACGGTAAATTACCGTATTACGGTGAATATCGTGTTGCCGCTAATACAACACGTATATTCGTGATCAGAGTTTCGGACCTCTGCTGTCTTTTCTTGAAAAAAAGACACTTCACAGAAGGTAGCATATGTTAACATCTGTCATGTGTTCTTTCTTGGATCACTAAGTATCGGACTCGATCGTAAGAATGAGCTCGGTATTGACGATCGATTCTTCTCCTCCAGTTAAGTATCGAACAGTAATTTTTCGGGGTCTCATTATTTTCGATCTCGTACCTCTACCAACTTAGACACGAAAGGAATTTAGTACCGATGAAAGGGCTAACCGACTAGCAAGGAGGTTGTCCCAACCCAGAATAAAAATCAGGGGATTCAACAATGGGAGATTCCTGAACCCAGAACAGCTTGCTTTCAGAAGCAGCTTAATGGACTTTGGTATCAACTATGAATCAGCTGAAGAAATTATGAGGGGAGGAATGTCTAATATTCGTGAAATTACGGACCTCAACAAGGAAAGCATCAAGTCATTTATGCATGGATTGAAATCTATCAGTCCAGACTGTCCTAATCCAAAAAGTATCCACTATGGTAACAGGCTATCATCGAGGCTTTTCACATGGGCGAGTTGGGCCCGGTATCAACCATTGATTGGAGTCAAGCCAAGGGCCATCGACTGGAAAGCAAACCCAAACAATCTGGAATTGCAGCAATTCAGAATCAAGATGATGGAGTCGAGCGTGAAATCACAGGAAAAGTCAACCCCACCTGAGTTAAAGGACCTTACAAAATTCAGAGAATGGGAGGAAGGCTTTTGACAAAACTTGAGATACAGATTCAACTCTGAAGGTTTCCCAATCTTGTATGTCATAAGACCCCAAGAAAAGGAAGAAGTTACCGATGAAGCCAGGTCTGGAACAGTCGGGCAAAGTCCAACAGATACCTATCCAACTTGGAGTGATTACAATGAAAGATGCGGTGTTTTGTCAGGCCACCAGTATGATGAAGATAACAACGTCGTCTGGAGGTTGTTATGTGATGCAACGAGAAAAGGTCCTGGTTGGGAATATGTGGCACATTTCCAAAACACTGAACTGAACTCAGGAAATGCCAGAAATGCATTCATTTCATTGATGCAGCATGCTTACACTGATACCAATATCACTATGGTTCTGAACAAGACCTATTAGGAAATGAAAGAATCACATTACACTGGTGATGCTAAGAATTATGATTGGAACAAGCACAAGAGAAACTGGACTGCTTTTCATGGGACAATCCTGAGATTTGAAAAGAACCACAACGAAAGGAGATTTGTTTGGGACTTTATCAATTCAATCAGTGATGAGCGGCTTGATGCTGCAAAAGCAGATGCAATTGATGAGAGCAAAGACTATTGTGACAACTTCAATGAATGTTTGATTCTATTCACCAATCGCCTTGGATTGAAGAAGCTTGCAAATGGGAAGCATAAAAGAGGTTCCAGAAGTGTGTATTCTGTGGGCACAACCAGCAACAAGAAGCAGAAAACAACTGGAACGTTCACAGGAAAAGTTGAATACAAGCCCTATCCAACAAGTGTTTGTAAAACAATGTCAAAAGAACAGCGACAGGAGCTTTACCAGATGAGACAGGCAAAGAAGAAACGAAATCTCAAGGCTGCTGAGACCAAAAAGGCAAAAGAAGCTGAAAATGAAGGCGCAGGTGATAGCTTTGGATCAAAATCTAAGAAATGGCATAATAACTGGACGCTAGAGAACAAATTGTTAAAAATGGTGAGCCGGTCATTATACAAGATGAATATCCCCCTATATTTTGATGACGGAGAAAATGAAGAAGGATATTGTGAGTTAGACTCACATGCAGACACAACTGCGGCTGGAAGCAACATGATATTGCTAAACCCTGATCAGATCACAACACATGTTGATGTTGCGCCCTTTTCTGAAGAGTACAAGCCAATCAAAAAGATCCCAATTGGAAGTTGTGCAACTGCTTGGACAAGTCCAACATCAGGCCAAGTATACATCATAGTGTTCCATCAAGCGCTGTACTTTGGGAACAAATTGAAGAACAGCTTGATATGCCCAAATCAAGTGAGGGATTGCAATTTCAATTCTGTTGAAGAGACACCTCGTCAGTTTGATCCTAGATCCAAGCATGGAATCACAATTCAAACACCAATGGAAGATGATGATCCGAAGAAAGTTTTTATCAAACTAAGTATGAGAAATGTGATCTCATATTTCCCCACAAGAAAGCCAACAAGAATGGAGCTTGATGAATGTCAACATTTGATTGCAGCAAATGATACCCCGTGGGATCCGCATTCACTGAAGTTCAGGATGGCTGAGTTAGCAATCGACAATGGAGATCCAATTTCAGGGGACCAGTTTAGCCTCCAAGCCATGTTTACTGAAGAAGATCAAGCCATGGATACAAGTTCGATTGTAACAGAACCTACAAGTAACGTTACAGATATGCTCCCCAAGACCAGCTTAGAGAACAGGCATCCAAGTCTCATTCAGCAATGCAAACTGTTGAGATTACATCAGGTATCAACCAGAAGAATGCTAACTGAATGCCAAATTGCAACAGATGGCAATATTGCTCATCGGATTTCTTCAGTAACAAATATTTCAAGCGCACGAAGGGTAGACCAATTTTTGTTTGATGACACAGAATTTGATTTCATGGAAGCTCCTGAAGACGAATCAAAACAAGCCCCTAACTTGCAAGAAATTGACAATACACTTGAAAGGAGATCTCTTGATAGAAGAAATCAATGGGGGCCATCAGTGATAACTATTGAAGGTCCAAACAAAGTTGATTGTGAACACCTAGCCAAAACTTGGAATATTAGTTTCAAGAAAGCTGAGCAGACATTGAAAGTCACAACTCAGAAGGCACTCAGGAATTTGCAACTACCATTGATGAAGAGGCTGCCTACACAGCGCTTCAGAAACAAGAGAATTGCACAAGGAACCTGGTACACTGATACGTGGCATGCCAGGACTACCAGTATTATGAGACAGGAAAAATGCGCGCAGATCTTTACAAATGGAAATGGGTTTGAAGTATTTATACCAATACAGGACAAATCGCAAGCACATGAAGGATTGAAAATATTCATTCATGAAGTTGGAATCCCTGAGCATTTAATCTCTGATGGTGCTCCAGAACAAGGATCTCCAAGAACCTACAAGACCCACTGGAATTCAATTGTCAAGCGCAACCATATTCATCAGACATTCATACAACCGCATTGCCCATTCCAGAATGGAGCAGAACAAGCGATTGGACATCTTGGGAGTGCAATCACAACCAAGTCAGCAAAGAAGAAATCACCGAGCAGATTATGGTCATTTTGTGGTGAACTATGTGCTAATATCAGGCAGAGAACAGCATCAAGTAACCCTTCTTCAATGGGGAGAACTCCATTTGAATTGGTCCATGGCTATAGGCCCGATATTGCGCTATACACTTCATCTGAATGGTATGATTTTGTGTTTTACTTCGATAAAGGTGATTCTTCCACTTGCGGCGTTGAAAGGTTGGGTCAATGGTTGGGCCCCTGTGGCAATAAGATAGGTGGAGGTGATTGTTTTTGGCTCCTGACTGAATCAGCAATACCAATATCTACAAATTCAATAAGGCCTGTCAAAGAATTTGAATGGAGGGATAGAGATATCCTCAGAAGAATGGAAGCAATCGACAAATCAATTGAATCCAAGATTGGTGATGAAGTGAAAGATAGCGCGTCCTTCTTCCAGGAAAACTACCCGGAGCCTCAGATGGAGCTATTTGAGGATCAACCAGTGAAATCATCTGATCTGAAACTTGAAATGGCTGAGCCAGAAGCGTCAGTGGAAGATATAGATGAACCAGATGAGTATCTGGGGAATGAAGTAATCATTGAAAGAAATGATGAAAGGCTCAGGTGCATTGTCAAGGATAGAGTGCGAGATTTGCAAAACAGACCAATTGGAGTAAGGAATGAGAATCCCATACTAGACACGAGGCTGTACAAATTGCAACTACCTGATGGCACCATTGAGGAATACACAGCAAATATTGTTGCAGAGAGTTTGTACAGTTCTGTTGATGACGATGGAAGGATGTTCACTCTACTAGATGAACTAATTGATCATGAATGCGACAACACTGCCCTAACTGATGAGGAAGCCACGACTATAGCCAAAAATGGCAGGAAAACTCATAAGCCGACAACTAGGGGTGGGAGGATTCTCGCCAGTTGGAAAGATGGGTCAGAATCTTGGTGTAAGCTAAGCGATGTCAAAGAATCATTCCCAGTGCAACTAGCTGAATATGCTGTCAACAATAAACTTGAGAAGACACCAGCATTCAGATGGTGGGTGCACAAAATTTTGAGAAGAAAGGATCGAATCCTTAAGGCAGCCAAAACAGCAAAGTATTGGTTGAAGACTCACAAATATGGTGTTGAATTGCCACATTCAATCACACAAGCGCTGGCTATTGATAAGAAGACAGGCACTGATTACTGGGAAAGAGCAATTCACAAAGAAATGACCAACAATATGGCAGCGTTTGAATTTTCTGATGATGATGTTATTCCAGTCGGTCACAAGGAAATAACAACCCACATGATTTTTGACATCAAGCTTGGATCCCTAACAAGGAAGGCTAGGTTGGTAGGGGACGGTCATAAAGTTCCTGCAGTGGCAAAAGAAAATACCTACTCATCGGTTCCCAGTCGGGATTCAGTGAGAATATTCTTCCTGCTGGCAGCGCTGAATGATTTGAAGGTCCTCTCAGCAGATATTCAAAATGCATATTTGACAGCCCTGATTAAAGAGAAATACTTTCTAAAAGCGAGAGCTGAAGATGGTTTTCCTCCACACCTTGCAGGAAGACCTTGCAAGATAGTTCGCGCATTGTATGGACTGCCGGTAGCAGGTGCATCTTTCAGATCATATCTCACACAGCATTTGAGGGATCTTGGGTGTTCCCCATGCAAAGCTGATCCGGATGTGCACATACGAATTGAAACCAGGAAAGATGGATCCAGATACTGGGCAATGTTGATTGCTTATGTTGATGATATCTTATGTTCTGGTGAAGATCCAAAGTTCCAACTTGAAAACATTGAACGAAAGTTCAAATTGAAGGATGATACGATTGAAGAGCCAACCCTGTATTTGGGAGCTGATATTGGAAAGTTCTACTTTAAAGGTGATTCAAAACCAAGATGGTCATTATCAAGCACCAAGTATACGGCGAAAGCTGTTGCAGCTGTCGAACAAGAGCTAGGAACTGAGAAATATGGCTACAAGTATCTACCCAAATCAGCATCCAGTCCACTGTCACATGATTATCGACCGGAAATTGATATATGAGAAGAATTGAATCCTGAATTGCAAAATTACTACCAAGGTTTGATTGGAGTCCTCAGGTGGATTTGTGAATTAGGAAGGCTTGACATTGTAATGCCAGTCTCGTTGATGTCAAGGTATTTGGCTCAAGCAAGAAAGGGACATCTGAATCAGTTATTTCATATATTTGCGTATTTGAAAAAATACAACAGGTCGAAATTGGTTTTTGATGATACAGTACCAAGCATTGATGAGAGTAAATTCCAAAAATGTGACTGGTCTGAATTTTATCCTGGTGCAGCTGAAGTCATACCAGCGGATATGCCTGAAGCTTTGGGAAAACATGTGACAATGAGTTGCTTTGTTGATGCCGACCATGCCGGATGCAAGGCAACAAGGAGATCTCATACTGGTGTTATTATCTTCATTAATAATGCGCCAATTATTTGGTTTTCCAAAAGACAAACAACAGTTGAAACATCGACTTTTGGATCTGAAATCATTGCTTTGAAAATTGCAATCGAATTGGTTGAAGGTCTAAGGTACAAGTTGAGAATGATGGGTGTTCCAATTGATGGAAGCACAAATGTGTATTGTGATAATGATTCTGTTGTCACAAATGTTACACGTCCTGAAAGCCCATGCAAGAAGAAGCACAACAGCATTGCATACCACAAGGCGCGCGAATCTATTGCAGCAGGAATTATCAGAGTTGCGAAGGAACCAGGTTCAACAAATATTGCTGATTTGTTTACAAAGCTAATGAGTGGCGCTGTTTTCCGGGAACATTGTTCTCGTTGCATGTGGTAAGAAATTGATCTGCAATGAGCACTTCAAAAATGGATGATTTGATCCATGGAATATAACATATCAATCGGGCAAGGATCAGGGCAAAATGCCATGATACAAGCCAGAATGAATGGCAAAATGCCTCCCCATTTCTTTTGATAGGGCCTCTGATGGTAGACTGGATACAGTTTGGTATTCAACAAATGACTCACGATGAATAGGTTAAGTCATAGAATCCAGCCGCTTAACGGTTGGAGGATTTATGACTGAAGGGGACTGAAAAGAATCCATCGTATAATGTGTATTCGTACGAAAGTCATCAGGGTAATAACCTTATCCTTAAGGTTATTCCTGAGTGAGTGACCGGGAACGACTTTACATGTGGATTGACTCTTAGCGAGAGTTTCCCCATCAGCTCACTCTTTGAAGAATTAACAACTCTAAAACGCTATCATGCCCTAAAATCTATGTACAACCTAGTACTAATTCTACACAATAAGGTACAATACTGTGATATTCCAATGAGAATATCACGGTGAATTATATGGTAATACGATAACACGAAAGACCGATCGAAGATGGTTTTGCGTGTGTTTTGTGTCTTAAGATTACATGTGTTTTGTATGCTTGAAATTACACAATACGACGAGTAATTAACCTGCCGATCGTCAAAGACAATCGGACCGTAACAATGAAATGATTGCTCTACTCACTAAATCGATCGACCGTAAGGAAGATCGCGTATTGTTTTATTACTGTTACGACACACTTTTTCTATCGAATCGGTGTTTCTGTGTTCCGTCGTTGTCGTCGCTAGTGAGGATTAAGCGTCGTTGTCGAAATAACGAAGGATCGTCTGCGAAGCCAACGAAATAACCGGGCGGAGGTGCGTGCGAACGTCATCATCGAAGTGATTAACCGGTGTGGTGTGCTTGTATTGAACGGTGCTCCGTCGCTTGTTGTTTGTAGAAAGGAATGAATTAACCTTGCGGGCCGGTCACAGATGTCCGAAACGTTCCTTTGGAGCTTGGTCGTGGATCAGAAAAGAAGATTCCTGTAGAAGAATTGGTATACACCCCCTGATTCGCGAGCAGGGAGAAAGAGAGAGAGAGAAAGAGATGGGGGAGGCCAAAAAGCAGCACACGGATGGGCGTCACTACAAGTTTATTCAGGAGTGAACCAACAGTGGAGGTGCTGAACGGCCAGAGATAGATAGCTTAAGGTATACACAATCCTACAGATGGGTAGCAATTGTGTGAGTTATAAGGGCTCTATAACCTGTTGTTACTCTAAAAATCGACCGGATAGGTATAGGATAATTGAAATTTAAAGAGATGTGAGCTCAGAGAGACGCTCTTATTTTACTGTGTAATTCACTGTATCAGGGCTCTCTGCTGTATTTTACATGGTAGAGATCTTCCCCGGTTATCTGTTACTATCATCTTCATTGTACCGATACTGCTGCTGTATTAACAGCGTGTGTCGGTCTTACTGTATTGGTCATTTGATGGTATCAGCCTTTACGAGGTTAAGTATTTCTTATCCAATGGGGCATATGCTGGTTCCTAGAGTAGGTAGATAAATGAGGCCCATTCGGAATCGGTATTGATTTTCTTGATTGCAATAAGTAATTTCCTCACGGGATATCAAGTAGATTCTTCTGAATTTACTTAAGCGTTCCAAGTGTTTACTTATCGTTCAGGTCTTTGGATATTTCTTGTTTCTAACCGATTATCCTCTTTTGTTTGTAGCCTTAGGTGATATTGTTTTTACCACTTAAGGATTTCCAAGTAGTGGAGGTGCGTTTGATTCTAATACTTGATCATCGGAGTATTCGTATCTCTGTGTTAATCTTACGTACCTCGGTCGTTGTTTCGTTTCCTTCGTCGGCTTTTTCGATCAAATTTGATGCCGACAAAGTCCGTATTTTTCGCCGACAACACCTCCACCGGTACTTGGCGCCTCACTGGTGGCACAGGTTTTACCATTGATTGGCTCTTCCATTCTCACCAGCTTGCCCATGGGGCTGATTCATCTGGGCTTGGACAGTGGACCTTTGTCAGGTTTCAAGGCAGGGCTCAAGCTACGGTTACCATCTTTTCTGCCTACAGTCCTGTAGAAAATGACAGGGACCTTGGCTCTGTTTGGAACCAACACTGTTGCTACTTCCAGGCTGAGGAGGATCTTCCCTGTCCCAACCCACACATCCTCTTTCACCGTGACCTCACAGCTGCCCTTCAGGCGTGTTTAGAGGCTGGTGACTCTGTCATTTTAGGGATTGACCATAATTCTGATGTCTGGTCTGATGGTCTTTCCTCTGAGCTCAAAGCACTTGGCTTCAAGGATGCCATCTTGACTACACACCCTTCAACTCCCCCCCCTGCCATCTACAGCAGGAATACCACCAGGACTCCCATTGATGCCATCTGGGTTACTGAGCATGTTGATGTCTTCCGAGCGGGTTACTGTGCATTTGATGGTGCGCAAGGCATGGCCTCTGACCATCGCTTGCTTTGGATTGAAGTTTGTAATGGCAGTATCATGGGCAAATACCTTCCACCTCCTGTGCGATCCTCTCTCCCTCGCCTGAAATCTTCCCACCCTCATCTTCTGCAGCGCTATCTCATGCGGGTGAAATATGCCTTTGCTACTGCTGGTGTGTTTGCCCTTTGGATCCAGCTTGAGCATCTGGTGGCGCTGTATTTATCTGGTGATACCACTGTGCGCGAAACTCTCATCACTACCTATGATGTCCTCCATGCCACCTCTGCTTCCATCCGGCTGTCTGTTGAACAACATCTTTGCCGTCTTCGCACAGGCATGATCCCTTGGTCTCCCAAGCTCCAAGTCTACCGTGACACAATTGCTTTCTGGGGGCGGATAGTGCAGCTCCGGCAGGGCGTCTCCGCCAGTCACACCGTTCTAGTTTTGCTCCAGTTAGCTTACTACTTCACTAACACGTTTACATGTGTAATCGACTAGGTAAGTCTAGTGGTATTCAGTGTTTTCAAGTATTAGTATTTAGATTTGTGAGTGTTTTTCATATAAGATGATTACTCGGATCGAACCTCTATCCGTGCACTATTAGCGCACCCTTACTGTTAGCAATTCAGCAAGTCGGCTTGCTTATTTTGCCTGTTAGTCGTACGTGTGCTATCTCATTCGTGTGTATCTCCGAATGTCCGTACGTCTGTACGTTTGTTACCGGCGCTTTTCTAGAGTCCCCGTATCTTCGTACTCATAGTATTAAGTACTTGTAGAAGATACCTTAAGAGTTGGTCTTTTTATTTGCATCTCCACATGCATCTCCTACATAAGGAGAATAGCTTTACCCCACCCATAAGCTTAGTGAGTAGATCTGCAATATTATTTTCACCGGGTTCCTTGCCAATCTGGATAATCTTTCCCGCAATGTGTTGTTACTCTAAAAATCGACCGTTAAGGTATTGGATAATTGAAATTTAAAGAGATGTGAGCTCAGAGAGACACTCTTATTTTTACTGTGTATTTCGTACTGTATTGGGGCTCTCTGTATTTTACATGGTAGAGATCTTCCCTGGTGTTGTTACCAATCTCGTACCGATACTGCTGTTGCTGTTGCTGTATTAGTGTCGTGTATCGGTCTTACTGTATCGGCCATTTGATGGTATTGGTCATTTTGTCATATACGAGGTTAAGTGTTTTATCCGATGGGGCGTATGCTTGTTCGTGGTATTTGAGATAGATGAGGCCCATTCGGAATCGGTATTGGTTTTCTTGATTGCGATAAGTAATTTCCTCACGGGATATCAAGTACATTCTTACAAGTATACTTAAGCGTTCGAAGTGTTCACTTATTGGTCAGGTCTTTGGATATGTCTTTGTTTCTAACCGATTAACCCCTTTTGTTTGTAGTCCTAAGTGACATCGTTTTTACCACTTAGGGATTTCCATGTAGTGGAGGTGCGATAAGTAATTTCCTCACGGGATATCAAGTACATTCTTACGAGTATACTTAAGCGTTCCAAGTGTTCACTTATTGGTCAGGTCTTTGGATATGTCTTGTTTCTAGACGATTAACCCCTTTTTTGTAGTCCTAAGTGACATCATTTTTACCACTTAGGGATTTCCATGTAGTGGAGGTGCGTTTGGTTCTAAGCTTCGGTCTTTGGAATATATTTATCTCGTATCGTCTTCCCGCACCTCGGTCGTTTCGTCGTTTTGTTTTGTCGGCTTTTTTGATCAAAATTGATGCCGACAATGGTCCGTATTTTTCGCCGACAACACAATGCATTCACGTGCTTTGTGGTAAGCGATACTGTTGTGCTTCTTCTTACAAGGGCTTTCCAGATGTGTTACATTCTTAACAACCAAGTCATTGTCACAATACATGTTGGTCGGTCCTTCTATAGGTATTCCCATCATTCTGAGCTTATACTGTAGGCCTTCTACCATTTCAATTGCAATCTTAAGTGCCACAATTTCTGAGCCAAACGTGGATGTTTCAACGGTTGTTTGCCTCTTAGAGAACCATAGGATTGGTGCCCTGTTAACAAAGATGACTATTCCTGTATGAGATCTCCTAGTAGCCTTGCAACCGGCGTGGTCGGCGTCCACAAAGCATGTGGTAGTTACAGCCTTTCCTCGTGGCTGGGGCATATCTGGAGGAATTAGTTCCCCTGCTTCCGGATAGAATTCAGGCCAGTCACATTTGTGGAATACTGATTCGTCAAGTTCCGGGATGGAGCAGTCAAACACCAACTTTGATTTGCTGTAATTCTTTAAGTATGCAAACAAATGAAACAATTGGTTTAGATGCCCTTCTTGGGCCTGTGCAAGATACCGGGACATAAGTGAAACAGGCATTACGATATCTAGCCTTCCGAGTTCACATATCCAATGGAGTATACCTATTAAACCCTGGTAATAGTTTTGTTTCTCTGAACCAAGTTCCGGTGAGGCGTCGATTTCGGGCCTATATCCAGTTACCAATGGTGATTTTGCAGATTTCGGAAGTATCTTGAAGGCATATTGCCCTTTACTCAATTCCTCTTCAACAGATCCAACAGCTTTGGATGTATACTTAGTTGAAGACATGGACCAGTACTCAGCCCCATCAACGGATGTGTTGCCAATGTCTGCCCCTAGATAGAAAGTGGGTGGTTCAACGGTCCCATCCTTCAGTTTGAATTGCCTTTTGATTGCATCCATTTGGAACTTCGGATCCATTCCACATACAAGGATATCATCCACATATGCCACACAGTATTCGTAATATACCGAGCCATCTTTCTTTATAGCCGGCCGCATATATACATCTGGATCCGCTTTGCAAGACTTATATCCAAGTCCCCTTAAGTGCTTGGACAGATGAGATCAAAATGATGCGCCCGCGACTGGTAATCCATACAGAGCTCTTACAATTTTGCAGGGCCTTCCACATAACTCCGGTGCAAACCCTTGTTCCAGTGTAGCCACTGTGTAGTACTTTTCCTTAATTGGTGCGGTTAAGTATGCGTTTTGGATGTCGGCACTTAAGACCTCAAGGTTGTTAAGTGCAGCGACTAGGAAGAACATCCGGACTGAATCCCTGCTTGGCACGCTTGAGTAAGTATACTCCCGTGATATTTCGGGCACTTTATGCCCGTCCCCAACAAGTCGGGCCTTCCGGGCTAGATCTATTTTTACATCAAATACCATGTGCATGGTGATTTTTGTATGTGCCACCGGTACTTTGTCCTCGTCGTTGAAATCAAAGGCTATGAAATTGTTCTTCATTTCTTTTGCAATAGCCCGGGCCCAATAGTCACTGCCGGATTCTTCATCTATCCTTCTTGCTTCAGCAATTGTTTTCAGTAGTTTAACCCCATACTTATGGGATTTGGTCCAATATTTAGTCTTGGCGCTGGAGATAATCCAATCTTTCTTTCGAATTACCCAATAGGCCCACCACTTGAACGCTGGTTCATCTATTATGCCTTGTTCTTTGGCAAATAGAGCCGTTTTGACAGGGAAACTTTCCTTCATGTCACTTCACTTTGCCCAAGAAGAAGTTCCATCTTTCCAACTGACCAGGATCCTCCACCCTTTGGTTGTTGGCTTAGTCCATGTTTGTCTGGACTTAGTAGTGATAGTTGCCTGCTGTATTGTCAGAGCCTCCTTACCCTTTTCACAGTCAAGGAGCTCGTTCAGGAGACAGTACATGCGCCCCTCGTCATCCACGGAGGAATAGAGATTCTCTGCAAGCACATTTGCTGTGTTATCTTGATGGATCCATCTGGCATAGAAACCTTGTAGGATCTTGTGTCAAGGAGTGGATTGTTATTCTTTTCTCCAACTAAGATCCCACTTGCGTCCCTGTACCGGTTATTAACCGTACCGCGAATCCGTTGGTCCCCTATCTGCAGTAACACTTGGCTTCCAATGTACTCGTCAAGATTGTCGGTTAAATCATCGATGTCGGGGGAAGACGCCTCTGGCTCAGCCATAAGTACCTCGTCCTCACCCTCATATTTGCCATCAAATAGGCCCAAGGGTGGTTCCCCTAACTCGTTTTCCAGGTAAGTATCCAAGGGCTTCGCCTCATCACCAATCCTTTCATTAAGTAGTTTGTTGTGTTCCTCCAACTGCAGGATAGTGTCTGGGTGCTTCCACTCCACTTCGGATATAGGCCGCGTGCCGTTTGTTATGTGTACTTTTCCTGTCTTATATAATACATAATGGCAGTCGCCACCTCCGTAAGTATCCCCACATGGGCCCAGCCATTGTCCGTATTTCTCCAACTTATCCTGTAGGCCGTACCACCGGATTAAATCATACCAATTGTGTATCATGTATGGGGTTATATCCGGAGTATATCCATGGACTAACTCAACTCTGGTCCTTCCCATAGCAGATGGATCCCCAGATGCGGTGTTACTTAACCTTCCGGCCGCCAACATTTCACAAAAGGCCCAGCACCTCCTTGGGCTTCCTTTCTTAGAGGTCATCAATCGGATTGATCTCCTTAGGTCCCCTGCACTGTGTTCTGCCGTATTCTGCCACCAACAATGGGGCTGTATATAGGCTTGGCGGATGCGATTCTCCGATCGAAGCCTAGTCCATCCAGTGCTGTGTGTCTCATGATTTCCTTGGGCCTTTGCCCCATCAGTGACAAGATGTTCCGGTATTCCTGCCTCATTTATGAAGCAAGATAGTCCATTGTGGCATCGTTTCTCCCCTCTTACTGGATAGAATGCCACGTATCCTTTCCCATTGGTAAAGATCTGTGCGTCAGTATCATTCCAAATGATACTTGGTACTTTGAACTTCATGGTATCAGCAAACCACCGACCCTTAAGTACTTTTCTGTTTCTCCACTTTTGGGTCTTTAGCCTGCAGGTGATTGGTTGCGTAAGGTTTCTTATGCCTTCCTGGGTAGTGACCTTAATCGTTTCTTTGGCCCTCTTAACACTGATGTTCCACATCTTTGCAATGGCTTCTGAATCATATCTGTCCACTTTCTCCGGAATCATTATCAGGGGTCCCCATTGTCCACGCCGGATAAACAATCTCTTCTCTAGGGAAGTTTCCTTATCTATCACATCTTGCTGGCGTTGGAGTAATTTTCTTTCTTTTGTCCGAGCTTTTGCTTCCTTTTGGATGGCAAGCTCTTCCTCTGTTAGTGAAATCGAAGTTTTGATTGAAGTAGCTGAAATTTGGAGTATCTCCGAGCTTTCTCTGTCCCCGGTACTCTTAACAAAAGCTGAGTGTAACCGGTTGCCAATCTCTTGTTGAGTATACCCGGACCGTTGAGTGCGGGTGGTACAGATCTTCTGTAGGTATCTGAGTCGATACTCTTGTTGTCGGGCAAAAAAATACACGTACCCTACTTACGTACATTCTACATCAGTTATTTCCATTCTACACTTGAAAAGTTACTTATACTCTTCCAGAGATAAAAATGACTTCAAGTATCAAGGTATCTACGTTGCATCATGTGTTCTCTGTCTTATGACGAATTGCACATGATCTACGTCCGGTTTAGACATCCCTACATACAACACGAATAACACAGGGATACCAGTCGAATACAGTAAAATACACAGTAAAAATAAGAGCCTCTCTCTGAGCTCACATCTCTTTAAATTTCAATTATCCTATACCTTTCGGTCAATTTTTAGAGTTACAACAGGTTATAGAGCCCTTATAACTTGCCCTAGTGGCCCGCAAGAGCACTAGTGTTTACCTTAAGCTACCTATCTCCGCCCGTTCAGCACCTCAACTGTTCGGTTACCGCCAGAGGATACTTGGTGCGGGACTCGGCGACGGGCTGCATCAATAGACCTCCACTCCAGGCTTTGCCGCTGGCGCTTTCCTCGGGGCCGCACCGGTTTCGTTTCCTGCGGCGCCTTCCTCCTTAGGGCCGCACCCTGGACGTACATCTTCCTTCTGTTCCCTGCTTGTGGATCAGGGGGTGTACTTGCTATCACGAGCCTTGTAACCCACAACCAGCTCTCTGGATTAGCACAGTTACAATTACCAACTAAAGACCACCGCCGTCTTTAATGAAAGCCCATTGCACCGGACACGCCGATTGCAATCAACCAACCATATTTTTCTTCCGCGTCCATCGCCCACATACCGGACCATTGACGCCCATTTGATAGTGCTAAGCACCACTTCAAACCACAACAGACGGCAACTCATCCTACGATAGTTGCTTTATTCACTGCATTCAACACCACCGTCGTTTGTTCCTCCTTTGGAACATTCCTTCGGTCGTCCCTTCGACACGGCCGCACCTTCGTTTGGTCATTTTGTCCACCACGCCTTTTCGACATCTCGATATATCGAATACTCCTTTTCTCCTTCTGTCATTTCTTTTGACGAAGCTGACGCCACATCCATTTCAATCTCCCTCGATTGTTTCTGCCGACAACACCGGTTCTTTCTTTTCGGTTTCTCTGGACGATATGATTATTTTCCCGGCAAACATTCCAACGGTCTTTTCGGTTATTTCTGCACCTCTGCGGATCTTTCCGAGCATCACTCAATACTTCAATATTTTGATCCCCGACCCACTGTGTCTACAGATCCTTCTACCAAGAATCTCCTTCTGTAATACACATCCAAGGCCGACATCGACAATTTGATAACTGCTCCTCAAAGAACGATCTACGACCACGATAATCCACGGCCTACAACATAGACATTGCAACCGATTCGTTCTTCCTTCTACTCAGCAGCGATCACGATCTGTTAACATTCTTTTGTTGGTCATCCCACGCACCTACGCTCGGTCATTACGTCGGCTCCACCGGTTATCTCCTTCCGACGCGGATTACCCAAACAAAACATCCACTAAAGGAATCCCTCAGATCTAATCAAGATCATTGTGAGCCTGCTGTTGAGCGACTCCCTTCCCATCTCCCTTAGATCTAATCCGGATTGTTTGAGAGCCTGCTGTTGAGCGACTCCCTTCCAATTGTTTATTATCTCCTCCAATTCTCCATCGGTTCTTCCTTCGAATCTTTGACTGTCTTCTCCGATGGTTGATATTTCTTTGGTTCATACTTCAGAACATTCCTTCGGTTATTTCTGCACCTCCGAGGATCCTTCCGCCAATCAATCGTAATCGACAATTCGACAATTGCTCCCCAACAAACGCTGATTAATCCAATAATCGCATCATCGCAACGCCGATTACCAAGATTTATTCGTTAATTTGTTCCTGCAAACGCTCTTCTGGCCACTGTCCCCTCTAAGCTCCAACGCGCCACTACAATCTGTCCTTGATTTTCCACCATGGCACAACGAACCGACCAGAACTATGACAACTGGAACGACTGGAACTATGCTGAAGCCATACAGTTCTCATTCGGAAAACCAGTAGGAGCTGGCAAGAACAATGCCGCCCAAAACCTACTCAACGCGGCATACTCCCAGAAATTGACTAATATTAACAGCATACTCACTATCGACAATCATGGTGCTGAGACCCTCAAGCCGGACGCCATTTCCTGAATCAAATCCCTTGTCACCGCAGCCATCATAGAAAATCTCCCTCTTTCAGAAGTATCTCCCAAATGTAAAAAACACATTAGAACGCTTCTGGAACACTCTACCATTTGGTACCTTGACAAGGATACGACAAGGAGACCCGTTCATGACTATCACGCACTTACTCCTGCAGCAAACGCGGCAAAGCTTAACTATCATCAGTATAAAGATCCTACCATCCAATTGGAATTCAGCATCCAACATTGGGGATTCAATAAAGGATGGTATCCATATGAATTTGCCAAGGTTTACGATAGTAACAGTGGAGCAGCAGCTTCTGAGAAATCCGACCCTCTGAAACCGTTGCCCACCGTCGCATCATACAACAATCGAGTGGCAAATATCCTGAAATTCTCCAGGAGAATCATCTCCCGCGAAAATGAATTTTGCTTTGACCTACCAGATCCCTATTTTGAATACGTTGCGTTTAAACAAATTTACCTCATGGCCTTTCCTCCCAGTTACACATGGACATGGAAATACTCCCCCAACAGTGATTCCGTCTCCTTTCGCCGAGTCCGATCCAACTCCATCTCCTTCCGACGTGCCACTTCCTCAGGTCCTCATGTCCAACGTCAGGACAGGTCCACTGTAACCTCACTACCTGTAACGCCATCTACATTGCCCAGTTCAGACCATCATTCTGCTCCACCTTGGAAACCAACCAACTTCGTATGGACCTTCAATCCTCAGAATGAAATTGCAACATTCCGGCGCTTGACAAAATCAGTTCCCCCACCCTCACCACTACTCCTGCAATCCCAACGCCGTAACCAAATTTTCTCCAGACCGAATCATCCGCCTGTCCTTTGCCTCTCCAAACGACATCAGGATTCGGTCAAGGTCAAGCTGTATCATCTGCATGCCAACATCTTGTCCATGAATTGGTTCTATGATACTTTTGACTGACTGATTACAACCAACTGCAACTTCCTCATCAATAGTTAGTTGCCTTAACCCATCAAATTACCTCCCTCGTCAAATACGACAAACGTTCACCGGTTAACTACATTCACCACCGGCAATTGCTTCGTCGTCAATCTTAGTTCTTTGCTTGCTTCCCCACCAGCAACAAAACTCGTCATTCCAAGACGAGTCATAGCAGGACCGCTCACTCGTTTGTATTTGCCTCACTCTCAAACGACTCGATACTTCGGTTTTTAAAAGCTCTGAGCACTACAAACCTTGGTTATTCCTTCTTTGCTTCGATTTCAAGATTGATGAATCCAATATTTACGACCTCATGCCACTTCGGTTCCGGATAACGTGTCCATCTCAATCTTCCTTACCATCAAGACTTCTACAATCTACCAATCGTTGTTTGCATCCAGTCGATACTCAAACTGTGCTCAATTCTACGGAATTCGCCCTACGGTTTTGTATCATTCACAACCATGGAATTCCATTGAACCATGAAATTCAATTCCATAAGTGTTGAATCGAGGGGTGTGCATCTGAATCAAGGGGTGTGCACTGGATCACCACATGCCGCTTAATTTGTACACATCTACATTACAGAGTTTTCCTCATAAGCCTCGACAAATTTACTTACCATCGCGCGCACGAGATAAAGATCCCACTGAAACCAAATCAACGAACCGGCTGATAATTCACCACTCCTCCACCAAGTGTTGAATCAAGGGGTGTGTTGCCGGTTCAGACAAATTCACAGAACTTACGGAACTTACTTAACGCACTAAAAACGATTCTTGTGACTAAGGATCAATAAAAAATATACGTATTTAAGTAACTTTAACCACCAAAGGTGGATCTAAACTACTCAGTCTGTATCCAGACTTTAACGTCGCCTCAATCAAAGAGAGTTTAAGCCCCAAGTTGTAGAACGACAAATTTGTCAAACAAATCCTGAAAGCAAGCAGGGAGAGTACAAGTGAAAACTGTTGAAGGATACTGGTAGCATAATCCGAACTGGGGGCAGCTACCAGCAAACAGGCAGGAGGAAGGGTAAAATACGGGGAGCAGCAGGGTGTGCAAAGGTGGGTGACTGGGGGAAGAACTAGGAAGGGCACTGGGTGCAAAACGTGGTGAGACACTGGGAGCAACCCTGGGTGCGGAAGGTGGTGATACAGTGGGAGCAGCGCTGGGTGCAGCGCCAGGAACCACACTGGATGCAGCACAAGGAGCAGCACTGGGTGCAGAGCCGGGTCAGACACTGGGAGAAGCCCTGGGGTGCAGAAGATGGTGATATATCGGAAGCAGCGCCAGGAGCCAGACTTGGTGCAGCTCAAGGAGCATCACGAGGTACAGAACCTGGTGAGAGACTAGAATCAGCGCGGGGTGCAGAACCTGGCGAGATACTGGGAGCAGCACTTGGTGAAACACTTAGAGCCACACGTGGGGCAGGGCAAAAAGCAGCACTGGGGGCACTTGGTGTAGCAATGCGGGCTGCACTGGGGGAGACACTGGGAAAAGCACTGGGGATAGCGCTGGGTAAAAGGTTTGGCCCATCCTTTAGGATCCATTCAGCCAGGCCCTCAGCAAGGCAGCCTCCTGGCGATACGGCTGCTGGGAAGGGAGAGGGACTGCATAGTGTCTCCTGGCAAGCTGGATGGTCGCAAGCCATTGACGCTTGGCAGTAAGAGTGTAACCACGGAGCACTTGGAGGGGAAGCTGGAGGAGGAAGTGAGATTGAGGCAGAGCACCAGCTAAGCCAATGGCCAATTCAGATGAAATGGAATCATTGAGAGATTGGTGTTGTTCTGACTCAAGCAACCCTCCAGTGCCATGGAGCCGTTGGTTCCGGTACGTCCAGAGATCCCAACAGGTGAGGAAAAATTGATGAATCACTGCAGTGGCCCATCGACGAGGAGAACGCTTGCTACCAATTGAAGAATAATAGTCAGCCTGAATTTGATGCCAGAGGGGGGTCCACCTCCCAAGGAACCAGTTGTGCCATCCAATCCGACGCTGAGCCCTTATAGCAGATGCAATATCAGGGGAGTAGGAGGAAGGGTGGATACGCCTACCTTGACGAACCCTAGTGGTAACATCCACAATGGCGAGAGCCAGTGAAGGGTCTGTAAGCTCAGAAGTAAGGCGCTGTTGCAAAGGGCCCCAAAAGGAAGACAAGCAGTGCTGGACAGCCCCGGGGTCGGCACATGAAAGAACATGGGAAACCTTTTCCTCATCTTGGGCACACAGAGGGCATCAAGAGTGATCCTGGTGCTGGTAATGAAGTAACTGATTGCCAACGCCAATACAACCTGAAGCAAACTTGACAAACCACCGTTGCATAACAGGAGGGAGGCGCTTGAAAGCAGAGTGATGGGCACACCAATGGATGGAATTGGAGACTTGTGGTGGAATGGAGATGTCGTGGTGAGTGTGCCAATAGTGAAGAAGTGGAGGACCCAAAATAAGAATGTGCAAGGCATCTCTGTCAAAGCGAGAGCATTTAAGACCGTTCTGTGAGAGAGCCCAGGGCTCAAACACAAGTCGGGGATAGTGGTAAGGAGAAGAACGATTCATGGAGAGAAATGCCTTGGCCATGCTATCAACTTGATGATTGTGAAGCGCCCACCAGTCAAGAGAAAGACCCTCTTGATGACCCTGAACCCACTTGAAGGTGACAGTGATTGGAAGGGCAGAGATCATATTGTGAATGACATAGACATAGTCAAAAGATTTCTGAGAGATAGACAAGGGCCAGGTTCCCTGAGCCTGTTGAAGAGCCGTATCCCCATCAAGAGCAATGGTGAGTGAGCCGGAGGGTACATCATAGAGGTCCACCAGAGCCATACAGCAGGTGGGGACACCGATGATGCCAGCCAATTCACTCCGGTAGGAAGACTGATTGTCAGGAGAACCACTGACAAGGTTAGATCCAGTGAGGAACACAGTGGGAGACTTGGTGGAGGTGTTGGGGGAGAGGATGAAGGAAGATGTACCTCGGAGGAGAACGGGATCATAAGAGCCGTCACAGACAGCGCTGGCAGAACCACGCAGAATGGCATTGGCAAGGGCCTGGCATCCATCCTGGGGAAGGGAGTATTGATGGAGAAGGACTCGGGGAGAAGCGCAGAGAGCATCAAATGCATCCTCTGGGGTGGCAGGGAGACCCCTAAAAGGATCGTACGTCATGGGATCCTCGTCTGGTGGATGGGAGAGAAAGGTGGATGGACCGACGATCCGGAACACATTCCCACTGGAAAGAAGAGAGACAACAGTGGCAGCACAGGCAGGTTTTGCGCAGAGGACGGTAGTGTTGAAGCTATAACAACCTCGGCCTTGCGACGAACCGACCTTCCAACCAGTGGGGCATTTGGAGAAGATCCGGTCAGTAGAACGACACAAAAACCAAGGCCACACAGAGGAAGAATCTGAGGACAGCCAGTGCCCTAGGTGAAAGGAGGGGTGTAAAGCTCGGTCCGGTCCGAAGGCAAGGCCAACGGTGGTAAGAAGGATTTCCGAAGGGCACGTTGCCAAAGCTGAAGTGCTGGGAGATGCCACGGAGGGGGGCATCAAGGCCAGTCAAGGTGGGCGCAAAGATGGTTGGAGGACTGCAACTGGAAGGCCATAGGAGAAAGCCGTGTGCCATCTGCAGTGCAGATATCAGCAAGGGAGATAGCCTGGAGAGACATCCTGATGAGATTCAGAAGAGACAGTTCGGCGCCCCGAAAGCCAGCATTGACAAAAGCTTGCATGAGGTAGCAGTCATTCACTTGAAGCAGAGGAAGAGTAGGAAAGTCTTCAACCATACTCACAGGGTGCATAGAAAAGAAATGCCACACATGCTTATACCAGCAAGGAGTGATACAAGAAGCATAAGGCTGGTAGGGGGTAATACCGAGATGAAAAGGGATCCCCAGTTCAAGCCGAAAGGCTTCAGCGGTAATCCTAAGAATATGGCCCGTCTGAGAAACACGGACAGATTCCTGAAGCAGAGTAGCAATGTGGCTGAATTCTTGGAGAAGAAATGGGTGAATAAAACCAAAGCCTTGATACAAAGATGGGCCATAGAAGACCTTGTGAGGAAAGTTGTGAGACATGCCGGCCTTGTTGAGCACTGGGACCAGAGTTGGTTGGAGAATTCGTGTCCAGGTAGAAGCGCTGACCTGAGTGACGGGCGTGGGGTATTCAAAAGACTTCATAAATGAGTACCTAAAGGTGTAGATGGAGGTGTTCTTCTCACACTTGGAGGACCTCATTTGAGATCCAAAGGACTGGCACTGGGTCTGCAGGTGATCAACTTGAGCTTCCTCATTTCCGTCCATGGAAATGTAGACACCCAAAGTCTTATCAGCGTGATCAACCTCAAAACGGTCAAGAGGGGACTGGGCACCAGATTTGTCAGTGATGGTGAAAACACCGGGCATTTCATCAACAGAGCAATAGTCCCAACCAGAACCAGTCCACTTGAAATCGATCAAGTAGCAGAAGGACTTAGCAGGTTCAATAGCGCCACCAGTAGCAATGAGACCGCCAGCCCAGCGGTCTAGAGCTGCCTGAAAATCAACAGCCAGAGCCTCACCAGAGGTAGTAGAGGAGGCACCGGCACAGAAAAGATCGGTATCATCCACAAAAGCAAAACCAACCAGAGAAACAAGCTGAAGGGATAGGGAGGTGAGTAGATGGACCCCATGGCCTGCATTCTGCATCATCCGGAAAAGGATGGTAGAAACCAGAGCCCACAAAGTAGGGTCCGAGACCTTTGCCTTGTCCAATCCCACTGAGAGGAAATAGATTCATCACCATACATAGGACCGGACCTGCCAAATCCAGTTTGAATGTGATGGGTAGCACGCTGGAGAGTGGAGAGTAGAACCTTGCAAACATGAGCCGGAATCCCAAAGCTTTGAAGGGTGAGACTGGCAATGGGATGGGAGATTCGGTCATAGCAGCCCTTGGCATCATTCATTGCAACCGCCCCGGAGCGCGCTTCTGACGAAGAACATCACAAATAAGCTTCTTGTTGAGACAAATGTTGATGGCTTTGTGATGCTTCTGGCTGCCATGCTGGTCAACTGCCACCGCGCTGGCTTGTTCAGCATGAGCAAGAATGCGTTTACCAATCATCTTGTTGTTGATCTGAAACTCAGGAGACATCAGTTGGATGAGTCTCATCTTGTCAACACAGTATTCACCAGGTTTCTTGAAGATTTCAACATCGGTGATAACCTGCCAAGCAGAAGGCAAGAATCCAGCAAGCAGAGGAGCAGTCCGCATCAAAGTATGAAAGGAATTCAGCTGTGTGTCCAAAGCAAAGGATTTATGGTGGGCAAAACTGAGGCAAGAAGGCTCGCCAGCAGTGCGTTCCTTCTGACATTTCCAGGCAGCAGCATTGTCAGCAGGGCTGACAGAATAGTCAAATGGAGCCAAAGACTGAATGGCCGCAGGCACCTGAAGGCAAGTAAGAAATTCAGTCAGGTACGGGTCAGTTCCTGGAGGAGAAACATAGGTGCCAGCAAGTACCGCAGCGGAGGAAGGTCCAGTACCCAAGTAGCCAAAGGCCTGGATGAAAGAGGGAGACATGGAGGGAGTGTCTAGACATTGTTGCTGATGGCAAACATTGGAGGCAGCCATGGCTGGCACCATGGCAGACTGAGACTCCAAGACTTGTTCAGTGCCATCAGATCCGACTGCAACCGCCTTCAGAACAGTAGGTTTGGAGAGACGACCACGGATAGCGCGAGCAGCGAGCCCTAGATCCCGTTGGAGCCGTTCACGGCGCATGCGTGCCCGGATCTGGGAGGCGCTCTGGTTGTAGGGCTTGCCTTCAGTAAGAAGGGCGTCCACCAAGCCCTGGTTGAAGGAGTCACGCCACAAAGGAGCCAGAACTTTGACAGCGCGGTATTGCTTGTAGGCTTGCTTCAAA
The DNA here is from genome assembly GCA_037355745.1 of Pseudo-nitzschia multiseries. Taxonomy (NCBI): domain Eukaryota; phylum Bacillariophyta; class Bacillariophyceae; order Bacillariales; family Bacillariaceae; genus Pseudo-nitzschia; species Pseudo-nitzschia multiseries. The sequence goes on along the minus strand of CM074785.1, from coordinate 20,097,718 downwards.
TGGAGGACAGCAGTGGCAAGATCACAGTGTTCACCCTTGTATAAGGAAAGCTTACATGCCAAGCGCTTCACCATGGTGTGACTGGTGGAGACACCCTGACGAAGCTGCACAATCCGCCTCCAAAAATCTATGGTGTCACGGTAAACCTGGAGCTTGGGAGACCAAGGAATCATGCCGGTGCGAAGACGGCAAAGATGTTGTTCAACAGACAGCCGGATGGAAGCAGAGGTAGCATGGAGGACATCATAGGTAGTGATGAGAGTATTGCGCACAGTGGTATCACCAGATAAATACAGTGTCACCAGGTGCTCAAGCTTAGTCTGAAGGGGGAACACACCAGCAGTAGCAAAGGCATGTTTGACCCACTTGAGATAGCGCTGTTGAAGGTTAGGGTGGGAAGATTTCAGGCGAGGAATAGAGGAGCGCACAGGAGGTGGAAGATATTTGCCCAAGATACTGCCATTACAAACTTCGATCCAGAGCAAGCGATGGTCAGAAACCATGCCGTGCTCACCATCAAAAGCACAGTAACCAGCTCGGAAGACATCAACATGCTCAGTAACCCAGATGGCATCAATGGGAGTCCTGGTAGTATTCCGATTGTGGGTGGCGGGCGGGGAAGTTGAAGGGTGGGTAGTCAAGATGGCATCCTTGAAGCCGAGTGCTTTGAGCTCAGAGGAAAGACCGTCAGACCGGACATCAGAATTATGGTCAATCCCTAAGACGACGGAGTCACCAGCCTCTAAGCAAGCCTGAAGGGCAGCTGTGAGGTCACGGCGAAAAGAGAATGCGTGGGTTGGGACAGCGAAGATCCTCCTCAGCCTGGAAGTGACGACAGTGTTGGTTCCAAACAGAGCCAAGGTCCCTGTCATTTTCTACAGGGCAGTAGGCAGAAAAGATGGTAACCGTAGCTTGAGCCCCACCCTGAAACCAGACGAAGGTCCACCGGCCAAGCCCCGATGGATCAGCACCATGGGCGAGCTTGTGAGAATGAAAGAGCCAATCAATGGTGAACCCCGTACCACCAGGGATGCGCCAAGTTCCGGTGGAGGCCTCATGTGTGTTGCTAGCAAGGAAGGTGAAACTGGAAGGGTAGGCCTGTTTGATGCGAGAGTGGAAGAGATCACAGAGGGGGAGCTGAGGTTCATTCAGACAATGCTCTGCGTAGAGAGCAAACCCAGCTTTACTTTGAGCAACACGCCGAGAGTTGTGACGGGACCGAGACATGAAGGCTGACTTCTGCTGGGGACCATTATTTTGGAAGGTAATGAGAGTAGAGTTTGATGACTGAGCCTGGGGAAAGGGATGGCCAAAAGCATCAGAATCTTTAGTCACAAGGATGTCCCCATAAAGATTGGATTGTGCAAGGCGGGAAACAGAAGGAGGCGAGGAATGAGAAGAAGGACTGGAGGAATCCAGGTGGGGATTAGAGTTGGAGGGCATCCCACAGTGCCCTGTATGAGATATCCTAACCATGATCAGACGCATACCGTGTCTGTCCCACGGAAGAGGAAGCTTGTGAGGCATAGGTGTGGAACACAGAAGGCCACAGCAGGTGCTGTGCCAGGGGTGGCAGCACAGGAAGCAACACGACGAGGAGAAGAATTGGCACTGGATGCAACCATGGGTGAAGCACTGGAGAGCAAGCCAAATGCATTGCTGGAAGAAGCACTGGGAGTGAAGCCTGGTGCAGTGCTAGGAGAAACACTGGGTGCAGATCATGGTGACACGCTGGGAGCACCAGTTGATGCAGCACTAGGTGGAACACTGGAGGCAACCTTGGGTGAAGTACGGGAAAGCAAACCAAATACATTGCTGGAGGAAGCACTTGGAGGGCCGACTGGTGCAGTGCTAGGAGAAACACTGGGGGCAGAGCAGGGTGAAACACTGGGAGCACCAGTTGATGCAGCACTAGGTGGAACACTGGAGGCAACCCTGGGTGAAGCACAGGGAAAGCAAGCCAAATGCATTGCTGGGGGAGACACTTGGAGGGCCGACTGGTGCAGTGCTAGGAGAAACACTGGGGGCAGAGCAGGGTGAAACACTGGGAGCACCAGTTGATGCAGCACTAGGTGGAACACTGGAGGCAACCCTGGGTGAAGCACTGGGGGGCAAACCAAATGCATGGCTGGAGGAAGCACTGAGAGTGTCGCCTGGTGCAGTGCTAGGAGAAACACTGGGTGCAGATCAGAGTGAAACACTGGGAGCACCAATTGAAGCAGCACTAGGTGGAACACTGGAGGCAACCCTGGGTGAGGCAATGGGAAAGCAAGCCAAATGCATTGCTGGAGGTAGCACTTCGAGGGCCGCCTGGTGCAGTGCTAGGAGGAACGCTGGGTGCAGATCGGAGTGAAACACTGGGAGCACCAAGTGAGGCAGCACTAGGTGGAACACTGGAGGCAACCTTGGGTGAAGCATGGGAAAGCAAGCCAAATGCATTGCTGGAAGAAGCATGTGGAGTTTTGCCTGGTGCAGTGCTAGGAGAAGCACTGGGTGCAGATCATGGTGAAACACTGGGAGCGCCATTTGATGCAGCACTAGGTGGAACACTGGAGGCAACCCTGGGTGAAGTACAGGAAAGCAAGCCAAAGGCATTGCTGGGGGAGACACTTGGAGGGCTGACTGGTGCAGTGCTAGGAGAAACACTGGGGGCAGAGCAGGGTGAAACACTGGGAGCACCAGTTGATGCAGCACTAGGTGGAACACTGGAGGCAACCTTGGGTGAAGTACGGGAAAGCAAGCCAAATGCATTGCTGGAGGAAGCACTTGGAGTGTCGCCTGGTGCAGTGCTAGGAGAAACACTGGGTGCAGAGCAACAGGGTGAAACACTGGGAGCACCAGTTGAGGCAGCACTAGGTGCAACACTAGAGGCAACCCTGGGGGGAGCACTGGAAAGCAAACCAAATGCATTGCTGGAGGAAGCACTGGGAGCATCGCCTGGTGCAGTGCTAGGAGAAACACTGGGTGCAGATCATGGTGAAACACTGCGAGCACCAGTTGATGCAGCACTAGGTGGAACACTGGAGGCAACCCTGGGTGAAGCTCTGGAAAGCAAACCAAATGCCTTGCTGGAGGAAGCACTTCGAGGGCCGCCTGGTGCAGTGCTAGGAGGAACGCTGGGTGCAGATCGGAGTGAAACACTGGGAGCACCAAGTGAGGCAGCACTAGGTGGAACACTGGAGGCAACCTTGGGTGAAGCACTGGAGAGCAAGCCAAATGCATTGCTGGAAGAAGCATGTGGAGTTTTGCCTGGTGCAGTGCTAGGAAAAACACTTGGTGCAGATCATGGTGAAACACTGGGAGCACCAAGTGAGGCAGCACTAGGTGGAACACTGGAGGCAACCTTGGGTGAAGCACTGGAGAGCAAGCCAAATGCATTGCTGGGGGAAACACTTGGAGTGTCGCCTGGTGCAGTGCTAGGAGAAACACTGGGTGCAGATCAGGGTGAAACACTGGGAGCCTCAGCTGATACAGCACAAGGGGAACACTGGAGGCAACCCTGGGTGAAGCACGGGAAATCCAACCAAATGCATTGCTGGAGGAAGCACTGGGAGTGTCGCCTGGGGCAGTGCTAGGAGAAACACTGGGTGCAGAGCAACAGGGTGAAATACTGGGAGCACCAGTTGAGGCAGCACTAGGTGCAACACTAGAGGCAACCCTGGGGGGAGCACTGGAAAGCAAACCAAATGCATTGCCAGAGGAAGCACTGGGAGCATCGCCTGGTGCAGTGCTAGGAGAAACACTGGGTGCAGATCATGGTGAAACACTGCGAGCACCAGTTGATGCAGCACTAGGTGGAACACTGGAGGCAACCCTGGGTGAAGCTCTGGAAAGCAAACCAAATGCCTTGCTGGAGGAAGCACTTCGAGGGCCGCCTGGTGCAGTGCTAGGAGGAACGCTGGGTGCAGATCGGAGTGAAACACTGGGAGCACCAAGTGAGGCAGCACTAGGTGGAACACTGGAGGCAACCTTGGGTGAAGCACGGGAAAGCAAGCCAAATGCATTGCTGGAAGAAGCATGTGGAGTTTTGCCTGGTGCAGTGCTAGGAGAAACACTGGGTGCAGATCATGGTAAAACACTGGGAGCGCCATTTGATGCAGCACTAGGTGGAACACTGGAGGCAACCCTGGGTGAAGCACAGGAAAGCAAGCCAAAGGCATTGCTGGGGGAAACACTTGGAGGGCCGACTGGTGCAGTGCTAGGAGAAACACTGGGGGCAGAGCAGGGTGAAACACTGGGAGCACCAGTTGATGCAGCACTAGGTGGAACACTGGAAGCAACCCTGGGTGAAGCACGGGAAAGCAAGCCAAATGCATTGCTGGGGGAAACACTTGGAGGGCCAACTGGTGCAGTGCTAGGAGAAACACTGGGTGCAGATCAGGGGGAAACACCGGGAGCACCAGTTGAGGCAGCACTAGGTGCAACACTGGAGGCAACCCTGGGTGAAGCACGGGAAATTCAACCAAATGCATTGCTGGAGGAAGCACTGGGAGTGTCGCTTGGGGCAGTGCTAGGAGAAACACTGGGTGCAGAGCAACAGGGTGAAACACTGGGAGCACCAGCTGAGGCAGCACTAGGTGCAACACTAGAGGCAACCCTGGGGGGAGCACTGGAAAGCAAACCAAATGCATTGCCAGAGGAAGCACTGGGAGCATCGCCTGGTGCAGTGCTAGGAGAAACACTGGGTGCAGATCATGGTGAAACACTGCGAGCACCAGTTGATGCAGCACTAGGTGGAACACTGGAGGCAACCCTGGGTGAAGCTCTGGAAAGCAAACCAAATGCCTTGCTGGAGGAAGCACTTCGAGGGCCGCCTGGTGCAGTGCTAGGAGGAACGCTGGGTGCAGATCGGAGTGAAACACTGAGAGCACCAGTTGATGCAGCACTAGGTGGAACACTGGAGGCAACCTTGGGTGAAGCACTGGAGAGCAAGCCAAATGCATTGCTGGAAAAAGCATGTGAAGTTTTGCCTGGTGCAGTGCTAGGAGAAACACTGGGTGCAGATCATGGTGAAACACTGGGAGCACCAAGTGAGGCAGCACTAGGTGGAACACTGGAGGCAACCCTGGGTGAAGCACAGGAAAGCAAGCCAAAGGCATTGCTGGGGGAAACACTTGGAGGGCCGACTGGTGCAGTGCTAGGAGAAACCCTGGGGGCAGAGCAGGGTGAAACACTGGGAGCACCAGTTGATGCAGCACTAACACTGGAAGCAACCCTGGGTGAAGCACGGGAAAGCAAGCCAAATGCATTGCTGGGGGAAACACTTGGAGGGCCGACTGGTGCAGTGCTAGGAGAAACACTGGGTGCAGATCATGGGGAAACACTGGGAGCACCAGTTGAGGCAGCACTAGGTGCAACACTGGAGGCAACCCTGGGTGAAGCACTGGAAAGCAAACCAAATGCATTGCTGCAGGAAGCACTGGGAGTGTCGCCTGGTGCAGGGCTAGGAGAAGCACTGGGTGCAGATCAGGGTGGAACACTGGGAGCACCAGTTGATGCAGCACTAGGTGGAACACTGGAGGCAACCCTGGGTGAAGCACTGGGGGGCAAACCAAATGCATGGCTGGAGGAAGCACTGAGAGTGTCGCCTGGTGCAGTGCTAGGAGAAACACTGGGTGCAGATCAGAGTGAAACACTGGGAGCACCAATTGAAGCAGCACTAGGTGGAACACTGGAGGCAACCCTGGGTGAGGCAATGGGAAAGCAAGCCAAATGCATTGCTGGAGGTAGCACTGGGAGTTTCGCCTGGTGCAGTGCTAGGAGAAGCACTGGGTGCAGATCACAGTGAAACGCTGGGAGCACCATTTGATGCAGCACTAGGTGGAACACTAGAGGCAACCCTGGGTGAAGCACAGGAAAGCAAGCCAAATGCATTGCTGGGGGAAGCACTTGGAGGGCCAACCGGTGCAGTGCTAGGAGAAACACTGGGTGCACATCATGGTGAAACACTGGGGGTACCAGTTGCTGCAGCACTAGGTGGAACAGTGGATGCAACCCTTGGTGAAGCACGGGAAAGCAAGCCAAATGCATTGCTGGGGGAAACACTTGGAGGGCCGATGGGTGCAGTACTGGGAGAAACACTGGGTGCAGATCAGGGTGAAACACCGGGAGCACCAGTTGATGCAGTACTTGGTGTGACACTTGAGGCAACCCTGGGTGAAGCACTGGAAAGCAAACCAAATGCATTGCTGGAGGAAGCACTGGGAGTGTCGCCTGGTGCAGTGTGAGGAGAAACACTGGGTGCAGATCAGAGTGAAACGGTGGGATCCCAAGGTGGAGCTGTGCTGGGTGTAACAGGGGATGAAACCCTGGGTGAAGCACGGGGAAGCACTCCAAAGGCGTGGCGGGGGAGAGCACCTGAAGGAACACCTGGTGCAGGGGGAGGAGAAACATTGTGGGGGGGGCAAGTCAGGAAACAGGAGAGGCGGAAGAAGAGGAAGGGTGACGGAGGGATGCAGAGGTGGAATTTGGAGAAGTAGGCATTCCACCAGGCCAGAAGCAAGGGTGCCTAACCATGATCAGAGGCATACCGTGTCTGTTGCACAGAGAGGAGAGAGGCCGGAGCAGAGCTGGTGGAGGCATTGGTATGGCTCAGCTCGCTGATACTAGCATCGGTGCCGGGAGAAAAAGCTATGGAGGTAAGACCAGAGCGGAGAGGAGAGTTGAGGGCTGTAGGGCGCTTGGCAGCGAGAGACAAAATGTCAGTCATGGCAACGCCTTCAAGAGGGGCAGCAGTCGGAGGGGCACCCAGAACAGAAGTGACGTTGGAAGTGCTGGTTGCAAGAGTAGACATGGACTGGCCATTATTAAATTCCTTTCATGTCCGGCATAGCAATATGTAACAATGGTACAATGGTATCTCATTCTTTCAGACGCGCGCGGCCTCTTTACTTGCACGCGTCCAGTTTGGTTGCATGCAAATCATAATGTTTAACATTTTGGACCAAATGGCTCAATTTGGTGAGCTAAGTATCTCATTTTTGACCAAATGGCTCGATCTTGTGAGCCAAGCATCTCATTATTGACCAAATGGCTCAATCTTGCGAGCCAAGTGATCGTCACTCATACGATCGAAATATCCGATACTTAGAGATCGAAGAAAGAACACATGCCAGATACTAGCATCTGCTACTATCTTCTGTTAAGTGTCCTGTTTTCAAGAAAAGATAGCAGAGGCTCGGACGCTTGCTCACGAACTTGTTTCCTGCTGTACAAAATACGCGGCTCAACAGCCAGTTTCAAAAGGAAATTAACAGCCATCATCAAAGCCACACCCAGCGCTGTCCTCACAAACCTGAAAAGAGAAGTGCATATCCAGGTCAAAGGTAACAGCGTTGGAAGTGGAGTCAATGGACAGGTCATCATCCACGAGTTCCCAATCACAGACGTCACCACGACCAAAGAAGGGCAGAGCATCCTCCGGCTCCTGGTCCGGTGCAGGGGCATTTTCAACAACCCGTCCTTCAGTGGGATCCCAATGAAAATCCTCCAGCTCAGTGAGACACTCAGTAGAAAACCATTGGCAAACACAGGAGCCATACCGGGCCTCCAGGAAGATGGGGAGAAAGGATACCATGGTTTGAGCTTCAGCCGAGGTAGTAGTGTTGTACAGGGCCAGGATTTCACCACGGTAGGAGCTGGTGTCAACAGAGAGAAACAATGGCCATGACCAGTTGTCCCTAGTACGGATTCCCAGAAGAACACGGCGCAAGGTGGTAGCACCCAGTCCCTGACCCAAATCTACAGGAAGATCCAGGTCAACCACACCTAGAACAGAAGCAGTTTCATGGGTCTGGATGAACTTGGCTTGACGGTGCTTGGCTTGACGAAGGGTCTTCAGCTTGGAAGGGGAAAGGCAGCGGTCAGAGGGATTGGTAGCAGTCTCAATAAACTTGTAGAATTTTCCATCAGGAAGGGAGGCTATATCAGACGCAGAGCAGCGATTGAACTGAGCCTTCAATAGCTTGACAGTCTGAGAACGCTTAGTAGAATCACACAAGATGTGGGCAGCTGGGACAGGAGAGGGATTGGGGGTTCGTGAATTGTCGAGCCGAATGTTCTTCCGGATGACAGCAATAGGGAAGGCTTGAAACCGAGGATGGGTCTGGAGCAGTGCATTGTAATGATTAAGATCAAAACTCTGCATATAGGAACCGAGCAGGAAACCACAGGTGACAGTAGTGGAGGCTTGGATATGATCGTACTTGAAGTCCATTTCACGGTCCTGGAGGCGCTGAAGGAGAGTGTCAGACAAGAGAGCATCCACTGGGACACTGTGTCCAATATAGAACCGAAGGTGGGGTGCAGCGCGAACCCGGAGCCAGAGGGAAGCAACGTAAAGCTCAAGAGTGCGCCGGTCAGGCAGGGTAGACCAGAGTTTGGGGACGGGCTTAGCCTTGGGGTTAATGCTGGCGCAGGAAGGAAAAACATAGAGGACCAGCTTCCGGTCCACCGACCAGAGCAAGCTGAGTACATCAGTCAGGGACTCCAGCATTTCGTCATACAAGTCACTAGGTTGGGGTGACATCAACCTGGGGAGAGACAGAGTGAAATAGGAGCTGTAGGAGCACTTGGTACCTTCAGTGACATCAACCGGAGCCCTGGAATCACTGGAGCAAACCCCACGCCGTTGAAGAAAGTGACCGACAGAAGAAGAAAGGACTGAAGCAGCACCAACAGAAGGAAAAAAGGAGACAGACCAAAAGCCTGACACCAGGGTGGAAGAGGCGGAGGCAGCTGAAGGAGCAGGGGCAGGGGGCTTAGTCTTGAAGAACCAGTGAGAGCCAAGTACCCGGTTGGCAGACAGCCACACCTGCCCTTCAGTGCTAGGCATAAGGTTGCCTTCACAGTACAGGTCATCAAAGCATTCGGGAGACATTTTAGCAAGACCAATGAGACATTTCTGGAGGGCTTGGCCGGGAGGGGATTTGGTCCACGCAGCAGAGCCTTGGAAGCAAGCCGAAGCCAGGGAAACCAGAGACTCCACAGTAGCGGACCTCCAATCAGAATCATCGGGATTGACCAAGGCATACACCGGAGCCACTGAGAGGCGGCATACATCATGAATGGATTTCTTGTCACGGCCATCCTTCTTGCTGAAGAAGTGGGTAGGACTGGGAGAGGCGTTCCAAACCTGGGTCTGCGCTGGAGACTTCCGGAGGCGGTGGATAGAAGATGGGGAAGGGAATCGGCCATCACCATAGAAACGCCACAGGAAGGAAGCAGAGTGGGCCTGGTTGGCATCAGCTAGGGCCTGTTTACAAAGGGCTTGACGATCCAAGCGAGGGGAGGAAGTCAGAGAGGGGGGCTGCTGGAGGAGAGACTGCTTAAGAGCTGGAGCAGGGGCGGGAAGAGGGGCGAATGGTGCTGGCTGCTGAAGAGCTGAGGGAGTAAGGACAAGCTGCTTGAGAGCGGGAGGCTGAAGGGGAGGAGACTTAAGGGCGGGCTGTTTAGAGTCCCGAGGAGTAGCAGGCTTCTTAGCAGACCGAGTAGAGGAGGCCACAGATGAATCAGAGGAAGAGACAGACATGGAGGTATCAGAGGACTGGCTGGCCGAGGAAGAGGAGGCAGATGCAGCGTTCCGGGGGCAAAGAGAGGAAGGAGAAGGAGTAGCTCGGGTAGGAGCGGGGGAAGAGGGGGAGGACTTCTTCAGATGGGCGCGCTTGGGGTAACGAGAGCCAGATGCAGAGCAGGCAGACGAAGAAGATAGAGAGGGTGTAGACTGAAGTCTTTTCTTAGGGGAGGCAGCGGAAGAGCGACCGGCAGTAGATGCAGGAGAAGTTGGTGTAGGCATGCTGCGTTTTGGAGTGGGGGAGGCTGATGAGGAAAAACGTGATAACTCAGTCAATTTCTGGAGTCCGGGAACAGGGATGGTACTGGCGTGTCTGCAATAACGAGGAGAAGCCGTTGACAATAAGAGAAGGCGGGATGGGGGCGAGGCGAAGCAACGAAAATTCTGCAGCAGAGCAAGAATTCAGTGTCGTGGTAGGGGAGACGGATGGGGAAAAGTGTGATAGCTCAGTCAATTTCTGGAGTCAGGGAACAGGGATGGTACCGGCGTGTCCGCAATAGAGAGGGGAAGCCGTTGACAAGAAGATAAGGCAGGGAGAGGGAAAATCGAAGCAACGAAAATTCGATGACTGAGGCGCAAAGAAAATTCGCGGTGCTGCGGCAATTGCTAGTAGAAGGGGCAAGGGATTCGATGAAGCAGGCAAGAGCAGCGGCGACAGGCGGTGCTGTGAGCTGCTGGTGGAATGGGGGCTGTGGCCGCAGCAACCAAAGGTGTACGGTGTGGTGGAGGGTGATGATTGGAGGAGCGGACAGTGTAGAAAATTAAATGTTGGAGCGAAATGGAGTCTCCGGCTCCGGCTACGTAGAAACTGTACTGGAACCCTCGTAGAAAATTATGTGTCGGCCCGGAAGTCCGACGTCGGCGAGGGAAGAACAGTCAAAGTAACCACAGGAAGTCAGCAAGCAGACAACCAACCAATAACAGCAACAGAAGGATCAAGTCGCAGTTGAGAGGTGTGGGGCCTGTTATCTGGATTGGTAAAGGGATAAAGGGGGAAAAAGAGTATAAGGAAGTCTGCGTAGAAGTCTACGTGTTTTAAGTACTGGAAATTCGGAACGTCGGACAAAGTCGCTGGGTGCCGAAATTGTCTCTTGTGACTAAGGATCAAGACAAAGATATGATTCCAAGCTTAATTGACATGCAAGGTAGATGAGATCTCATACAGAAGGAATCTACTAGTCGGCTTTGGACCCCGTTCTTCAATCCCTGACTTAATAATCTCCTTGCATTCCTTCAGATCGCTCCTCTTCTACGGCATCAAATAATTCCGTCCCAACTCTGGAATAATGTTTGATTCAAGCAGTTGCAATTGTTACTGACCGATCATATTGATTCCGATCTCTCAATCGTATTCCACACTCAACCAATTGCTATTTGATTCTGGAATCGATAGATCTGCTTCCTACCAAGTCAGAATGAATCCCCTCCGATTCCATTCGTTTCTACGACAAGTCTCTTTGAGATTTTACGACAAGATTCCCTGATCTAATCTTCTTTTCAATTCCGATTGATAACTCCTCTAACATCAATCAATCAGCTTCGAATCTCGATTCCCTTGTCAATCAATTCTCAACCAGCCTCTACAATTTGGTCCAACCCTTTGATACCATCAATCAATCGTCTTCGACGCTGCTCACTCGACTTCTACAATTCCGATTCAATTCTCATCGATTACGGTTGGTAATTCCTCCACGATCAATCAATCGTCTTCGATGCCGTTTGCTCGGCTCCTACCATTTGGTTCGATCTCTACTTATCGAGTTTCTATGCGTCGATTCAAATTCCAGCAATTTACTTGATATCCAGCATCGTCTCCCTACAACAATACCATTTGATCTTATTTGACGATTCTGTTTCTCCATTCTACCATTCGATCGGCGATACATTCAATCCTGTGTCTACAACTATGCGCCAATCTCCTCCCTACGATTTGGTTCTACGATCTGATATACGACCATATTGATCCCTTCGCATTTGAACTCAACTGATTGCGATGATTCAATCCCTTTGCATTTGACAATTCATTCTGGAATCGATAAATCCACTTCCTCGATGTTTAATCTCTACCACCAACATCATCGCGTCGCTGTGCTCTTCCATTCTCAACACTCCGCTCCGGATCAGGGAGTGTATACCACAGTGACAAACTGCAAATATTTTTCCCCTTCAATATTCGCCCGCTCGTTCTCCGACAGCCTAATCTTGGTATCTATGATCACTCCATATATATGATTTGATATATGGTCAATCTAATTCGATTCAAGATTTCTAGTCTACGATCACGATCTACGATTCCATCTATGATCAATCGGTTTTCTATGGCTTTATATATGACCAATATACAATATATCAGTCACATTCTACGCCTCGTCTACGCTCACGATGTACGCTTGATCCCCACATCAATTGCTTACTACAATTTGACCTATGAATTGGCTTGTGACACTATCAACTACTTCTCTCGATTGAATTCACTACACACCAATCTTCTCCTCTGTTTGTGTATCAGCGAATGTACGCCCTATGCCCTATGATTTTACACTTTACAACCATGGCACTCCATTCCCTAAGTGTTTGATCAAGGGATGTGCCTCGATGGATTTCGATTGCACCATGACAATCTTATATCATTCACAACCATGGAATTCGATTGAACCATGGAATTCAATTCAATAAGTGTTGCATCGACGGGTGTGCATCTAACTCAAGGGGTGTGCATTGGATCACTGCATGACGCTTAATTTGCACGCGTTTCACTTCCAGCGTCTTCATCATAAGCCTCCACCACTTTACTTATGCTCCCCACACGCGACAAGGATCCCACTGACACCAATTCCATGAACCGACAAATAATTCAACACTCCCTCCCTCCGTGTTGAATCAAGGGGTGTGTCACCGGTTCATGTAACCCCACCACAAGCAGATTCCAGCAATCTACTCGATACCCAGCATCGTCTCCCTAGACGATTCTGATTCTCCAATCTACCATTCGATCCACTGATCGAACAATATTTGATATCCAGCATCGTCTCCCTCAACGATTCTGATTCTCCAATCTACCATTCGATCCCCTTATCGCCAATCTACCATTCGATCCCCTGATCAAACAATACGTTCAATTCCAATTCAATCTGTACGGCTTGCCGTTGGTCCGCCTTCCTCTTCTCCAAGGGCACATCTCTTCGTGTTTCTACGGCACCACGTCTTGACATGGCATGATCGAGGATTCAATGCCATCCTACAATTGATCAATTTCTACGGTTTCACAATCAATTCTACAATTGATTCCGAATATCCCATCACTTAATCACTCGCTCGATGACCCTTGGTCATCCCCTCCCTTCGTCTCATACTCGCCTTCTACGATTCCGCTTCGTTTCTACGGCACATCTCTTTGAGATTCTACAATAAGCCAATCTCATCTTCGCAGATATGACTCCCATCTGTTGAGATTGAATTATCTCCTCCTTGGATCGACTCTTGATTCTACGATCATATCCCCTCCTTGAATTGATTCCTTCCCTTGCATTCCTTCAATGCAACTTCTACCTGACGTTCGATTCAAACGATTTGCGTCTTCCTCTGTCTCGATCCATCTATCCTACTACGTTGGAACCGATCTCCTCTTCAAGGATACGAATCAATGTTCCATTTTATCTCCAACCATTTGATTCAACTCAATACTTCATGTGGCATTGATAGATTTCAACATTTGTCCCCTTCGTCGACATTTGACTCTGCAATCTCTTCTTCTGTTTGATATGATTCCACAATTGAATCTAGGACAATCTATGCAATTGAATCGATCGGGATTCTATGAATCGATTTGGATTCTCCAAGCTACGTCAATTTTTGATCCCTCTGTCGACTGTCGATCCCTTCTTCTACACCACATTCGATTCTAAATCTACGGCTTGAAGCGGTCAATTCAATCCTCGATTTTTGACTTTATCCTACTATATTGACTTCTACGATTCGTTCTAAATGATATCAACGATCAAACGATCCCTACAACGACCGGATGTTCCATTTCTTCCTAAGATCAGCACCAATATTTGATTCTACGGTACAATTGTGAACGACAAGCCAATTCCTCCTCTCGGACGACTCTTTTGTTGTTACTCTAAAAATCGACCGAAAGGATAGGATAATTAAAATTTAAAGAGATGTGAGCTCAGAGAGAGGCTCTTATTTTTACTACGTATTTTCACTGTATCTGATTCCTATTCCGTGTCGATAGATTACAGTAGGAAGATTGCGGTAATATTGATTAGATTCTAAAATTGTGAGCATTAGGATTAAGTTGTATCCGGACCGGACTGCACCTCTGTCAGGTCCCTCTTTACAGGTCGTATATGCGTTGAGACGAATCGTATAAACAGTTAGTTGCTTTGGCGACTAACACGAGTAACTGGTTTAGTCTGTCTGTATGTCCTTAACCGCGTGATTTCTAGATGTATCGGGGCTCTCTGCTGTATTTTACATGGTAGAGATCTTCCCCGGTTATTTGTTACCATTCTTGTACCGATACTGTTGTTGCTGTTGCTGTTGCGGTTGCGGTTGCTGTATTAGCGTCGTGTCGGTCTTACTGTATCGGTCATTTGGTGGTATCGGTCATTCATGTTGTTAAGTAATCTGTTCGATGGGGACGTATGCTTGTTCGTGGTATATATGCTAGATATGAGGCCCATCTGGAATCGGTATTGATTTTCTTGATTGCAATAAGTAATTTCCTCACGGGATATCAAGTATATTCTTTTGAATGTACTTATGGATTCCAAGTGTTCACTTATTGGTCAGGTCTTTGGATATGTCTTGTTTCTAACGGATTACTCTCTTTTGTTTGTAGTCCTAAGTGATATCGTTTTTACCACTTAGGGATTTTCATGTAGTGGAGGTGCATTTGATTCTAACGCTTGATTGTTCTCGTATTCCGCACCGTCGGTCGTCGTTTCGTTCGTTTTGTTGGCTTTTTCGATCGAATTTGATGCCGACAAAGTCCGTATTTTTCGCCAACAACACACCCCTTGATCCAAGATGTGTTTTCATTCAATGTTGGATTACTGTCGGAGTATATCGGAGTCGGTTATGTAGCCAGGAATTGTATCAACGTGTTATCGATTGATAGATCGAACATTCGGATCGAATCGTATCGTATCGTTGAACCGACAGAGGACAATGTTTGATCCAAAGAATAGGATCATCGAATTGCGAATGATTGAATGATTTAGCCTGCGTGGTGTCCCATAATGTATCTTGCGTGTCGGGCGTGCAAGATCCATCCCAATGGTTTCGTTAGATCATCAGCTGGGTTGATAACTCCAGGAATATGAATCATCTTGATTTCACCATTTTCCTTCCATGCTTGGATGGCAAAGAACCTGATTTCAATATGCCTGGTTCTTTCAGTCGGCTTCTGGGCATTGATGATCTCAATTGCTGATGCATTGTCTTCATAGATCGGAGTTGGACCAACTTGGGCAAATCCTAATTCCTTGAGTATAGACCTGAGATATCTGGCTGTTTTGGCTGCTGTGACAGCAGCAATGAACTCAGCTTCTGTAGAACTCTGTGCAGTAAGGGACTGAGCTTTGGATCTGTAAACAATTGCTCCACCAGCATAAGTGAAAACGTAACCTGTGGTGGACCTACGGTGTTTTGGATCATTTCCATATGCGGCGTCCACAAAACACATCAGTTTGGCTTGCTTGATGTCTTCAGGGAATTTTGGGAGTGATGCATCTTGGACTGCATCGTTGTATGCTTCTCCCGGTGGTAGAGATGGCTCAGCATTCGGTCTGTAGAATCTGATACCCCAAGATCTGGTTGTTCTGAGATAGCGGGCTATATTCTTCAGGCTGGAATAGTGGAAAGCAGTGGGATTGGAACTGTACTTTGACATCAGAGTCACCGCATAGCCTATGTCTGGCCGGCAACTAACGTATGCGAACATCATTTCACCTAAGAGCGTCCTGTAGGAGAAGCCAGATGTGGATTGTAATTCAGCATGTTCCTTGGTGCCTTCTAATGGTCCATCAGTATGTGATTGTAGCTGGCTCAGTATTTCAGTTGATAATGGCGCAGATGGCTTGGAATGAGGTTTCATCTTAGAATCAGTGTCCCATCCATGAGATCTCATGATTCTGTCAATGTAGTTCGCACAGGACAGTTCAATGTAGTCAGCTGTCTGTTTAACATCAATTCCATTGAAGTCTTCAAGCAATCCCATTTTTGTGAAGGGGACAACATCTTCTCTAGGAAGCTTCAGCTTTGCACCAATTATGTCATAGATCTTGTCAGATATGGATTCTGATGTGCAAGCCAGTGCAAAATTGTCAACTTGTCTCAGCATGTAGACCGTTTCACCTTCAAAAAATGTCGTGTAGATCGTCCTGTCATGTGTGGTGGTCTTGAAGTTGAGATCAGGGCCTTTCAATATTTTGTTGATGTGGGTTTCCCAAAGTCTTCCAGATTCTGGATGGCCTTGAAGTGCCCGAAGGACTGGGAGCACCAATCTTCTGTCTATGTCCTTGCCATGCTTGTGTCTGTACCATTCTGCATATGCATCATCAATAGTCATGTATGTAGGAATGTTGGGTCCTGGACTATGCGCGTAGGCGTCTGCAGCATCACCCCCGTACACTTTGAGGTTGAGGCTTGCAGCAATAGCAAAGAATAACCTTTGAATGGGATGTTCAACACATGATGAGTATGACATTGCTATGGCATGCAGGGTTGGGGCTGCGTATTTGCTTCCGTTGCAACATTGCCTGGCTCTTCTGACACCATTCCTTTTGACACTGTATTGCCAATGAGGCCTGAGAATAATAGCGTCTGGGTCTTTAGGGTATTGAATTGGTGATCCAAACATTTCTAAGTCTTCAAACTGATCAAGCTGTTTTCGCTCACCAGCTTGCCATTCAGACCATGTGGATAAGGACTTGAGATTCCTTCGAGTAAAGTGCCCTAGTGCTTGTTCTTCAGGTGTAGTTGCCTTGGAATTGATGGCCTTGATTAAGAGTTCAATTTCTTCAGTTGGCAGTGAATCTGCATCTAGAGGTAATGCATGATTACCTGGTTTATGAAGCTTAGTGATAGCTCTGAGCGATGCAATGTCAATGGTGGGAATGACAACCTCCATGTCATCTTCGATTGGGGCCAAGTGTTGTTGGATGGAGGCATGGAGTTTCTCAGTGCTATCAACCTGGTTGATTCTTGATTGTATCAGCTGCTTGTATTTGGTACCAATGCGCTGGATAGCCTTGATGGATGAAATCCGGTCCAAGAATGGTGGATCTTCTTCATCAGTGGATTCCTTCCAGGAGGTATTGGGAGCAAATAGACCATATTCATTCGAGTGTTTCCTGACCTCCTTCATAGACAATTTCTCTTCAAGGGCAAAGGTGATTGGTGTATCTATTGAAGAATCCCGCACCCCTCGATCGTGAGAGGTCTGTAGGGCTGTGGTAACATCAGCTGCAGTAAACACACAATTGTGATTGATAGAGACAATATAAGCGCCTCGGAGCTTTGAGAGAGTCTTCTTACGGGAGGAGAAAAGCTTGGAGGCAGGACTGTTTTGAAGGATATCGGTGATGTAAGCTCTGCCAATCAGTGAGTCGCCATTGGCATAGCGAAGGCCAAATGCTGGATCAGCACAAGATGGAGAGACAGTGAGACTGAGATTGGTGAGATCTGCAAAGGGGGAGATGGAGAATTGGAATTCACTAGATGATACCTCATTGGGTTCCGCAGGAAGCGGAGTGTTGTCATCAGTCCGGAGCAGGTGCTTGACATTAGTGGGGAGGTCTGCAAGTGGGAGATCATTCATGCCTTCATCAAACCTGACATGGGTGGCTATTTTGACACGGTGTGTCTCAGTATCATACCAAAGGATGTTTCTGGTAGTGTAAGGGACAAAACCTAGGAAGATGCCTTTGCGGGCATTAGGTTTGAGCTTGATTGAGCGCTTGCCTGGGGGTCTCACCCAAACTCTGCACCCAAAAGTGCGGAAGTCAGCAAGATTTTCCTTATGGCCAGTTGCCAATTCTAAGGGTGAATGCTGCTGATTGCCTTCAGGGAAGGCATTGGACAACCGAAGGGCATGATAGAAAGCAAAGGGCCAGAATTTGATGGGCAAATTTGCACCACTGAGCATGGTCCTCATTGAGTTAGCAAGAGTCCGGTGAGCTCGTTCAACTGTACCATTCTGGTGAGAAGCGTCAGCACCGGTTGGAAAAATTGAATATCCAAACGCAGAGAAGAGGTTTCTGATATCAGGATTGTGATAGAGTTCTCCACCTTGATCAACCGAAACATACTTGTTTGCACAAGTTGGGTTGTGCTGGGAAAAGAAATGTTCCAACCAATGCAGTGGTGCTGCTTTAGAGATTCGTGTATCACCATATTTCATACCAGTATAGTGGTCTGTGATAAGAATCCAAGCTGTTTCTCCATGAATGCCTTCATAATTGCGCTTGCGTTTGCTGTTGGAGGATCTGGCACCAGAGAATGCAAAGTCAACTGATAATCCTTGAAACGGTTGTGTAGCCTTTCTTGTGGAATGTGAGCCTGCGGGTGATTTAGTTTGCTTACATTGAAGACAAGTTGGGCATTGATCAAGAATACTGGTTTGTCGTTGGAATTTTGGTACTCCAAGGATGTGTTTATGAGCTTGATACAGAAAATCATCGCATGGGTGTCCCAACCTTTGGTGCCATAGAAGTTTCGATGTCTTGGTTTTGATGGCGTGGATGGGGATATTTTTGTCCACAATCTTGGCGAAGAACAATTTAGCATCAAACTTTGGCATGTTGCTGGTATCAGACTGAGCTTGAGCTGCTTCTGTGCATTTTTGCAGTGTGACAAGATTGGTGTATACATCGTATCTGTAGTTGCTAATGGCTTCTTTGGAGGCCAGTTCACAAGCTTCCCTGAACTGCATGTCAGTCGCCAAAGCATAGGCTGACAATGTTGCACAATTAGCATATGGAGATGCAATATCAATGTCTGGGATCAGTACTGGGTGTGTATAGCATTGACCATCAATGATGCTTCCATGGAGGACAATGCTGCTGGCAGTGTTCTGCTTGTGATGACAGATAATTGTGAGGTTGCCGTTTTGTGGAGCAGATGAATCATAGTCGTCAATGAATGATTTATGGATTGACTGCCCACTGAACTGACGTCGCATGCGAGATGTCATTCCACAGAGATCATTCTCACTCAGTAATGTCGTTGACAGGGAGGGAGAATAATAGAAGAAGACTCTAAGATATCCTATATGGTTTGGTGCTGGGATGTGCAAATATCCCGAGCCTTCAGGGATGCAGGTAGCTGCTTTTCCTCCTATTGCTGCCGTAAGCCTGACAGGACATTTCCTCATCCTGGTGTAAGGTTTGTAACCGTGCAGGATGTGTTTGAGATTGGTGCAGGAAACTTTTGCACCGGTGTCAATCTGAGCCCTGACACCATGTTGGAAGTAGGCTGTAGCTGCAATAGGGTCTGGTGGGACTAGAGATTGCACATTGTATGTATCAACTGGTGTAGGGTTGTCCCTATCAAAATTGGGATCCTCATTGGTCTTCAGGTGTGATTCCAATGTAGGGGTCGTAGCCCCAAGTGATTCCATATCACAGTAGACATCAATTGGGATTGATGACTGGAGGCTGTCCTTGGGAAGGAGATTGATGGCACCAATTTTGACAGATTCGTAGGAGCTGACACTGCTGAAGTCCAGGGAGGGGCATAAGCTGTTCACTTGGGGCGCTGTGACGTTGTCAAATCCTTGGAGATCATCTTGAGGTGATGTCATAGAGTGGCTGCAAGAAAGACTTTCTATTCTTGGCCATCGCAAAAATTTTGTTCTTCTACTGCATCGTCAGGTGAAACCTCATCTTGATCTTCATTGCCAATGTTGATCTGAGAGATTTGTTGGGTGGAATCTAAGAGTTGTTGGGTCTGTTTATTGGATTTGTTCAGAAAAACAGCCGCAGCAATCCTATGTTTCTTCAGGGACTCAACATCCTGCAATGCAGGACAATTATCAAAATTATGACCGGACATGTGGCAAACAATACATTTTCTGGATGTGTCAAAAAGACTAGGTTGCTTATCGAATGCCGTGATAGCATTGCAATATGCTTGGTGGAGGAAGGGATCGTCAGATTCTTCCTCCATCTCCGGGTAGCCAAGTGATTCAATCAGGCTGATTGAGTGGGAAGTCAAAGTAGAAGGTGTTCTAACAGTACTGTTGCTAGCGCGCTTTTGAAACCTATCATTGCGACGGTGACCTGGTCTGGTACCTGAGACAGGCAATTGCTTGGGCTGGATTGATTTGGAGGTGTTCCTCTTGTACTTTTGTTCAGCCTTGATCTCTTGTTCATAGGTTTGGAGGGTTTGTAGAAGCCTACCTGCCTTGTATTTGTCCCGTTTGAATTGGTCATCTGAGTCGCGTTCATCTTCTATCTTTTTGAAGAGTTCTTCTGAGAGGGTGGTTCCTGCAATAAGGTTGCTGACTTCTTCTGTTGAACTGATAGTGCCGGGTTGGTTTTGGAGGAACACTCTAAGTCTCAGATAATCCTTGTACCGGAAGTAGTATTCTTCAAGAGATTCACCTGCGTCCTGGTTTGGAGGGTTTCTGACCATTCTGCTGGCATTGGATGGCCTTTTGGAGTTGGGATGTGTTTGAGCAATGACTGTGTATAGCGCTTCATATCCCTGTCCGTCTTCAAAGCTCTGAATAGTGGCCTTCATACTTGCACATGAATCAGGGATGATTTTATCAGTTCTTAGTGCTGTGTAAATGAGATTTCCCCATTCATTGATAGCCAATTCATATCTTGAAGGTAGGTCGTGTGGAAAGTCATCACCAATTGTGAATCCTCTGAGGTGATCAGCTTCACGCCTGAATAGATAGTATGGGTGTACATAAATATGATGTTGCTGGGAATGAGCTGTGATTTCTCTGTACCATTTTCTAACCTGAGGGTCCGTTGCGTCCTTTAGTTGTGGGAATCCTGAGAGGAACAGTTTGTCTCTAGCAGCTTCCTTGGACTTGTCAGAGGCTCTGGTCAGATCAAAACAGTCACCACTTCTGGTGATTAGGCGTTGGTCGTTTCTACCACTGCCTAGGTTGTGTAGGTAGTAGTTTTGCCTGATGACCGTTTCATTTCTGGATGAGTCGGTGTAGGTGATTGGAAAGTCTTTCATATCATCTCTGGTGAGGAATTCATCTCTCTTGTAGTATCGGTCCTTGACAGGTGGTGGTAAGGTTGCTGGATTCCATGGTAAGTCAAGTGTCGCTTGGTGGTTGGCGCCGGCATTGTTATTGTTGTTGCTGTTGCCATTGTTGACCAGTTGTTGTAGTAGGGTCGTAATTTGTCCCATCTCAGTAGGGGAGACAGTTGTGACCGTTGCGGCAGGTGTATCCGGAATGGCTGCCTCATCATCTGATGGTGGGTCTCCAGTATAGGCTTCCATGAATAGGTCTGGGCGCCAATTTTTCTTGAATCGCCAGTGGGTGATTGTGATTTCAATTAGAACAATTGGCTCATCATCTGTGTTGGTCCGAATGGCATGCTTTGCAGCGGCGTCAAAATCAGTTTTGTATCTCATGCGTTTTGTAGATCCACCATTTCTGACATGCTTGATAACACATTTGTCGAGGAGATTGGCAGTGTGGCCTTTTGTTATTTCATCCGGTGGTGGTTCCACTATGTTGATGGCAATAGCCTTTGCAATGCAATTGAGGATGTGGAGTTGTGGATCTGGAGCTATTTCTAGTGGTCCATCGTCTTCTTCTTCATCCTCGCGGGTGACGAAGAATTCTGAGAGTTCATCTTTGTCAATGATTTCAGAGTAGGCTTTGTTAAGGGAAGTGGCCGCAGCCGGGTTGCTAGCGCTGGAAAATCGAAATTCGATTCCTTGGATTGGGGTCCAGTCAAATGGGGTTGGCATGGTTCAATTGGTTTGTTGTTAACCGGCGATTAATCGTTGTTGATGGCGTCGTCGTCGTCGTCGTCGATTTCGGCGTTTCTGTGGCGGCGTGATTAAAGAGGAGATTCTTGTAGGACGATCGTCGGTGGAACAATTGTTGTGGGTAGAACCGAATTAATCGTTGGTGGAATTCTTCGGTGTTGTGTGTCGGGAGACGATGATAACTGTTGATGCGTCGTAAGCGTTCGATGATTGCGAGGATCGTAGTGTTAGAAACGAAACGATCGTTGAATCGTCGAATCGTCTTTGTGTATTACAGAAGAGGATTCTTGGTAGAAGAATGCGTAGTACACTCCTTGATCCGTAGTTGTATGTGAATTCGTTGTACGACCGTAGTTGTCAAAGTAATTAACCAGTGTCTGGAGCCGGCGTCGGCGTTCTTGTCGTCCGGAACGTTCGTCGGAGGAACAAGAGAGCGTCAAATGAGCCTTGGTGATGATGTGCGGAGAGACAATCGATCGTCGGTGCTTGGTCGCGGATTACAAAGAGAAGATTCTTGTAGATGGATCTGTTGCACACCCCTTGATGCGGGAGCAGGGAGAAAGAGAGAAAGAATGAGACGAGGGGAGGCCGAGAATGTGCCGCACAGGGAGCTAAGCACAGAATTTCTTCTGGATTTAACCGACAGTGGAGGTGCTGAACGGCCGGAGATAGGTAGCTTAAGGCAAACACTGGTGCTCTTGCGGGACACAAGTGTAAGTTATAAGGGCTCTATAACCTGTTGTTACTCTAAAAATCGACCGAAAGGATAGGATAATTAAAATTTAAAGAGATGTGAGCTCACAGAGAGGCTCTTATTTTTACTACGTATTTTCACTGTATCGGGGCTCTCTGCTGTATTTTACATGGTAGAGATCTTCCCCGGTTATTTGTTACCATTCTTGTACCGATACTGTTGTTGCTGTTGCTGTTGCGGTTGCGGTTGCTGTATTAGCGTCGTGTCGGTCTTACTGTATCGGTCATTTGGTGGTATCGGTCATTCATGTTGTTAAGTAATCTGTTCGATGGGACGTATGCTTGTTCGTGGTATATATGCTAGATATGAGGCCCATCTGGAATCGGTATTGATTTTCTTGATTGCAATAAGTAATTTCCTCACGGGATATCAAGTATATTCTTTTGAATGTACTTATGGATTCCAAGTGTTCACTTATTGGTCAGGTCTTTGGATATGTCTTGTTTCTAACGGATTACTCTCTTTTGTTTGTAGTCCTAAGTGATATCGTTTTTACCACTTAGGGATTTTCATGTAGTGGAGGTGCATTTGATTCTAACGCTTGATTGTTCTCGTATTCCGCACGTCGGTCGTCGTTTCGTTCGTTTTGTTGGCTTTTTCGATCGAATTTGATGCCGACAAAGTCCGTATTTTTCGCCGACAACATCTTTATGCCATCCATGATATCCAAGACGCTTCATCCAAGCACATCTCCTCTTCCCTCTGATTTTGGATTCCACTATAATCGATTCCTTCGACTCAGTTGGTACTCAAGCTCAACCAATACACACGGCTTCGACTCCGTGATATCATCCTTCCACGATCTTTATTCATTGTTCCCCTACAATACTCAGACGTTTGAGGATCCCCTTTGTGTTATCCTCGACTTCTACGATTCCGAATCAATTCTCATTGATTACGGTTGGTAATTCCTCCACGATCAATCAATCGTCTTCGATGCCGTTCGCTTGACCCCTACCATTTGGTTCGATCTCTGCTTATCAAGTTTCTATGAGTCGATTCAGATTCCCCAACCTCCTTTCCAGGACACGCATCAATATTCCGTCTTGTCTACAATTTGATTTGACAAGTTTCATTCGATTTATACTATGCTCGATCCCTCTGTCGACTATTCCTACCAATCCTCCATGACTTGATCTGTCTCGTCCCCAATCAATTGTCTTTCTACGACACTCAAAGCGTTTGATTCTACAATCCCTTGATTACGATTGGTAACTCTTCCGCAATCAATCAACTCTCTCCGCAGACGATCTCAAACTCCAATCTAATCAGCACTACGATTACTTTCAGTCTCTCCACTTTGATTGCATCATACGATCCTTTGAGCCTTCCGCTGCTGCTCACTCAAATTCTACGATCTCTTCTTCAGTTTTACAATTCGCCAATCGCCCACTTATGATCAATTTCGCGACCACCGCATATTCAAGCACCTCTCATTCAATGCTACTCCGCTTCGATAACCAACCATACTTAAGCTTTTAGAGTTCTACAAGATGGAGAACTGACTTGTAATTCAACACTCCTTCACTAAGTGTTGAATCAAGGGGTGTGTTGTCGGTCAAAAAAATACACGTACCCTACTTACGTACATTCTACAGCAGTTATATCCATTCTACACTTGAAAAGATACTTATATTCCTCCAGAGATAAAAATGACTTCAAGTATCAAGATATCTACTGTCGCATCATGTGTTCTCTGTCTTATGACGAATTGGACATGATCTACGTCCGGTTTAGACATCCCTACATACAACACGAATAACACAGGGATACCGGTCGAATACAGTAAAATACACAGTAAAAATAAGAGCCTCTCTCTGAGCTCACATCTCTTTAAATTTCAATTATCCTATACCTTTCGGTCGATTTTTAGAGTAATAACAACTCTTGGTGTTTTACATTTATGTGTATAGGGTTGTCTGTGGATCGTATCCAAGACTCAGTTGTGGTCCCAGTTGGTCCTCCGCCTGAGAGTGCTGCCACCACTCGTGGGAAGGATGCGTTGGCCGTTTCTTCATCTTCTTTGAAGTGGGGGGCGTATGGATCCCATGTATGTGTATCAGTTGCAAGGACTTGGTCACATGTATCAAGTTCACGGCGTGTTGGCTGGCAAGTGTCAAAGTATAATAGAACGCCGCCAACTCGCAATGGTATTGTCAATTCAAAACCTTCAGACCGAAAGATGAGGCTGTGGCTGGAAGAATTGCAGTATCTTCTTGGTGTGTCTTCAACCACATTCAAATTGCATTCTCGGATTTGGTTTGGGCATATCAGACTGTGCTGCAGTGATTCTCTGAAAAAGAGGGCCTGTCCAAATACCAATATGTATGTGATACCCTCCGTTGGATCTGTCCAAGCAGTAGCACAACGGGCAATAGGAACATCTTTCATTGGTGAGTACACATCAGAAAATGGGGCAACATCAGCAAATGTCATTATAGAATCCAGTGGATCAAGTAATACCATATTAGATCCTGCTGCAGTTGTGTCCACGTGGCTATCCAGCTTGCACCGGCCTGGCTTAACACTGGATGACTGGGTCATCTTTTTGAGATGGACTATCGGCCGGCCTACCCGAGGTTCTATCTTAAGGCCCCGGCCGGTGAATCAATTTCCATTCCCGTTTCCAATATGGCTGTGACAGCCAAACTGGTTTCCCGCTGAACTGGAGTTATTGGGAGGGTTTGCAGCAGTGGCTGCTGCCACTTTCAATTGTTGGTTGCCCCCGCTATTGCTTGCATTCTTTGCTTGTTTTAGCGCTCGGACTCTTTGTTGCTGCTCTTGAGACATGCTTAACCATACTTCTCGTGGATAGAACTTGCATTCAACGGGCCCTTTATAGGTCCCTGGTTGTGCTTTCGAACCACCACTAGTACTATTGTTGTTGTTGTTGCCTTGTGGCTTGTTGGAAGAGAAGTTGCCGCGTTTGATGTCACCTTTCCTCTTTTTGTTGTTAGTGAAGGCTGACACGTTCCTACCCCTCTTGTTTGGTTGGTTCTGGAGTTTCTTTACTCCGAGTGCCCGGGTAAGATATGCCGAAGCTTTCTCAAAATTTGCATAATAGTCAGATCCTTCTGTGATTATGATTGGGATGGATTGCTCCAGTTGTACATCCTGTAGGGAACGTATGAAGTCATACACAAACTGATCCTCAGGTGGGAATGCCTTGTATCTTATCAAGGTTTGCTTTGCATTGTGCCATAGCCTCTTGTGCCTGTCAAAATTGTAGTGTTTGGAATCTCCTGTGTATACTGATTCCCAGATAAATTGTTGTTTGGTTTCAACAATCAGCTCTATGTTGGTCTCCTCGTATGCCTGAGAGTAGAGGGCAAAATACGCCTTACGTCCATCGCCTCCTACCTTGTTTTTGGTCCCAAAGCTTTGTATATAGGACCAACCGGGACCGAATCCTACCAACTTAAACAATATCCCCCAAAGAGTATTGTTGTCTTTGGACCAATGAGAGCTGGCGTGGATCGTGCACCTGATTGCATACTCAGTCCAGTCGGAGTATGCGTTGTCTGGGCCCGGGCCGACAGTTCCACACCTGTTGGTTTCTCCGACTGTAGATTGTTGTCTTATCGTGTAGAGTAGTGATGTTTTGGTGGCACCTCTTTTATGCCGGAGGTATTCGCGTAAGTTCTCATCAAATTCCCTGAACTTTGACATCGTAGTCAGTTTACCAGGTAGTGTCAGATCCTTTACTGCTGTATTCTCATCGTCCTCCTTTGTAGATCTCAAGCGTTCCCGTGTATCTATCTCGGCCGTTGGGTCCTTTATCCAGTCCACTTTGGTGGCCGTTGCGCCTATTATAGGCTGGTAACCTAATCCAAGCCACAAATAGCTTCAGTCGGTCTCCAAATGCTCTATCAATAAAGACCTCTTGTGGATCCGGGCATAGATGGTGTTTTGCCTTGCTTAACGACCCTAGGAAAGACTTGGTCCCTTCTGAATCGAGATCTGCAATAGCCTTGGTATTGGAGTATCCATGTCTGAATATCTCATTGGCTGTAGGCCTGTTGACACCAGAGGGCTCGAGAATCTTCCTGAAACAGACTTCAGCTGCTGTTAGGGCCCTCTCCCCTGCGTAGCCAGGGATGCCAACATTGGCGTCCGCTCTTTTCTTGGCCTCTCTTGCTGTCAATGATAGAGATAAGTTCCTGTTCGATAGCCTTGCGACCAAAGATCTTGTAAGTTGCTCAAGCTGTTCCGGGTCCAACCTTGTTGTTACTGATGGAGGTAGTAGGCCCTCCAGGAGACCGCCTGCTTCGACTGCCTCCGTTTCCTCCGCTGCTGCCGCGTCCGCTGCTGCCGCGGCTGTGATTGCGGCCAGTTGAGCTCTGGTTGGTGGCGCCATGGTGTTGTTTTTGGAGTATGTTGTAGGAATTCTTAGGCTTGTAATAGGGAGGTTGTTAGCTTTTGCTTTCGTGAGGAAGCTGTAATTGTGATTTTCTGAGTTTTGAAGCAACTTGTGGAGTATTTTCTTTTCCACACGCTTTTGCTAGTAAACAGGCTCATTTCCACGGTGTGAGGAATGATTCCTATCCGAACTCGAATTTTCAGTTCCCCAATACTTAAGCTCAATCGTTGTTTCTCTTTTATCAAAACGGTATCAAATATTCGTTCGTCTCTTATTAAATATTTGGTTCAGCATTTTTTGTCATTTCTATTTTTTGTGTATGTGTTTATCCTGTTGTCGGCAAAAAATACGGACTTTGTCGGCATCAAATTCGATTGGAAAAGCCAACAAAACGAAACGACGACCGAGGTGCGGAATATTAACACGGAGTAACAACAGAGATACGATTATTTCGATGATCGAGTCTTAGAATCAAACGCACCTCCACTACATGAAAATCCCTAAGTGGTAAAAACGATATCACTTAGGACTACAAACAAAACAGGATAATCGGTTAGAAACAAGACATATCCAAAGACCTGACCAATAAGTGAACACTTGGAATCCATATGTACATTCAAAAGGATATACTTGATATCCCGTGAGGAAATTACTTATTGCAATCAAGAAAATCAGTACCGATTCCAGATGGGCCTCATATCTAGCATATATACCACGAACAAGCATACGCCCCATCGAACAGATTACTTAACAACATAAATGACCGATACCATCAAATGACCGATACAGTAAGACCAACACGACGCTAATACAGCAACAGCGGCAGCAGTATCGGTACGAGAATAGTAACAGCACCGGGGAAGATCTCTACCATGTAAAATACAGAGAGCCCCAATACAATACGAAATACACAGTAAAAATAAGAGCCTCTCTGTGAGCTCACATCTCTTTAAATTTTAATTATCCTATCCTTTCGGTCGATTTTTAGAGTAACAACATATCCAATACTGGGTATGTAGACTACCTGAAAAGAATTCACCGTGTAACGCGTATTCGCACTGCGTACTAAGCGGGCATATCTCACGAAAAGTCATAAGGGCAAATAACCTTATTCTTAAGGTTATTCCTGAGTGAATGATCGTCGACGATTTTCATGTGGATTGCCTCTTAGCGGGAGTTTCGGTTTCCCCATCAGCTCACTCTTCGAAGAATTAACAACTCTAAAACACTATCATGCCCTAAAATCTATGTACAACCTAGTACTAATTCTACACAATAAGGTACAATACTGTGATATTCCAATGAGAATATCACGGTGAATTATACGGTAATACGATAACACGAAAGACCAATCGAAGATGGTTTGCATGTGTTATTTTGTGTCTTATTTACGTGTGCTTTGTATGCTTAGAATTACACGAGAATATGCTGTAATTTGATGACAAGTAATTAACCTGTCGATCGACAAAGACAATCGACCGTAACAATTACTCACTAAATCGATCGACCGTAAGGACGATCGCGTCTTGTTTTATTACTGTTACGGCACACTTTCTTTAGTTTATCAGACCCACAGCACTCTACGAGCTGTGGAGGACCCAAATGGCGTTTAAACGAAACGCAGTTGAGCTCGAAGACCAAAGAATCCGGATAAGCCTGATCAGCTACCGGCATCAACCCTCAAGAATGTAAAAGGGGCGGTTGCTTGTGGAGCCCTGGAATAGACCAACACCAGGGCGGCCTCCCTTGAAAGAAGAGGCCAAAGACTCAAACCAAGGTGGTGGCTCCACCGGGTTACGAGATCCAGCAAACAAGCAAGGGAAAAGGGCTGGACGATTCAGATGAAAGAGTCGCCCAGGTTGGCATCAGTTGAAAGGAATCAATATCCAATTCGAGAACACTGATCTTTCACTGAAAACAAGAATGACGTGAGCCAGAAGATTGAGCCTCAAGTATTCTGTGGCGAAACAGATTGTGAAGAACATCTGCTTGCAAAGCAACAGATTGCGAAGAACATCTGCTCGCAAGAGAACCAAGAACACCAAATCTCAAAGAGCGAAAAGATCCAAAAGGAAAAAGAGAACACTAAATTCTCAGGAAACAATCTTTCAATCTTTCACCACAGAAACACAGAATGAGCAAATCCCGAGAAAAGGATAGGAAAGCTCACAATCTTGATTTGCGACAAAAGCAAAAGCTCACACAAAATACAGACAAACCGGAACGAAAATTCGATCCGGATATACAAATACAAAAACAGATAAGCGAATCACACTCGACAGCAGTCAACATCTACCAATCATCTCACATCCAATCCTTCGATTAAACTACACTCTCTTTATCCACATACCACCTTCGATTAAATATTCGATTGTGTCATTGGAACGACCATCCATATTTTGAATCGAATACATCGAATACCATCCTCCGAATATGAAACGAATACACCGAAACTCTCTTCAGAGCGACCATCCGACCATTAGAATATCCTCTCCACCATGGTTCGAACTAGAGCAAACGACACCGGTGAAGAAGAAAAAATGGAAGTGGATCCACAAGATCCTGATGACGACAATGAGGGAGGTGCGGGAGATAACGATGCGTTTGAAGATAGAATCATGCAAGTAATGGAAAGGGCCTTAGCTGACCCAGAAATGAACTCAACCATGAAGAGAATCATCGACCAAGAAGTAAAGAAAAGGATCAGATCGATAAGAGATGCAGAAAGTAGGGGTGAGAACCCAGATGATGAGGATAGTGACAATGACGAGGGAAACCAACAAGATGCTGACCAAGGTGCCGACGCAAGGGCTAACCGACTCGCAAGGAGGTTGTCCTAACCCAGAATAAAAATCAGGGGATTCAACAATGGGAGATTTCTGAACCCAGAACAGCTCGCTTTCAGAAGCAGCTTAATGGACTTTGGTATCAACTATGAATCAGCTGAAGAAATTATGAGGGGAGGAATGTCTAACATTCGAGAAATTACAGACCTCAACAAGGAAAGCATCAAATCATTTATGCATGGATTGAAATCAATCAGTCCAGACTGTCCTAATCCAAAAAGTATCCACTATGGTAACAGGCTATCATAGAGGCTTCTCACGTGGGCGAGTTGGGCCAGGTATCAACCATTGATTGGAGTCAAGCCAAGGGCCATCGACTGGAAAGCAAACCCAAACAATCTGGAATTGCAGCAATTCAGAATCAAGATGATGGAGTCGAGCGTGAAATCACAGGAAAAGTCAACCCCACCTGAATTAAAGGATCTCACAAAATTCAGGGAATGGGAGGAAGGCTTCCGACAAAATTTGAGATACAGGTTCAACTCTGAAGGTTTCCCAATCTTGTATGTCATAAGACCCCAAGAGAAGGAAGATGTTACTGACAAAGCCAGGTCTGGAACAGTCGGGCAAAGTCCAACAGATACCTATCCAACTTGGAGTGACTACAATGAAAGATGCGGTGTTTTGTCAGGCCACCAGTATGATGAAGATAACAACGTCGTCTGGAGGTTGTTATGTGATGCAACGAGAAAAGGTCCTGGTTGGGAATATGTGGCACATTTCCAAAATACCGAATTGAACTCAGGACATGCAAGAAACGCGTTTATTTCATTGATGCAACATGATTCTACTGATACCAATATCACTATGGTTCTGAACAAAACCTACCAGGAAATGAAAGAATCACATTACACTGGCGACGCTAAGAATTATGATTGGAACAAACACAAGAGGAACTGGACTGCTTTTCATGGAACAATCCTGAGATTTGAAAAGAACCACAACAAAAGGAGATTTGTTTGGGATTTTATCAATTCAATCAGTGATGAGCGGCTTGATGCTGCAAAAGCGGATGCAATTGATGAGAGCAAAGACTACCAGGACAATTTCAATGAATGCCTTATCCTATTCACCAATCGCCTTGGATTGAAGAAGCTTGCAAACGGGAAGCATAAAAGAGGTTCCAGAAGTGTGTATTCTGTGGGCACGACCAGCAATAAAAAGCAGAAGACAACTGGAACGTTCACAGGAAAAGTTGAATGCAAGCCCTATCCAACAAGTGTCTATAAAACAATGTCAAAAGAACAGCATCAGGAGCTCTACCAGATGAGACAGGCAAAGAAGAAACGAAATCTCAAGGCTGCTGAGACCAAAAAGGCAAAAGAAGCTGAAAATGAAGGCGCAGGTGATAGCTTTGGATCAAAATCTAAGAAATGACATAATAACCGGACGCTAGAGAACAAATTGTTAAAAATGGTGAGCCGGTCATTATACAAGATGAATATCCCTCTAGATTTTGATGATGGAGAAAATGAAGAAGGATATTGTGAGTTAGACTCACATGCAGACACAACTGCGGCTGGAAGCAACATGATATTGCTAAATCCTGATCAGATCACAACACATGTTGATGTCGCGCCCTTTTCTGAAAAATACAAGCCAATCAGGAAGATCCCAATTGGAAGTTGTGCAACTGCTTGGACAAATCCAACATCAGGTCAAGTATACATCATAGTGTTCCATCAAGCACTGTACTTTGGGAACAAATTGAAGAACAGCTTGATATGCCCAAATCAAGTGAGGGACTGCAATTTCAACTCTGTCGAAGAGACACCTCATCAGTTTGACCCAAGATCCAAGCATGGAATTACAATCCAAACGCCAATGGAAGATGATGACCCTAGGAAAGTTTTCATAAAACTGAGTATGAGAAATGTGATTTCTTATTTTCCCACAAGGAAGCCAACAAGAACGGAGCTTGATGAATGTCAACATTTGATTGCAACAAATGATACCCCATGGGATCCACATTCACTGAAGTTCAGGATGGCAGAGTTAGCAATCGACAATGGAGATCCAATTTCAGGGGACCAGTTTAGCCTTCAAGCTATGTCGACCGAAGAAGATCAAGCCATGGATACAAGTTCGATTGTAACAGAACCTACAAGTAATGTTACAGATATGCTCTCCAAGACCAGCTTAGAGAACAGGCATCCAAGTCTCATGCAGCAATGTTAACTGATGAGATTGCATCAGGTATCAACCAGAAGAATGCTAACTGAATGCCAAATTGCAACAGATGGCAATATTGCTCATCGGATTTCTTCAGTAACAAATATTTCAAGCGCGCGAAGGGTAGACCAATTTTTGTTTGATGACACAGAATTTGACTTCATGGAAGCTCCTGAAGACGAATCAAAACAAGCCCCTAACTTGCAAGAAATTGACAATACACTTGAAAGGAGATCTCTTGATAGAAGAAATCAATGGGGGCCATCAGTGATAACTATTGAAGGTCCAAACAAAGTTGACTGTGAACGCCTAGCCAAAACTTGGAATATTAGTTTCAAGAAAGCTGAGCAGACACTGAAAGTCACGACGCAGAAGGCACTCAGGAATCAGCAACTACCATTGATGAAGAGGCTGCCTACACAGCGCTTTAGAAACAAGAGAATTGCACAAGGATCCTGGTACACTGATACGTGGCATGCTAGAACCACCAGCATTATGAGGCAAGAAAAATGTGCACAGATCTTTACAGATGGAAATGGGTTTGAAGTATTTATACCAATACAGGACAAATCGCAAGCACATCAAGGATTGAAAATATTGATTCATGACGTTGGAATCCCAGAGCATTTAATCTCTGATGGTGCTCCAGAACAAGGATCTCCAAGAACCTACAAGACCCACTGGAATTCAATTGTCAAGCGCAACCATATTCATCAGACATTCATTCAACCGCATTGCCCATTTCAAAATCGAGCAGAACAAGTGATTGGACATCTTGGGAGTGCAATCACAATCAAGTCAGCAAAGAAGAAATCACCGAGGAGATTATGGTCATTTTGTGGTGAACTATGTGCTAATATCAGGCAGAGAACAGCATCAAGTAACCCTTCTTCAATGGGGAGAACTCCATTTGAATTGGGCCATGGCTATAGGCCCGATATTGCACTATACACTTCATCAGAATGGTATGATTTTGTGTTTTACTTTGATAAAGGTGATTCTTCCTCTCGCGGCGTTGAAAGATTGGGACGATGGTTGGGTCCCTGTGGCAATAAGGTAGGTGGGGGTGATTGTTTTTGGCTCCTGACTGAATCAGCAATACCAATATCTACAAATTCAATAAGGCCTGTCAAAGAATTTGAATGGAGGGATAGAGATATCCTCAGAAGAATGGAAGCAATCGACAAATCAATTGAATCCAAGATTGGTGATGAAGTAAAAGACAGCGCGTCTTTCTTCCAGGAAAACTACCCGGAGCCTCAGATGGAGCTATTTGAGGATCAACCAGTGAAATCATCTGATCTGAAACTTGAAATGGCTGAGCCAGAGGCGTCAGTGGAAGATATAGATGAACCAGATGAGTATCTGGGGAATGAAGTAATCATTGAACGAAATGATGAAAGGCTCAGGTGCATTGTCAAGGATAGGGTGCGAGATTTGCAAAACAGACCAATTGGAGTAAGGAATGAGAATCCCATACTAGACACAAGGCTGTACAAATTGCAACTACCTGATGGCACCATTGAGGAATACACGGCAAATATTGTTGCAGAAAGTTTGTACAGTTCTGTTGATGATGACGGACGGATGTTCACTCTACTAGATGAACTGATTGATCATGAATGCGACAACACTGCCCTAACTGATGAGGAAGCCACGACTATAGCCAAAAATGGTAGGAAAACCCATAAGCCGACAACTAGGGGTTGGAGGATTCTCGCCAGTTGGAAAGATGGGTCAGAATCTTGGTGTAAGCTAAGCGATGTCAAAGAATCATTCCCAGTGCAACTAGCTGAATATGCTGTCAACAATAAACTTGAGAAGACACCAGCATTCAGATGGTGGGTGCACAAAATTTTGAGAAGAAAGGATCGAATCCTTAAGGCAGCCAAAACAGCGAAGTATTGGTTGAAGGCTCACAAATATGGTGTTGAATTGCCACATTCAATCACACAAGCGCTGGCTATTGATAAGAAGACAGGCACTGATTACTGGGAAAGAGCGATTCATAAAGAAATGACCAACAATATGGCTGCGTTTGAATTTTCTGATGATGATGTTATTCCAGTCGGTCACAAGGAAATAACCACCCATATGATTTTTGACATCAAGCTTGGATCCCTAACAAGGAAGGCTAGGTTGGTAGGGGACGGTCATAAAGTTCCTGCAGTGGCAAAAGAAAATACCTACTCATCTGTCCCCAGCCGCGACTCAGTAAGAATATTCTTCTTGCTGGCAGCGTTGAATGATTTGAAGGTTCTCTCAGCAGATATTCAAAATGCATATTTGACAGCCCCGATTAAAGAGAAATACTTTCTAAAAGCGAGAGCTGAAGATGGCTTTCCTCCAGATCTTGCAGGAAGACCTTGCAAGATAGTTCGCGCATTGTATGGACTGCCGGTGGCAGGTGCATCTTTCAGATCATATCTCACACAGCATTTGAGGGATCTTGGATATTCCCCATGCAAAGCAGATCTGGATGTGCACTTACGAATTGAAACCAGGAAAGATGGATCCAGATACTGGGCAATGCTGATTGCCTATGTAGACGACATCTTATGTTCTGGTGAAGATCCAAAGTTCCAGCTTGAAAACATTGAACGAAAGTTCAAATTGAAGGATGATACGATTGAAGAGCCAACTCTGTATTTGGGAGCTGATATTGGAAAATTCTACTTTGAAGGTGATTCAAAACCAAGATGGTCATTATCAAGCACCAAGTATACGGCGAAAGCTGTTGCAGCAGTCGAACAAGAGCTAGGAACTGAAAAATATGGCTACAAGTATCTACCAAAATCAGCATCCAGTCCACTGTCACATGATTATCGACCGGAAATTGATATATCAGAGGAATTGAATCCTGAATTGCAAAATTACTACCAAGGTTTGATTGGAGTCCTCAGGTGGATTTGTGAATTAGGAAGGCTTGACATTGTAATGCCAGTCTCGCTGATGTCAAGGTATTTGGCTCAAGCAAGAAAGGGACATCTGAACCAATTATTTCATATATTTGCATATTTGAAAAAATACAACAGGTCAAAATTGGTTTTTGATGATACAGTACCAAGCATTGATGAGAGTAAATTCCAAAAATGTGACTGGTCTGAATTTTATCCTGGTGCTGCTGAAGTCATACCAGCGGATATGCCTGAAGCCTTGGGAAAACATGTAACGATGAGTTGTTTTGTTGATGCTGATCATGCCGGATGCAAGGCAACAAGGAGGTCCCATACCGGTGTTATTATCTTCATTAATAATGCACCGATCATTTGGTTTTCCAAAAGACAAACAACAGTTGAGACATCGACTTTTGGATCTGAAATCATTGCTTTGAAAATTGCAATCGAATTGGTTGAAGGTCTAAGGTACAAGTTGAGAATGATGGGTGTTCCAATTGATGGAAGCACAAATGTGTATTGTGATAATGATTCTGTTGTCACTAATGTTACACGACCTGAAAGCCCATGTAAGAAGAAGCACAACAGCATTGCATACCACAAAGCGCGTGAATCTATTGCAGCAGGAATTATCAGAGTTGCAAAGGAACCAGGTTCAACAAATATTGCTGATTTGTTTACAAAGCTAGTAATGAGTGGCGCTGTTTTCCGGGAACATTGTTCTCGTTGCATGTGGTAAGAGATTTAATAAAAGGAAAATCAATCGTTCAATGGAATGTTTGATCGATCGTTCGATCGAAGTAACAAGTTGATTTTATGTTCGATCTGCAACGAGCATTTCGAAAATGGATAATTTGATCCATGAATACAATATATCAAACCGGCAAGGATCAGGGCAAAACGTCATGATACAAGCCAGAATGAATGGCAAAATGCCTCCCCATTTTTTGATAGGGCCTCTGATGGTAGACTGGATACAGTTTGGTATTCAACACACGAATGACTCACGATGAATAGATTAAGTCAAAAGATCCAAACGCTTAACGATTGGATTTACGACTGAAGGGGACTGAAAAGAATTCACCGTGTAACGTGTATTCGCACTGCGTACTAAGCGGGCATATCTCACGAAAAGTCATAAGGGCAAATAACCTTATTCTTAAGGTTAAACCTGAGTGAATGATCGTCGACGATTTCCCATGTGGATTGCCTCTTAGCGGGAGTTTCGGTTTCCCCATCAGCTCACTCTTCAAAGAATTAACAACTCTAAAACACTATCATGCCCTAAAATCTATGTACAACCTAGTACTAATTCTACACAATAAGGTACAATACTGTGATATTCCAATGAGAATATCACGGTGAATTATACGGTAATACGATAACACGAAAGACCAATCGAAGATGGTTTGCATGTGTTATTTTGTGTCTTATTTGCGTGTGCTTTGTATGCTTAGAATTACACGAGAATATGCTGTAATTTGATGACAAGTAATTAACCTGTCGATCGACAAAGACAATTGACCGTAACAATTACTCACTAAATTGATCGACCGTAAGGACAATCGCGTCTTGTTTTATTACTGTTGCGGCACACTTTCTTTATACCTCGGCTGGTTTTGTCATCATATCATTTGTATACGTGTGAGTATACTTGAGCTCTTTTC
This sequence comes from Pseudo-nitzschia multiseries, assembly GCA_037355745.1. Classification (NCBI taxonomy): domain Eukaryota; phylum Bacillariophyta; class Bacillariophyceae; order Bacillariales; family Bacillariaceae; genus Pseudo-nitzschia; species Pseudo-nitzschia multiseries. The sequence continues at coordinate 20,061,472 of CM074785.1, read as the reverse complement.
TTTAGGAATTAAATTTGATTCCCATTTTATTTGTTTTCGAGGTCACGTTCTCTAGGTCACGTGTCTCTCTTTACTAACGGTTCTTTTGTAGCCATTATGTGATTCCTAGTAGTACTGAACACACGTACATCACATTATTTCCAGCCAGTGATTGGCTGTGGTAGCTTTGACACGTCCCTTTGCTAGTATCCCCGTCAATGGGGATCTCTTGCAAGTGTCTTCATAGGTGAATAACAATCTTTTGGTGTTCTTTTCTCCCTTACAAACCTCAGTAGAAGCCACGGGTATTACTAGCCTGGTGTGCTCTGCTGCGCTAGTGTTGTTAACCTTCTAAGCGCCTGAGTCTCTTCTGTTGGGGAGGGTCTTTAACGTCCGGCCTTTGGCTTCGGACGGTGATTAACCGATGATCAGTTGGCAATCAGCTTTCATTTGTTACCCAGACTCTTTGAGTCCATTTGGGTCTGATAAACTCTAGTTTTGCTCTCGTGAGCTTACTACTTCACTAACACGTTTACATGTGTAATTTACTAGGTAAGTCTAGTGGTATTCAGTGTTTTCAAGTATTAGTATTTAGATTTGTGAGTGTTTTTCATATAAGATGATTACTCAGATCGAACCTCTATCGGTGCACTATTAGCGCATCCTTACTGTTAGCAATTCAGCGAGTTGGCTTGCTTATTTTGCCTGTTAGTCGTATGTGTGTTATCTCATTTGTGTGTATCTCCAAATGTCCATACGTCTGTACGTTTGCTACCGGTGCTTTTCTAGACCGTTGTGAAGCGCTTGGCATGTAAGCTTTCCTTATACAAGGGAGAACACTGTGATCTTGCCACTGCTGTCCTCCATTTGAAGCAAGCCTACAAGCAATACCGCCCCATCAAACTGCTGGCTCCCTCTTGGCGTGACTCCTTCAACCAAGGCTTGATGGATGCCCTTCTTGCTGAAGGCAAGCCCCACAACCAGAGTGCCTCCCAGATTTGGGCACGCATGCGCCGTGAACAGCTCCAACGGGATCTCGGGCTCGCTGCCCGCTCTATCTGCGGTCGTCTTCATAAGACTGCTGTTCTGAAGGCTGTTGCAGTTGGACCTGATGGCACTGAACAAGTCTTTGAGTCTCAGTCCACTATGGTGCCAGCCATGGCTGCATCCAATGTTTGCCGTCAGCAACAATGCCTTGACACTCCCTCCATGTCTCCTTCTTTCATCCAGGCCTTCGGCTACTTGGGTACTGGACCTTCCTCAGCTGAGGTCCTTGCTGGCACCTACATTGCTCCTCTAGGAACTGACCCGTACCTGACTGAATTCCTTACTTGCCTTCAAGTGCCTGCTTCTATTCAGCTTTTGGCTCCCTTTGACTATTCTGTCAGCCCTGCTGACAATGCTGCTGCCTGGAAATCTCAGAAGGAACGCACAGCTGGCGAGCCTTCTTGCCTCAGTTTTGCCCACCATAAATCCTTTGCTTTGGACACACAGCTGAATTCCTTTGACACCTTGATGCGAACTGCTCCTCTGCTTGCTGGATTCTTGCCTTCTGCTTGGCAGGTTATCACCGATGTTGAAATCTTCAAGAAACCTGGTGAATACCGTGTTAACAAGATGAGACTCATCCAACTGATGTCTCCTGAGTTTCAGATCAACAACAAGATGATTGGTAAACGCATTCTAGCCCATGACAAACACGCCATTGCGGTGGCCGTTGACCAGCACGGCAGTCGGAAGCATCACAAAGCCATCAACACCTGTCTCAACAAGAAGCTCGTCTGTGATGTCCTCTGTCAGAAGCAACGCTCCGGGGTGGTTGCAATGAATGATGCCAAGGGCTGCTATGATCAAATCTCCCATCCCATTGCCAGTCTCACCCTTCAGAGCTTTGGGATTCTGGCTCATGTTTGCAAGGTTCTCCTTTCCACTCTCCAGCGTGCCACCCATCACATTAAAACTGGCTTTGGCCAGTCAGGTCCTGTGTATGGTGATGAATCTGTTCCTCTAAATGGGATTGGGCAAGGCAATGGTCTTGGCCCTACTCTGTGGGCTCTGGTTTCTACTATCCTTTTCCGGATGATGCAGAATGCAGGCCATGGGGTCCATCTACTCACCTCCCTATCCCTTCAGCTTGTTTCTCTGGTTGGTTTTGCTTTTGTGGATGATACCCATCGTTTCTGTGCTGGTGCCTCCTCTACTACTTCTGGTGAGGCTCTGGCTGCTGGTTTCCAGGCAGCTTTAGATCGCTGGGCTGGAGGTCTCATTGCTACTGGTGGTGCTATTGAACCTGCTAAGTCCTTCTGCTACTTGATTGATTTCAAGTGGACTGGTTCTGGTTGGGACTATCGCTCTGTGGATGAAATGCCAGGTGTTTTCACCATCACTGACAAATCTAGTGTCCAGTCCCCCCTTGATCGTTTTGAGGTTGATCACGCTGACAAGACTCTGGGTGTCTACATTTCTATGGATGGCAATGAGGAAGCTCAAGTTGCTCACCTGCAGTCCCAGTCCCAGTCCTTTGGATCTCAAATGAGGTCCTCCAAGTGTGCGAAGAACACCTCCATCTACACCTTCAAGTACTCATTTGTGAAGTCTTTTGAATACCCCATGCCCGTCACTCAGGTCAGCGCTTCTACCTGGACACGAATTCTCCAACCAACTCTGGTCCCAGTGCTCAATAAGGCAGGCATGTCTTGCAACTTTCCTCGCAAGGTCTTCTATGGCCCATCTTTGTATCAAGGCTTTGGCTTCATTCACCCATTTCTTCTCCAAGAATTCAGCCACATTGCTACTCTGTTTCAGGAATCTGTCCGTGTCTCCCAGACGGGCCATATTCTCAGGCTTACAGCTGAAGCCTTTAGGCTGGAACTGGGGATCCCTTTCCATCTTGGCGTTACCCCCTACCAGCCTTATGCATCTTATACCACTCCTTGCTGGTATAAGCATGTGTGGCATTTCTTTTCTATGCACCCAGTGAGTATGGTTGAAGACTTTCCTACACTTCCTCTGCTTCGATTGAATGACTGCTACCTCATGCAAGCTTTTGTCAATGCTGGCTTCCAGGGCGCCAAACTGTCCCTTCTGAATCTCATCCGGATGTCTATTCAGGCCGTCTCCCATGCTGATATCTGCACTGCGGATGGCACAAGGCTTTCTCCAATGGCCTTCTAGTTGCAGTCCTCCAACCATCTTCGCAACCATCTTGACTGGCCTTGGTGCCCCCCTCCATGGCTTCTCCCAGCTCGGCATCTTTGGCAACGCGCCCTTCAGAAATCATTCTTACCACCGTTGGCCTTGCCCTCTGACAGAGCCATCCACCCCTCCTTCCACCTGGGGCATTGGCTGTCATCAGAGTCTTCCTCTGTGTGGCCTTGGTTTTTGTGTCCTTCTACTGACAGGCTCTTCTTCAAATGTCCCACTGGCTGGAAGATTGGCTCTTTGCAAGGCCGAGGCCACTACAGCTTCACCACTACCATCCTTTGCGCCAAACCTGCCAGTGCAGACACTCTTGTCTCCCTCATTTCCAGTGGGAATGTGTTCCAGATTGTAGGTCCATCTACCTTTGTCTCACATCCACCAGATGAGGATCCCTTGACCTATAATCCTTTTGCGTGTCTTCCTGTCACCCCAGAGGATGCATTTGATGCTCTCTGCGCTTCTCCCCGAGTCCTTCTCCATCAATACTCCCTTCCCCAGGATGGATGCCAGGCTCTTGCCGATGCCATTCTGAGTGGCTCTGCAAGTGCTGTCTGTGACAGCTCTTATGACCCCCTTCTACTCTGAGGTACATCTGCATTTATCCTCTCCCCCAACACCTCCACCAAGTCTCCCACTGTGTTCCTCACTGGATCTAACCTTGTCAGTGGCTCACCTGAAGATCAGTCTTCCTACCGGAGCGAATTGGCTGGCATCATTGGTGTCCTCACCTGCTGTTTGGCTCTGGTGGAGCTCTATGGTGTAGCCTCCGGCTCACTCACCATTGCCCTTGATGGGGATACGGCTCTTCAACAGGCTAAGGGTACCTGGCCCTTGGCTATTTCTCAGAAATTTTTTGACTATGTCTATGTCATTCGCAATATGCTCTCTGCTCTTCCAATCACTGTCACATTCAGGTGGGTTCAGGGTCATCAAGAGGGTCTTTCTCTTGACTGGTGGGCCCTTTGCAACCATCAGGTTGATGGCATGGCCAAGGCATTTCTATCCTTGAATCATTCCTCTCCCTACCACTTTCCCCTGCTTGTGTTTGAGCCCTGGGCTCTCTTACAGCATGGTCTCACATGCTCTCGCTTTGACAGAGATGCCTTGCACATTCTTGTTTCTGGCCCTCCCCTTCTTCACTATTGGCACACCCACCATGATATCTCCATTCCACCACAAGTCTCCAATTCTATCAATTGGTGTGCTCATCATTCTGCTTTTAAGCGCCTACCTCTTGGTATGCACCGGTGGTTTGTCAAGTTTGCTTCAGGTTGCATTGGTGTTGGCACCCAGTTACTCCATTACCAGCACCAGGATCATTTCAGATGCCCTCTGTGTGCCCAGGACGAGGAGAAGGTTTCCCACGTGCTCCCATGTGCAGACCCGGTGCTGCCAGGCAAAGCTTGTCTTCCTTTCGGGGGCCTTTGCAGCAGCGCCTTACCTCTGAGCTTACATAACCTTCTCTGGCTCTTGCCATTGTGGATGTTACCACTAGGGTTCGTCAAGGTAGGCGTATTCACCCTTCCTCATACTCCCCTGTCATTGCCTCTGCTGTAAGGTCTCAGTGTCATATTGGGTTTCTTGGGAGATGGTCCCCCCTCTGGCATCAGATTCAAGCTGATTACTATTCTTTGATTGGTAGCAAGCGTTCTCCTCGTCGATGGGCCACTGCAGTGATTCACCAATTTTTCCTCACTTGCTGGGATCTCTGGACGTATCGGAACCAACGGCTCCATGGCACTGGGGGGTTGCTTGAGGCTGAACACCACCAATCTCTCAATGCTTCCATTTCATCTGAATTGGCCATTGGCTTTGCTGGCGCTCTGCCTCAATCTCACTCCCTCCTCCAGATTCCCCTCCAAGTGCTCCGTGGTTACACTCTTACTGCCAAGCGTCAATGGCTTGCGACCATCCAGCTTGCCAGGAGACACTATGCAGTCCCTCTCCAGTCCCAACAGCCGTATCGCCAGGAGGCTGCCTTGATGAGGGCTTGGCTGCATGGGGCCTAGCCCTGGGTGCCATTCTGGCACACTCAATGGTGTGTCACCAAGTGCCGCTCCAAGTGTGGTTCCTAGTGTCTCACCAAGTGCTGCAACCAGTCCTGCTATCAGTGTTTGACCAAGCGCAGCCCCAAGTGTGGCTCCTTGATTCCCTAATGTTGCACTCAGTGCCAATCCTAGCGCTGCACCAATTGTGGTTCCTAATGTTTCACCAAGTGTTGGCCGCTACTCCTAGCCCTGCACCAAGTGCTGCACACAATGCTGTTCCCCGTATATATCACCACCTTCTGTACCTAGCATTGTCCGTGTTTCACCAAGTTCTGCACCCAGTGCTGCTCCTGGAGCTGCACCAAGTTTGGTTCCTGGCACTGCACCCAGTGCTGCTCCCAGTATCTCACCCCCTTCTGCACCCAGTGCTGCTCCCAGTGTTTCACCCAGCTCTGCCCCAGTGCTGCTCTTAGCCCTACACCATGTATGGCTCTTAGCGTTTCACCAAGTGCTGCTCCCAGTATCTCACCAGGTTCTGCACCCAGTGCTGATCCCAGTCTCTCACCAAGTTCTGCACCCAGTGATGCTCCTCACTCCTAGAGCTGCACCAAGTGTGGGTCCTGGCGCTGCACCAAGTGCTGCTTCCAGTATATCACCACCTTCTGCACTCCGTGCTGCTCCTAGTGTTTCACCAAGCGCGGACCCCAGTGCCCTTTCTGATTCTTCACCCAGTGCTGCTTCCAATATATCACCAACCTTTGCACACAGTGCTGCTCCCAGTGATTCACCAAGTTCTGCACACAGTGCTGCTCCTAGAGCTTTACCAAGCATGGCACCTGGCGCTGCACCCAGTGCTGCTTCCAATATATCACCAACCTTTGCACACAGTGCTGCTCCCAGTGTTTCACCAAGTTCTGCACCCAGTGTTGCTCCTAGAGCTGCACCACGTGTGACTCCTGGCGTTGCACCCAGTGCTGCTTTCAATATATCACCATCTTCTGCACCCAGTGCTGCTCCAAGTGTTACCCCAAGTTCTGCACCCAGTGCTGCACCCAGAGCTGCCCCAAGTGTGGCTCATGGCGCTGCACCAAGTGCTGCTTCCAGTATATCACCACCTTCTGCACTCCGTGCTGCTCCTAGTGTTTCACCAAGCGCGGACCCCAGTGCCCTTTCTGATTCTTCACCCAGTGCTGCTTCCAATATATCACCAACTTTTGCACACAGTGCTGCTCCCAGTGATTCACCAAGTTCTGCACACAGTGCTGCTCCTAGAGCTTTACCAAGCATGGCACCTGGCGCTGCACCCAGTGCTGCTTCCAATATATCACCAACCTTTGCACACAGTGCTGCTCCCAGTGTTTCACCAAGTTCTGCACCCAGTGTTGCTCCTAGAGCTGCACCACGTGTGACTCCTGGCGTTGCACCCAGTGCTGCTTTCAATATATCACCATCTTCTGCACCCAGTGCTGCTCCAAGTGTTACCCCAAGTTCTGCACCCAGTGCTGCACCCAGAGCTGCCCCAAGTGTGGCTCATGGCGCTGCACCAAGTGCTGCTTCCAGTATATCACCACCTTCTGCACTCCGTGCTGCTCCTAGTGTTTCACCAAGCGCGGACCCCAGTGCCCTTTCTGATTCTTCACCCAGTGCTGCTTCCAATATATCACCAACTTTTGCACACAGTGCTGCTCCCAGTGATTCACCAAGTTCTGCACACAGTGCTGCTCCTAGAGCTTTACCAAGCATGGCACCTGGCGCTGCACCCAGTGCTGCTTCCAATATATCACCAACCTTTGCACACAGTGCTGCTCCCAGTGTTTCACCAAGTTCTGCACCCAGTGTTGCTCCTAGAGCTGCACCACGTGTGACTCCTGGCGTTGCACCCAGTGCTGCTTTCAATATATCACCATCTTCTGCACCCAGTGCTGCTCCAAGTGTTACCCCAAGTTCTGCACCCAGTGCTGCTCCCAGAGCTGCCCCAAGTGCGGCTCATGGCGCTGCTCCCAGTGATGCTTCCAACATATCGCCACCTTCTGCACCCAGTGCTTCGCCCAGTCTTACACCAAGTTCTGCACCAGTGTTGCTCCCATAGCTGCCCCCAGTGTGGCTCCTGGCGCTGCACCCAGTGCTGTTCCCAGTATATCACCACCTTCTGCACCTAACGTTGCTCCCAGTGTTTCACCGAGTTCTGCACCCAGTGTTGCTCCTGGAGCTGCACCAAGTTTGTTTCCTCGCATTACACCCAGTGCTGCTCCCAGTATCTCACCACCTTCTGCACCCAGTGCTGCTCACAGTGATTCATCAAGTTCTGCACCCAGTGCTACTCCTGGGGCTGCACCCAGTGTGGCTCCTGGCGCTCCACCCAGTGCTGCTTCCAGTTTATCACCATCTTCTGCACCTCGCGCTGCTCCCAGTGTTTCACCCAGTTCTGCACCCAGTGCTGCTTCTAGAGCTGCACCAAGTGTGGCTCCAGGCACTGCACCCAGTGCTGCTCCCGCTATCTCACCACCTTCGGCACCCTGTGCTGCTCCCAGTGTCTCACCAAGTTCTGCACCCAGTGTTGCTCTTCGCGCTGCACCAAGTGTGGCTCATAGCGTTGCACCCAGTGCTGCTCCCAGCATACCACAACTTTCTGCACCCAGTGCTGTTCTTTGTGTTTCCTCAAGGGCGGCACTCAGTGCTGCTTCTAGCCCTGTACCAAGTGTGGCTCTTAGTGTTTCACCAAGTGCTGTTCCCAGTATATCACCACCTTCTGCACCTAGCACTGCTCCCAGTGTTTCACCCAGTTCTGCACTCAGTTCTGCTTCTAGAGCTGCACCACGTGTGGCTCCGGGCACTGCACCCAGTGCTGTGTCTCCCCCACCTTTGCACACAGTACTGCTCCCAGTATTTTACCCTTCCTTCTGTATGATTGTCAGTAGCTGCTCCCAGTTCGGATTATGCTCCCGGTATCCTTCAGCAGTTTGTCCTTGTACCCTCCCTGCTTGCTTTCAGGATCCGTTTGACAAATTTGTTGTTCTACAACTTGGGGCTTAAACTCTGTTCGATTGAGGCGACGTTAAAGTCTGGATACAGACTGAGTAGTTTAGATCCACCTTCAGTGGTTAAAGTTACTTAAATACGTATATTATTATGGTTGACGGTCTAAGATACAAGTTGAGAATGATGGGTGTTCCAATTGATGGAAGCACAAATGTATATTGTGATAATGATTCGGTTGTCACAAATGTTACACGGCCAGAAAGCCCATGCAAGAAAAAGCACAACAGCATTGCATACCACAAGGTCCGCGAATCTATTGCAGCAGGAATCATCAGAGTTGCAAAAGAACCAGGTTCAAAAAATATTGCTGATTTGTTTACCAAGCTTATGAGTGGAGCTGTTTTCAGGGAGCATTGCTCTCGTTTGCATGTGGTAAGTTTGTTTCAGGCGTTCGCAGCGAAACAACAGGTTAAATCAATCATTCGATCGTCCGATCGAAGTGACAAGTTGATTTATGTTCAGGAAATCGATCTGCAATGAGCATTTCGAAAATGGATAATTTGATCCATGGATGCAATATATCAAACCGGCAAGGATCAGGCCAAAATGCCATGATACAAGCCAGAATGAATGGCAAAATGCCTCCCATTTTTTGATAGGGCCTTTGATTCTAGACTGGATACAGTTTGGTATTCAACACACGACAATGACTCACGATGAATAGATTAAGTCAAAAGATTCAAATGCTTAACGATTGGATTTACGACTGAAGGGGACTGAAAAGAATTCACCGCGTATGATCGTACTAAGAGATCGTACTAAGAGAGCGCACGTACGAAGAGTCATAAAAGGCAAATAACCTTATTCGTAAGGTTATTTAACCTGAGTGAATAATCGGAGTGAATAATCGTCTGCGCTTCGATCATGTGGATTGTCTTTTACCGGATTTCCCCATCAGCTCACTCTTTGAAGAATTAACAACTCTAAACACACTATCATGCCCTAATTTACGTACACTCTAGTACTAATTCTACATGATAAGATATGATGATTTTACATGTGATATCTCGTGATAAGGATATCACGGCGCATTATACGGTAAAAGACCGGCCAACAATGGCCGGTTAAGAATTACATGTGTTTCGCGCTTTACCAGTTTTGGGGCAAATAACACGGTGGTAACGCGCGCAACCATTACTGCGGCAAATTACACAGTAATATGCCTGCAAACGACAAGTAATTAACCTCTCGTTCGTTCGTTCGATCGTTCAATTGTTCAATCTTTCGATCGTTTGATGGTTTGATCGTTCGATCACATCTAAGATGATTATTCTTACAATCTTTCTTTTTTGTTTTATTACTCTTACGACGCAGTAATCGTTATCGTTACGACGCAGTTTTTCTATCCCACCTAACGAAAATGAATAAAACTAATTTAAAAACGCATAAAAGGGCCAGAGCCTCAAAATAGGTTTCTAAAATTTGCATCAGCCTCGGCCCCTGTCAAAAATTTGGCCATTATTGCTACTGGGCCTGACCGCGTGTGTTTTACCTGCTGTTTATGTTCCGCTGGACCTCAGTGTCAGTTTAAAATTTTGTATCCGCACCTTTTAGCCTGGTGATAGGTTCCCTTGCCTACCTTTGTATGCAATCCTGTCCGTCGTTTTTTCGGGCTTATATTTGTTCCACCCATGTATTTTTTTTGTAACGTTTTATTGCTATCATTCATTTCGGTCAAATCTCTGTTTCAGCCGGTAATTTTTCTTAGTCTATATTTCTCACACCCCCCCCTTTCATCCTCGGGATTGGGTTTTTTTTTCCTTTACTTCGTACCGTACTTATTTCCCGACTCACATCCCATCATTCATGGTTCATCAGTTATTACTCATTCTATTTCCTGACGTGTCCAATTCCAAGGCACAAACTGACTTATTGGGTAATGACTCCAAAAGTATACGGTCCAAGCCATGAATACATTCATCATGACTCATCAATTGAATATTGGGAACAACTTTTACAAACCAAATGCTAGAAATGTTGTCGTTTGACTCTCCAAATGGCAAACATGAGGGTATTTTTGGTGCAATTACAGGGCACAAACTAACTTATTGGATAATGACTCCAAAAGTATACGGTCCAAGTCATGAATATATTTTTCATGACTCATCAAATGCATATTGGGAACAACTTTGCCCCACAGAATGCCCAAAATGTGGTGGTTTGTCTATCCAAATGGCAAACATGAGGGTATTTTGGGTGCAATTCAAGGGCACAAACTGACTTATTGGGTAATGACTCCAAAAATATCCGGTCCAAACCAGGAATACATTTATCATGACTCATCAAATGCATATTGGGAACAACTTTGCCCCACAGAATGCCCAAAATGTTGTGGTTTGACTCTCCAAATGGCAAACATGAGGGTATTTTTGGTGCAATTACAGGGCACAAACTAACTTATTGGGTAATGACTCCAAAAATATCTGGTCCAAGCCAGGAATACATTTTTCATGACTCATCCAATGCATATTGGGAACAACTTTGCCCCACAGAATGCCCAAAATGTGGTGGTTTGACTCTCCAAATGGCAAACATGAGGGTATTTTTGGTGCAATTCCAGGGCACAAACTGACTTATTGGGTAATGACTCCAAAAGTATCCGGTCCGGGCCATGAATACATTTCTCACAACTAATCAAATACATATTGGGAACAACTTTGCCCCACAGAATGTTGGAAAAGTTGTGGTTTGTCTCTCCAAATGGCAAACATGAGGGTATTTTTGGTGCAATTCCAGGGCACAAACTGACTTATTGAGTAATGACTCCCAAAGTATCCCGTCCAAGCCATGAATACATTTCTCATGACTCATCAAAGGCATATTGGGAACATCTTTGCCGCACAGAATGTTGGAAATGTTGTGATCTATTGCTCCAAATGGCACAGAAGAGGGTATTTTTGGTGCAAATCTAGGGCATAAAATGACTGATTGGGTAATGACTCCAAAAGTATCAGGTCCAGGCCATGAATAATTTTTTCATGACTCATCTGATGTATATTGGGAACAACATTTAAACTCACAATACAGAAAATGTTGTGGTTTGTCTCTCCAAATTGCAGACAAGAGAGTATTTTTGGTACGAATCCGGCTCACACTGACTGAGTGGGTAATGGCTCCCAAAGTATCAGGTCAATTCAATTTATTTTTCCGGCACATTTCATCTTATCCATAATTGGAGTAACACTTATAATCCAATCACCAAAAATGTAGTTTAATGAGTGTCAAATAAAATTAATTCATAAGTTGTTTAATCAAAATGAAAATGCTGCTTTTGGATTATTCTCAGACAAAAATATAAGTGTGCAGGCATTACTAGTTGCAGATGATACTACATGCAAAAAGGTACACCATTGGGTACTTTGCAAAAAGGGTACATAGGTACCGGTAGGTACTGTGCTGACCCAGGACAGTGTCGAACCACCGACTGGCTATCAGATTTTTAGATGAGTAGGGAATTTAAGTACATAACCTTCGTGTAATCAAAAAATTATGGCGCGGGAGGGGTGGCTTACACTGGTACATGCTTTACTTATATAGAAAATAAAGGCCACACACAAGCCAGACACATGAAAGAAGTCAGGGTACACAGCATACACAACACACCCAAAACCACACACACATGAAAAACTGAAGTAACACGAAAAACTGAGCACACACACAAAGCTGCACACACACAAAACCAAAAAAAAAAAACATACTTCTTGGCCAGTACGTTATTTTTTTTAAACACAGAAAATGAATGTTGTGCAACAGTCACGGACAGCAGAACAATGGAACAACAAAGAAACACTAGTGAGTGTAACAGGGGAACAAGGGAACAACAAAATGGAACAACAACAACGGAATGCAAGTGAGTGACAACAATGACGGCAATTTGTTGGAGATTCTATTTATTTCTGATCTTTCTTTCTTTTATTTTTATCGGACAGAACAACAGAGCGAAACAACAAACGGAATGGAACAACGGAGCAACAATGGAACGCAAGTAAGTCACAACAATGATGGCAATTTGTTGGAGATTCTATTTGTTTCTGATTTTTATTTTATTTTTATTGAATGGAACAACAGAGCAGAGTAGCAAGTGAAACGGAGCAACAGAACAACAATGGAACGCAAGTGAGTGACAACGACAACAATTTGTTGGAGATTCTATTTTTTCTGATTGTTCTTTCTGTTATTTTTATTTTCAGAGCAAAAATGAAACAATGGAACAAAACAACGACACAATGGAATGAAACAACAAACACGGAGCAACAAAAACGGAGCAACGAAAATGGAGCAACGAAAACGGAGCAACAAAAACGGAGCAATGAAAACGGAGCAACAAAAATGGAGCAACAAAAATGGACTAATGCAATCGGAGCAACGCAAGCCGAACAACGCAAACGGAACAACACAAAGGAAACAAAAACAAAAAAATGGAGCAACGCAAACTGAACAACGCAAACGAAACAACAAAAACGAAACAACAAAAACGGAGCAACAATGGAACATGGTCAAAACGGAATGCCAAAATGGAACAACAAAACGAAGTAGCGGCAGCAGCAAGCAACGAGAGCAACAGCGTGGCCACAGTAGTAGAAACAGCGGCAAAAGCTAGAGTAATAAACACAACTCCAACCCATCAGTGATGAATGTTGATCCGGCAATAACAGCCTCAATGAATGCCCATATATCCCTTCAATTAATGTAGAAAATAACAGTACATACATAATACAAAACAACTACTAATTATGAACTTAATATTGAGAATATAAGAAATTATGGAAGATTCGTAATACGTTGCAATAGGAATAAATCAAGCATAATAGAATCTACATTTTAAAAAGGGAATATGGTAGTCGAGAAATAGAATTCACAATTAGGAGAGCAGAATCGAATTGTTATTTGGGAGATTAATATTTTGGAATTAATACTGAGTCAAGATTTCTTTTTTATTCGTGAAAAGAAGTAAGTGTTGTTTGTACGGAATAATAATTGGGTTCTGCTAGAGACGGAAATAAATTATTTTTATTTGAGAGTAGAGTAATGTGCATCACGCGCACAGAAATAGTGCTGAGTTTACGTATACCCCTTATACAATCGTTGCGAATTTCAGGGTGTCCAGAAATATTGCCGTGTTAAAATCACGCACAAAATTTGTGCGCGAGAAGTAAATTCGAACCCCGCGAAACAGTTCTCGGACGAAGAGACGTGTTGTAGAAACGAATGGAATCGGAGGGGATTCATTTCTGACTTGGTTGGAAAAAGATCTATTGATTCCAGAATCAAATATTAATCGGTTGAGTGTGGAATACGATTGAGAGATCGGAATGCGATTGAGAGATTGTAGGAATCAATATGATCGTAAAGTCGAATCGTAATTGTTGAATTGTTCAGATGGTTCAGAAGCAATTGCAACTGCTTCAATCAAACATTATTCCAGGGTTGGGACAGAATTATCTGGTGCCGTAGAATAGGATTGGTCTGAAGGAATGCAAGGAGAATATCAAGGCAAGGATTGAAGATTGGAGTCCAAAGCCGATTAGTAGACTTCTTCTGTTTGAGGTCTCATCTAGCTTGTATGTTAATTAATCTTTGAATCATATCTTTGTCTTGATACATGATATTGCTGCACGTTAAGTCATGCTTTTGTACGTGAAGTAAGTTCCTTGAATTCTCTTGTGTTGAGTTTACACAAACCGGCTACACACCCCTTGATTCAACACGTAGTGAAGGAGTGCTGAAATATTTGTCGGTTCATTGAGGTGGTTTTAGTGGGATCCTTGTCGTGTGTGGGGAGCATAAGTAAATTGGTGGAGGCTTAAGATGAAGACGCTGGAAGTTAAACATGTTCAAATGAAGCGTCATGCAGTTACCCAATGCACACCCCTTGATTCAGATGCACACCCCTCGATTCAACACTTATAGAATTGAATTACATGGTTCAATCGAATTCCATGGTTGTGAATGATAAGAGACCGTAGGGCGAATTCCATGGTTGTAGAAACAAAGGGAGTCGTAGATGCCAAGGATTGACTTAATCAAACACAATCCCGAATCACAGAATTGGAGGCATCGAAGGCGATTGTAAATCGAATTGTGGATGGGTCGGAGGCCAACTCGAAGATAAAAAACGATTGGTAAATCAGATGTCCTGGTCGAGATTGTGAAGGGATTCTGTGTGTCGTTCTGGTATACTTCCCCTGGAAGGTAAAGCGATTGTAGAATCGATGGAAGTGACGAATTTCGTATCAAATGTAGATCTTGGAATGACTAGGTGTTTGCTGGTGGGAGAGCGAGCAAAGAACAAAGATCGACAAAGGAATCAACAATAGTATGAAATTCGAACCGGAGACTTGGGAGTGAGATCTATCAGTATCGAGTCTTGGGATAGAATCGAACGTAGGGACAAAACGTTACGTATTGGATGACATGAAAGGGATTCATATCTTGTAAGATGAGATTAGAGACTCATCAGGTGTCAGTCAAAAGTATCATAAAACCAATTTATTGACAAGATGTTAGCATACAAGTGATACATCTTGTTCTTCATGGCATCGCGATGTCATTTGGTGATGCAGAAGACAGTTTGATTTGGATTTGAGGATATCGCGCAACAAAAATGAGATGGATATGCGCTGTGTTTTGCAAATGTTGGACTGGCACTTGCATGGATAATGCCCACGTGATTGGCCTTGGGCAATGGGAGTTGCAGGGAAGGCTTGAGAGGGACAGGAACCGGTTTTGGCAAGCGATGGAACACCACAGTTTCACTTTGAGGATTAAATGTCCATCGAAAGTTGGTTGGTTCACAAGGTGGAGACTTGTCCCGATGTTGGACAGGAGGACTCGAATAAGTGGCACGTTGAAAGGAGACGGAGCCAGAGCGGAATCGGCGGAAGGAGACCAATTCACTGTTGGGAGAATAAGTCCAGATCCAGGTCCAGATCCAGATGTAATGGGGAGCTTGGATTGAGGGAGTATCGGCAATGGGACCAACTGGCTGAAGGGGACCCAAGTTGGCAGTCACCGGAGGAATGCTTGCTGTGGTAGTGGAAGGAGTGGCCACAACATCTGAGTGAATCATCTTGTTAGTAAGCAAGTCAGTAGTAGCCAAAGAAGAGGTCACACAGGATGAAGGAACGTGGGTTGCCGTGTGTGTCTCGGATTCGACGGGTTTAATAGGAGCAGTCAAGATGGTAGTGTCCGGAGGACGCACAAAACTGTAATAAATTGGCAAAGCTGGCCTTGGATGAGTCAGCAGTTTTATTTGCTACCGTTGTAGCTTCACGAGTGTTGCTTTTGCCATATTGGTGTTGAGTTATGTCATAGACTGTCATGAAGTCGTATGGCCACCAATCTTTTTTAAATCCCCAGTGGGGAATTTGCATTTGTAGGCTTAGAACAGGGCTGTGATTTGCAATCGCTTGTCGAGCTGCTGCATCGAGTGTAGCCTTGTTCCGGATGCGTCCTAAGGAACCGTTGGCTGCAATATGCCACATGCTGGAGAATTTGAACAGCAGGGCGACGATGTGTTGTTTGGTTGTTTCTGTTTTCGCTTTAGAAGGAAGGCAGTCAAATATTTCATCGATGATGAGCTCACGGAGGATGGTAACTGGGTTGAGGCCTAGTGTCTTGGTTCCATCTTTGTGTGTGATGAAAAGGCTTTCTGTCTCCTCATAGTATAGGTGTTGGGAGAATGCTTGGTTTAGGCAACCATGCTTGTCAGCATCAGCAGGGTTTGGTAATTTTCCAAAACTGAAGTCAATGTCCTCTATGGCGTTCCAATCAAAGTCAGTTGTTTCCGGCATGGTTCCAAATTAACCTTCGTAGTTGCCGGTGCAATATCGTTTGAGGTGGCGTCAACGTTGATGTTATTTATTTGATGTAGGTCGTGAATCGAAATATCGAAAGACCGTGGGAATGATCCGCGGAGGTGTGGCAGTCCTGTCGAAGGAAGGACGGAAAATAGAAATAACCGTGGTCTTGGAATGTCCGGACTGGGATCGATGTTGTAGGCCGTGGAGGTAAAAGGGATAGAGGTTGCTGTTTGGCTGGAATTGCTCGGCGCTGCGCAGAGCAAGTGAATTGTTCTTTGGGGAGCAATCGTCAAATTGTCGATTCAAGTGATTGTCAGAATAATCCTCGGAGGTGCAGAAAAAACCGAAGGAATGTTCCAAAGAAATATCGACCGGTCGTCGGAGGAACGAGGATCAAAGAATTATCCAAAGAAGATATCGACCGTCCGAGAAGACCATCGAATATGCAAAGGAAGAAGACGGTGTCGGAGGAAGGAATCGAGAAGCGATGCCGATGAAAGAACCGGAATCGATGGGATGTCTGAAGTGGTGCTTAGCACAATCAATGGGTGTCGATGGTCCTTTATGGTGGATGATAGACACGGAAGAAAAATATGGTTGGGTGATTGCAATTGGCGTGTCCGTTGCAATGGGCTTTTATAAAAGATGGCGATGGTCTTTATCTTGTAACTGTAATCGCAATTGTTCAATCATCGTCCTTGGATGTGTATTACAGAAGGAGATTCTTGGTAGAAGGATCTGTAGATACACTCCTTGATACGTATGCTTGGTCGTGTATTACAGAAGAAGATTCTTGGTAGAAGGATCTGTAGATACACCCCTTGATATGCGAGCAAGGAGGAGAAAAGGAGAGAAAGAAGGGGAGGTCTATTGATACAGCCCGTCGCCAGGTCCCGTACCAAGTATACTCTGGCTGTAACGGACAGTGGAGGTGCTGTACGGGGCAGAGATAGGTAGCTTAAGGTATCCACTTGTTAGTGGAAGGTATAAGGGCTCTATAACCTGTTGTTACTCTAAAAATCGACCAAAAGGTATATGATGTTAAAATTTAAAGAGATGTGAGCATATCGTGAGATTGCTCTGTTATTGTTCTATTTCATGTAGTGGACCGGTATCCCTGCAATATTTGTGTTGTAGGGATATCTTAACCGGTCGTATATCATGTGCAACTCGTCATAAGACAGAGAACACATGATGTGACCTAAATATCTTGATACTTGAAGTCATTTTTATCTCTGGAGGAGTATAATTAACTTTTCAAGTGTACTAGAATGGATGTAACTACCGTAGAACGTACGTAAGTACGATACGTGTATTTTTGACCGACAACACTAACACACTCCTTCAGTCCAGTCACGCGTCATTGACACACTCCAACAGTCATGAGTCAATGACATCGTTCCCGATCATCTGTCATTGTTCAATCGTATTTGAACATCAAATAGAACCTTCTCCTTGAAGTCTCATCCAAATTCCGGTTATCAAAGAACCCAGTTCTTTTCCAATCGTATCACTGAACTAGCTGGGAAGCTTCTTGAAGGATATCGTAGTAGTACTAGACACTACTCCGTAAAACTCAATAGCACACAATTTCATACACAGCGTAGTTCACAGTTACAGTAGTACTCGTATGTATCTACGAGTACGAGAACGAAAGAAACGACGCAACGAGTGCAAAGACTCATAACCACAACAACCTCATTACCTGATGGAGGTATTCATGATTAGACAATATCTGTCGGGCAAGTGGGAATGGGAAGACAGATAAATAAGCAATAATAATACAAGTACTTCGTAATACTGTAATTCGTAATAACAAGAAATACGGAGTTATAATTATCAAGTTCCTGTATCGAAACCAGTCCAGAATAAACAAAACGCAGTCTGTCCACATAACCAAATCGAGAAACGCGCCCAGCAGGATAGAAGGACCTGTTTCATTCGATACTTCCCTTCCCACTTTCCCCGAAGCGTGTGCAACAAGTAAGTACCGAGCGGGCGAAATACTCTGTTGGGTTTCGCGAGGCATTCTAGCGCTGTATTGCTCCTTGCTGATCCGTCTGGCATCTTGCGAGCAGAGCTTTTGATAGCCTGCTCTAAGCTTACAAATCAAGATATGCCAGGGCCAAAGATGGGGCCCCGCCCCCGTGACTTCGACGAGGAACTTGTCCGCCGCAGCCCAACCTTCCGCAGGTGGGAAGCTCTGTCTCCTGGTGCCAAACTTCGATACGCCTGTCGTGAATTTGTCAAGGACCATGGCGAGGACGAAGAACGATTGATGCGTCGGATCATGATTGCCCGCAGAAACAACGTCCGAGATCACCAGGCACTCAAATGGGCGAGGCGCTTGCAATCATCGGACATAACGAAGCCAGCGGCACCAAAGGTGGCTCAGAACATCGGACATAAATCTTCATCGTCGCAAGCACAAACAAATGCAGCAACGATTTCTGACGATGCAATCAAGCTGGGGATGGTGTACAATTTAGATTCTGTTAAGGGGAAAGCAATCAATGACGGCAGCAGGGACAGCAACTCGAGTACCAGTCGGATAGAGACAGAAGCAATCATATCACGAACTTCTCATTTACTGCCGCAAGAACAAGAACCACCACCTGGACGTCGGACGAGAAGACCTACTACACTCATATCGGACGAAACAATCAAGGAAGAAATGGACGTTCCTGCAGTAGAAGCGACGCGGTCCTATCGAACATGGCTCTCCTTGCCGAATGGAGCGGAGTTCCTCTACAACCAAAAGTATATAAAGGGACACGAGGCCCATGATTGGCTGCTGAAGAAAAACATATGGAGGAGGATGCGGTATCGACGAGAGAATAAGAAAATGGTTGAAGAAATGCGCTCACGGGAAAGAAGGGAAAGCCCACTATCGATGATCCAGCTACACCAGCAGTCATTGAGGAAAAGGAAACATGATGGAACCACAACTGGAAATAGTGGCAGCTTGGCTGCACATTTGAGCACCGTAGGAAGGGATGCGGACGGAGTCGCACTGGCGCAGTCTATAGTGGATGATATGGTAACGAGGGAAACGAATCGACAAGACGCAGTGGCCTCGACCGCATCCGAGATTGTGGATCACGCTCTGCTGTCGACCAATACTGGAGTTGTAGTTGCTGCTGCTGCCCCATCGATGGTGAGGGATGCGAACGCAGTGGCCGCCAACACTATCACGATATCGATCGGGAACCATCACTCGCACCATCCAAGCCCTCCTACTCATCCCCCTCACCAACACCAACACCATCACGATGCCGCGGAAAGCGCCGCTGCTTTTGCCGCTTCGATCGCCCTCGCCGGAAGCGTGGTCGATGTCAACGGAATCGGCATTGGCATTGGATCCCACGGAAACCTGACTTCCCACCAGGTGGCTGACTCGGCTGCCGTGGAAGCGGCGGTAGCTGCGGCTCTGGCGGCCACCGATGCCAAGAGCAATTCGTATCACCACCATGCCGGAGATTTGGTGGACGTCAATCACGTGATTCACGGTACCAACGATCCGCTGGAATCCGGGGTCGCAACCGGTGGGATACCCGGGGGAGTGAGCCTGTCTTCGACCGCGGGATCCTCCTCGGCGCCGACCTCTGCGACGGGCGTATCATCGGCATCCCAGGGCTCGGGAGACGTCGGGCTCGGCCTAGCCCTGGATGCTGCAGCCAAGCTCGCAGCCGCGGCGGCCGCATCCACCAACGGATCGGAAGAAGTGGTCCTCGCCGCTACGTCGTCCATCGCCACCGGTGGATCTGTCAACGCAGAAAAGGGGGGGGAGCTCAAGAGGATTTACAAACTTTGATTGTTGTTGGAGCGAGCTCACAATGCACTAACGATTCAGTTCAATTCAAGTATTGGGCGCCGTGTTGTGTTGTTGCGAAGACTGTTTTTGGACCTTGGTTTCGTTATTGAATTGCTCATTGGGGGAAGATTCTAGCGGGGTATGAATGGCTTGACTGTGGTCTGTTTTTTTACGCATTGGAAAATGGTGACCGGAGACTCATTGTTGCAACAAAGTGTTCACCCCGTCCCGTTTCCTACCACTTACTGGTGCCTTGCCTTTCAGAGCATAGAGTTGCTTGGGAGTACAGTATCTCGCATCGTCAAGTTTCCGGTAGCTAGTTGCCGAATTGAGCTCGTTTCGCGTCCGTGATAGCACTGAGAATGTGTTCAATGGAATCCACAGAATTGCACCACGTTCAGTTCACCGGTGTGACGAAGCATCGGAACCACTCCGACCCGCGACTCGCCGCGAGATTCGGTTTCAAGCGTTCGGCAATCCAGTAGGGTTGGGTCACAAATTTTTGATGGATTGCCTTGCGCTGTATGGATTACTGTATTAGAATTTGCGACTTCCTTTCGGATCTACGGTAGACCCCATGTGGTTCGCAACACAAAGACCGCCTAAAGTATTCAGTAACTATCATAGTAGTGAAAGGCCAATGTTCAGTATTCATTTCGTGTCAAAAAGTGTGACAATTTTTTTCTATTTTACAACACAATGAATGGTCCGTTTGTATCGTTTCCAAATGATGGCGAATATCGTTTTGGAGTTGCGAAAGACGCGATGATCCTTCGCCCTTCCACATAAGTAGAGCCACTCTTTGCGCCACCGTTGTCCCAAGCACGTGGACAACGAATAGACAACGTACAGTGCATGGAGCGCAAAACAGTAAAACATGTAAGTGTTCGTGTTGTCACATGCGTAAAAAGTGCGATGCGTGTGTGAATTTAGTATACGGTGGGATGCTGGTTTTGAGGATGTGGAGTATAATGGTTGTCGTATTGCGTTCTGATCTGCTGATGCTCCCGAGGCTGTTCACACGGAACGTGTGATCCTAAACTATAACTTGCCGCATACAGATCAAACGGATTCGTCGTCTTCGCCGTCGTGAATCCTGCAATTGACGTGGGCGAAAATCGGTAGGGATGCTGTTGCAATTGTTGTTGCGTGGCACAAGGGTAGAAAGGAAATTGGTGAATGGTTTCTCCCCCCATTACGCATGTAGGCGAAGACGACAAATCGGTCCCCATGAGATCCGACGTGGAATACGACCGAAACTGGGAAACCTGAGGACGAGGAATCCGTGGCTGCTGCCGCTCGAGTGGAAGCGTTAGCGACTTGACCGAAAGGGAAGCCACGTCATAGTCGTTGTTGTACCCATACATCGGCCTCTGTTCTGCGCGTTTCCGTTCGGAGCCGGAATCTCCCGCGTTCTTGCCACCGAGTTCGAACACCTGGGGCAACTCCGAAAACGGAACACCGTCCACGAGCAAATCAATTCTGCGGAAACTGCTGTCAGAGACGCTGCCATTGCTGCCGTTTGTCTTTTTCTTGTCGAATCGATGCGAGGAAGCGCGTGCCACCACCGTTAGTTCCCGAGTCGCACCGGCCATGGGAGCTTGCCACGCCCATTGCCAGCTCGAATCAAATGCCAGGGCCGACTCCTTGGACCAGTGAACCTCGTGGCCGTCGGCCAGGACGAATTTCTTTCCGGACGTCAGGCTCCAGACAAAGACAACCTCGTGCTCCTCGCCTCGGCAATCACTTCCCGAGAGACCCTTATCGACGGCCTGCGCGTTGGAGAAGCCGAATCTCCAACAGATTCGGCGCTTGGTTCCGGCAAACATCCTTCCCTTTTTTGACGTTTGGCAATCAATCTGATAGGCGGCGGCCTTCCCGCCGCCGTTCCTCTGGTGGAGGCTGCGATTGTGCATGCTGTACGTATGCGCGTCGACCATCGTTCCCCTCAAACGAAGCTTTCGAAGCACAACCTTCGAAGCGATATTGTTTGCGTGTGTGTGTGTGTGCGCGTGTGCGTGTGTGTGCGTGTGTGTGTGTGTGCGTGTGTGTATTGCAGTCTGTGTTGTCCGTACCGTGTACAACTTCGTACTCGTATGTGGAGTTGACAACCGCACGAGGATCGTTGTTTCCAATATGCCGAAATAAAGCGCTCTTTGTGACGAAGCAACTACAATTTCAGTTCCAATTACAATTAAAATTACAATTACAGCATTAGTTAGGTCTTGCCAGCAAGCGTTTCAGAACCAACGGAACGGCTGGAGTATGACTTTTTTCGCGCTGGTTGTCCCATCCGAGTCTCGCCTTTTACATAAGTATATGTGAGCGCGAGAACGTCAATCCTTAAACATTTGGCGTTATCGCCGAGTCAGTCGTCCCATACTAACCGAATCCCTAACGCGCCTGACAGGAGAATAATCAATCCGAACGACATTGTTTCTATCACAAGATAACAACGGTAAGTCAATAATTTCCGATACTCTTCGGGATAGGGGGCATAATTGTCTGACAGAGTCGTACTACTACTGGTGTTTACGGTTACGGTAGTACGGTTTTAAGGTAGAACCGTACTTACTAGTTTTTGTTCCCACACGTACGGTACCGGTAAACATCTTCGTGACTGTGAACCATCAGAACAATAATTGCTTGCTGGTGTCATGGTCTGCCATGCTACAAGTACTCGTACCGTACCGTAACGCTGTACAAAAATTAGGAACTAAGTTTACCGGGAGAGACTGGTAAGGTCCCAATACGGTACATGAGGCTGTTGCCAGGAGTCATAATTTTAGAGGGGTGCGATACACAGTCCGTCCGTCGTCCAAGAAATAAAGGTCCATGAAACCATGGTCGAATTTTGGAAAAAACTTCCCCAGCTACTGAAGTATTTTTTTCATCTCCATTTTAACTGCATTTTACTACCGTAGGTAGTAAAAGTGATTGTGAAATACCTTATTCCAAAAGCTACTTCTAATCAATATGAAACATTGACATTAGATTGACTTATTGATTAGTACATACTTGGTAGTAGTGTGCTAGCCAGTGTTCCTTGTGAATTTTTGATTTTGGTCTCTCCTCTCTTAGGTTTGCAAGGTAGTAAGGGGGGAAATCCCAAATTTGTGGTGTGCATGACTGGATTTTTTGCATGTTTGGAACAAGAATCATCTTCTACCGTACGGTACAGATACGTCGGATTTGTAGTAACTAAAAACAAAACGAAAACACAGTATTTGGTTCATTTGATTCATGGTGACATACAGTATTTGATTCATTTGATTCATGGTGTCACGGAGACTGGTCTAATTTTTTCTTGAATTTGATTGGATAATTAAATATTTGCTATGTTCTTTTTGTTCATCTGTTTTTAGTTGAGTATCAAATCTCAAAGAAAATTCCTTTCAGTTTCATTAAGATTTGGATCTCAACTAAAAAAGGAATCCGATTTTCGGATTTAATAGTTCTGATTGGCTAATAAATTGGTTTAGTTTTAGTTTTTGTTCTATGTTTTTGTTTCACAGCCACAGCCTGAGAATGAAAATGAAAAACAAAATCAAAATATGAGCCAATCAGAAGTGTGAAACAAATAAAAATCAAGTTATATTTTTAGTTGAAGTTGAAATCTCAATGAAACTGGAAGGCATTTTTATTGAGATATGATTCTCAACTAGTAATAACAGCAGAATACAAAGAACATGCAAATATTTCACTATCCAATCACATTTAAGGAAAAAATGAGACTTTTCAGTCTCATTGATGTTAGTTGTGTTAAGATGAATCAAATGAATTGAATATGGTCTGTATTTGTTTTGTTTTGTTTTAGTTCATGCTGTGTAGGGTTAACCATTTTCAAAATAACCTAGTTACAAATCATTTTTATTTTCCTGTCATATGTTGGGACAGCCTAGTAAAAGACCAAAAGAGCTGCACTTAGTGCTTATTGTATGAGGATTGACCTCAAAAGAATTAGAAAACTTGATAGGCAAGAGGAGCATTCAGTGATGAAAACAGAGGATGTAGAGGACTACCATACAAAAAGGGTGTAGTAGAAAGATGCACCAAAGTTTTGACTCCCAAGTTGTTGGTTCATCATTTCGAGATGAAAGAGGACTCAGCAAAGAACTGCCACGTTGCGGCTGCTGCCTGCCCCTGTTGGCAATCGTGACCAAGGCTGTGAAGCCAGACAACACTGCAGGAGTTCCGACAGTACTACACTTATGGAATGCTGACTGAATAGCTTCCAGACTCATCAGGATCTTGAAGCAGGATGATCAGGCCTTGCCATTTAATTTTAAATTAGACGAACATTGTCTGCTCTTCCAAAAGTCAATCATGGATCAACTAAGGGAAAGACTAGCACTGCACAGATTGAAGCAAAGGCAATGTACACAGGAGTTTCAAAAACTAGTTTGTAAATAATGGTTGAACAGAATTACCCACAGCACCAGGAGATATGGGATTCCAAGGTCAAGGCCTTTGCCAAGGCTAAGGAGTGCTTGTGGTGGAACTGGGACAAGGGGCCGGCTATTATCTACTGGAGATGGCCAAAGTTCTACCAAGAGCACACCGGAGTGGAAAAAGGAAGGTACAATATTAACTATTGGGTGTTGGACCTGGAATGCCATGAGACTTAAGCCTTTGCCTACTAATTTGGTGCAGGGTGGTGTGGCAGTGGCTAAGTTACTCATTATGGGGTATTCTAGAGATGTTGATGTTAATAACCCCTTTGCCTAGGATAGAGTGAACTCAATCTACCTGGTAGCAGGGGCTATGATACTAAACTCCTATGGGTGCTAAAGCTTTGCAAAGATGACCAGAAGTCCTCTGCACTCTAACGTAATAATAATATACATATTTAAGTAACTTTAACCACCAAAGGTGGAACTAAACTACTCAGTCTGTATCCAGACTTTAACCTTGCCTCAATCAAAGAGAGTTTAAGCCCCAAGTTGTAGAGCAACAAAAATTTTCAAACGAATCATGAAAGCAAGCAGGGAGGGTACAAATAACAAACTGCTGAATGATACTCTAAGCAGAAGCCTCACAGGAGGCAGCTGCCTACAATCATACAGTAGGAAGGGCATACGCATAGGAGGAAGCAGTGCCACATGACTCCACAGCAGGCAGGCTGGTCCTACAGTATGTGGGCTGGAAGAACCTAAGTGGAATCCATTTAAGGGGGGCACAGGGGCCATGGTCTTGGAGGAAGAAGAACAAGGCGGGCAGAATTGGCAAGGTCAGGAAGAAAGAAGCAAGGGCCCATCCCTCAGGAGCCATTCAACCATGTACTCATCAGGGCAGCCTCCTGTTGATACGGCTGGGTGGACAGAAGGGGCACGGCAAAGTGTTTCCTGGCAAGCTGGATGGTTGCAAGCCATTGCCTCTTTGCAGTAAGAGTGTAACCTTGAAGGACTTGGAGGGGAGTTTGGAGAAGGGAATGAGATTGGGGCAGATCACCAGCAGACCCAATGGCCAATTCAGATTAAATGGAAGCATCAAGAGATTGGTGTTGTTCAGCCTCGATCATTCCTCCTGAACCACGGAGCCGTTCATTTCGATAAGTCCAGAAATCCCAGCAAGTGAGGAAAAATTGGTGAATGATAGCAGTAGCCCAGCGGTGATGAGATCTCTTGATGCCAATCAGGGAGTAGTGATCAGCTTGAATGTGATGCCAGAGAAGAGACCACCGGCCAAGAAGCCAGTTGTGCCAGCCAATGTGCTGCTGAGCCTGGACAGCGGAGGCAATTGCAAGGGGATAGGATGAAGGGTGAATGCTCCTGCCTTGATGACCCCTAGTAATAAGATCCACGATGGTGATGGCCAAAGATGGATCAGTCTGCTCAGCTGTAAGTCGCTGCTGCAAAGTACCCCCAAAAGCAGACAGGCTGTGCTTGACAGCCCCCTGGTCCTTGCAAGAGAGCACATGAGAAACCTTCTTGTTGTCCTGGGCACACAAGGGGCATCAGGAGTGGTCCTGGTGCTAGTAATGGAGCAGCTGGTTGCCGACGCCAATGCAACCTGAAGCAAACTTGACAAACCACCGTTGCATACCAGGAGGAAGGCGCTTGAAAGCCGGCCAATGAGCACACCAATGGTTGGAGCTGGAAACTGGTGGGGGAATAAGTCCTCTGCCCTCTATTAACATATTGATGACCGTAGGATAACGGCCTATTCAGAGGATCTAGCTTGGAGGTGCAGCAGCAGAATCACTGAAGGGCTTGCCGTCTTGGGGTTGTGGGATGCCACACAATAGATGAGAGAATGCACCCAACAGCAGTCAGGGGCTTGTTGGGCTGGTGCTGTGATCACTACAGAGAAGGGAATGGAGAAGTTGGTCATGCAGAAATATTGGGAGCAGACCCAACATTAAATTGGATGTGTGTGGGGAGTCTTTGGTTTAGTGGATGAGTTTACAGACTCAGAAGAGAAGGAGGAACTGACAATATGGATACATGGGGTTTAGTCAACAGCAGGCAAAAATCCTTGATCCCCCTCGAGCTGCTGGCAGGGCTCCTCATATATGTGACAATAACGCGCAGAGCAATGGTTCCACATAAAACTTCCACTGAATCTTATACAGTTGGAGGCCTAATGAGGATAAGTGGGGCCGAAAAAAGAAGCTAGCAATTGGTTCCACTCAATGGGGATGCATGCAATTTGAACCTCTACTAACAATTGTCTACTTCTCACTGGATACTTTGGTGCTCTCTGGGGGGAGAAGATAGTCAATGCCAAATTAAGGCTTATTCATATGTACTCGGAGGAGGGATTGAATCATGAGATCAAGTGTGGTGTGCCTATTATGATCATGGCTGGAAGATTTAAGCAGGATGATGGAGAGAAGACTTGTTTCTGCCAACCATTTTCCTTTGTTATGAAACAAGTTTTGGAGATATGGCCTGGTAGTAGTAGTAGGTTTGAGAAAGCTAATATTCTCCTGGTCCGTGGCGTCCTCTCTTTGAGACATCCAAAGGGAAGCGAGCGTGCGTGGGAGAAGAAGAACTTGATGCCTTGTTAAAAGGAACCCTGAAACGAGTGAGCACTAAGTTCTCCAATGTCAAGAATGGAGAGGAATTGGATGACTACAACGTCAGACGCTCACTCAGAATGGGAGGCAGCAGCAGAGGCTCAGAACTCTGGGATTCCGTATGAGGTGATTCAAGGCAGTCACAGGCAGAGAAACTAGAGGCTTAAGGTTTATCAACGGTGGAAAGGTATACTGAATGAAAAGCTAGGGTGCCCTACTTGGTTACATTTTCGTATCTTCGAATGAGGATTTGGTGAGCTCGCATCCAGGTGATATTTTCTATGACAGGTATCAAAACTGGTTGATGCCGTTAAACTACATGGAGCCCTATCATGGTTGACATCTGACGTGTCAACGAGACGGATGTCGCTGTGATAATTAACGGAGGATAAGCCGAGGGGAGTAAGTTTAAATAGCGAGTGATATCTTGCTATGGAATATCATTATTTTGCCAAGGATCTCTTTGCAGCGTACTGGAATTTGCAGAATGGTGTTCTTCTCGGTCCTCCCTCCTCGCATTGCCTTGGTTCGGGAGGGAATGAACGTCCCCGCGTCAAATTGCTCGTTTTCACCGGAAACTTAGGACGAGTTTTGACCATGGTTGTGTTCGGTCGTTTTCATTCGATTCACCGCTCTTCGTTCCCACGGTAACTCCGAAGTTCCCGGTCATTCTCAAGTTGCTGGTGCAATGCTTTATCGCAAATGGATTCGCACCACACGGCGTAGATTGCTCCAGGCTTGTCTTAAAACTTGCAGATATATGACGTGACGAAAAGGCCTGGACCTAAAGATACACACACTGCAAACGCCGTTTTCTTGGAAGCAAGAGTTGTTTGTACAGATACTTCGATCAACTTACAAGTTCCAGCTGCATCGCGGGATATGAGTTGTCATTGCTAAACTTTAACGCTGTCTTTCTTGGTTTGTGAAAGAATTATGTCACAAAATATAAAGCGCTACACAACCAACACAATAGCGATACATTGTGGCATTTTCAAATTCATAGAGTTCTTGTAGATAGCGTACTTGAAATGACAATGGATTATTTTAAGCCTCGCTCGTGTTACGATGCGTACTTAGCTTACCAGCGTTTCCCATGATATCGGCCAGTGTTCCTTGACGTTGCGTCTGTGTCGATGATGTTTCCTCCATAGGAATGTTTCGTCCACTTGCGTACCCACCCTGTCGATCTGTTGGGTCCAATTCCATCGCTGCGTATGTGGCTTTTTCGTACTGGTTTTTGGCGCGTGCTTCTTCCAGTTCTCTTCGCAACCAATGGTCGGCAACAGCCAGCATCTTAGCTGGATGGTTATCCCTCTTCAGCTGCTGATATTTTTCCAAGTCGCACATTTTGCCCTGCCACCCACACTTTCCTTCGTTGTTCAAATAAAATAGATGCGTCGCCCAATCGTCGAGACCGTCAAATATATGGGTTGCATACAAGATTGTGGCGCCTCGCTCGTCACTCTCTTTAACTAGCCATTTCAGCAGATCTTGTCGGACGCAAACGTCTAGGCTAGTGGTAATTTCATCGAGCAACAATATTTTAAAGGGTCTCACCAAACCCAGCATAATTTGCACACGCCGACGCTGTCCATCGGAGAGCTGGTGCATGTGCCAGTTCAGATCGATTCCGAGCATGCGAACCAATTCATCGCGACGTTCGGGGTATGAATTTTGGAGTTTTTCCTGTGATTGAGTTACGAAAATAATGTCGTGTGACGTGATTACGTACATAAAGGAAAATATGTTGAAGTACGCGTATGAGAAAATGCAAGAAGAAGAAAATGTGAGACCTTCACATCAACGAAAAAATGTAGGTTCGACATCAATATTACGTACCATCATTTTGTAGACGGGGATATCGGCACAAAGGGGTACAGATGCTCCGACAAAGGCGATGGATGTCATTCCCCAGTCACAATTGAGGTAAGCGCGATGGAAATTCAACTTCGTTTCGCGGAAGGAATTCAAACCCAACACCTTAACTTCTTGCTGCGTCAAGTGGCGTCCAGCTAGAATTCGCAGCAGTGTCGACTTTCCGCTACCGTTCGCGCCAATCAGAAGACAACGGGAGCCTGTTTTAAGGGTAAGATCAAGGTCGTGTAGGACGTTGCGTTCGTCATTTCGATCTAATGCACCGGTGCTGCTGTATCCGAAGGTCAAATTATTGACTTCGATGGCATTTGGACCATAGTCTTTGATTTGTGGGAGGGGTTTGGGAGTGATTCGCTTCTGTTGCAGAGTCATGGTTGATTCGCTCGTTGATTCGGACAAACTCAGTTGAGAGATGCGGATGATAGTTTTAATGACAAGAGAGGGTGTGTAGTGTTTCGTGGTTACCCGTTAAATTATTATTTGTTCTGTTGTAATAATCACTCGACGGCTCATAGATACTCGTAACGGTACCGTCAGAGTAAGAATGTAAGAATGCCGTTCAGAGTGTGAGTGACTCATCAAAAACGTTTGTTACGTCTGATGATGATGTTTTGGCACGAACGTTCTTGTTCGCCCGCCCTTTTTTGAAAACAATGATTGACTGACTCGACTTCCAATTGACGATAGTGAGGATCAATCCCGAGAAGGAGGTGAATTCGTGAATAAACGGAAACCCTTATTTGGAAGACTGCAACCAAATGAACGGGTAAATGGCAGTTTGGGCTTAGGTGACCACAAAACATTTTCACCCAGAATCAAACCCCTGGCCTCATTTTGTGGTTGAATACTGGACAACACTAGCTGTCCCACCCAAAACCCCGACTTCCACCACTTTAACCCTCCGGCCAACTTGTTGGTCGTTGGGATAACGCTTGTTGCTCT
The DNA here is from genome assembly GCA_037355745.1 of Pseudo-nitzschia multiseries. Taxonomy (NCBI): domain Eukaryota; phylum Bacillariophyta; class Bacillariophyceae; order Bacillariales; family Bacillariaceae; genus Pseudo-nitzschia; species Pseudo-nitzschia multiseries. The sequence continues at coordinate 20,031,808 of CM074785.1, read as the reverse complement.
GGTGATCCATACGCCCCCCTCTGGTGAATGTTAGGGTTTGCCCCCCTCAGGTGAACACTGTACTGGGTCCGGGGTAGGGGGGTTAGGGGTCTATTGACTGCTAATCAACTGGGGCCCGCACCTGGGAAAATGCGCTCCTTGCCTGGGACGCCGTGACCGTTAGCCAGTCCTCCAAATAAGAAGGCTCCCGCTTGTTGAGATGTAGGCAGGCCCAGGCCAAGATCTTACCGGGCCCTGGTACTAATAGAAACATAATCCAAAATGTTCTGCACTAGGGTTGCACTCCTTCCATGTGGTCCCTTCATATATACACTCTTCTAGTAAACAGTAGGCTTCTCTCTAATTGATGAAATACAACAAACTCTTTATTGATTAGGGTACAGGTACTAGATACCAGAGCGACGATAGCTCTGGTTACATGTTGGAGGCATAGCCACAATCATAATATCAGGCTTATGTCTGTTGGTTTTAGGCTATTGTAGCCAGTATCTGAGAGCATGCAAACTCTCTCATCCTCCTCACAATCTGCCCTCAGCGGCCCACATACGTCCGAGAACTGTTTCGCGGGGTTCGAATTTACTTCTCGCGCACAAATTTTGTGCGTGATTTTAACACGGCACTATTTCTGGACACCCTGAAATTTGCGGGCAAGTGGCAGGGCTATAAATTAACAGAGCACTATTTCTGTGCGCGTGACGCACATTACTGTTAATTTCCTTTTGAAACTGGCTGTTGAGCTGATTCAATCCAAAGGCAAAGAAGAGTGACAGGAGCTTTAGCTGCAGGCCGGTTGAGGTGCCGGTCTGTTGTGTCCAATATTTCTCTGATATCCACTACGATTGGATGCTAATCCAACCAGATCTATTCTGACTATCGACACCGACGCAATCAGATAGATCTTAGGCTTGTAGTTCTACAGTAGGACGCAAAAGGGGCGTCCGATGCAAGGTTTAAGGTTGAATAATCAAATAATCTAAAAGTATGCGCTTTGGCTTGCTGGGGAGCAAGATAGCGCTTTAAAGCGTGCTGCCGCTAATACAGCACGGTGAAATTACGAGTATTACGGTAAAATACCGTGTTACGGGAATATCGTGTTGCCGCTAATACAACACGTATTTTTACACAGCAGATAAACAAGTTCGTGAGCAGCGCTTCGAACCTCTGCTGTCTTTTCTTGAAAACAGCACACTTAACAAGAGATTGCGTGTGCGAACCTCTAGTGTGTGTTCTTTCGTTGAGTACTAAGTATCAAATTGGAGTGACGATCGATCCTGTGGAGTGATGATCGATTCTTCTCTTCCAGTTAAGTATCGAACTCGATCGTAAGAATGAGCCCGGTAATTTTCGAGGTCTCATTATTTTCGATCTCGTACCTCTACCAATCTAGACACGAAAGGAATTTAATACTCCCCATGTGTCCACATGAAAGCATCCTCTAGTATCTGGTGCAGTCATCCTGCAACAAATCACCGGTGTTCCCACAGTAGTGAAAGATGGGCTTGAGTAAAGGATACACTACTGAGTGTCCCCAATGCTTGGTGAGGATATCAGCACAATTATCCTTGCCTGCAAGATGTTGCATGAGGATGAAACCTCTTGCGATCATGCTTCTAACATAGTGATATGAGAGAATGTGATGCCTCTTGTGGAGCCTCGCATATGGGAATGTAGAGGTTTGGATCATCTTTTCATTGTCTCCCCACGTGTAGGATGTGTCGTGTACTCTAGTACCAAGATACCTGAATGACTGTCGAATGTCAAGAATTTGCTCAATACAGGTTCTAGCAGATACAAACTCAGCGCCAAAGGTGGCTGTTTCAGATGTTGCTTGCTTCTTGGAGAACCACATGATGGGGGTCTTGTTTCCAAAGTGCAGGATACCAGTGACAGCTTTGCCACTTAGGATGTCATGCATTAAGTTTGCATCATAGAAATGAGACAATACAACTACCTTCCCTAGGGGTTGAGGGGAATCGCTTGGTAGGTCTTCAGAGTGCTCCCCATATACGGTATTGGACCAGTCTGTACTGGTGCCTTCAGTGAGTACAAAATCTGGTATGCCCACTCTGAATCTGATTTTGAAATGACGGAACTTGGAAATATATCCATAGATTCGTTTGGCTCTATTGAGATGCCCTTCCCTAGGTTGCACGCGAAAGCTTGATAACGTCATGACAGCAGTTTGCACGTCGAAACGTCCAATGGCAATGACCCACTGAAGTGAGCCAATCATGCTTTGATACTTTTGGATGTCAGTATCATTTAGAAATGATGATGAGTCTAGCTCTGGGTGGTCATTCTCAGCAAGGGGTGAATGGAACCTGGTGGTGGGTTTACAGCCAAACATTTGTTCATATGAGGCCTCCATTTTCTCGATGAACTTGATGAGGTTCATGCAGAGCACACCATGTTCATCTCTTTCGAAGCCACATCCCAAATGAAAGTTCATTGGGCCAGAACCCTTTAATTTGAAATTATAAGGCTCAGACTGCAGGATTACCAGAAAGGTTTCAGGATTGGCCATACATAAGCAAAGGTCGTCAACATATGTGCATATCAGCTCGTATACTGGCTCCCCATGTTTGTTGTTGCCAGGCTTGATAAAGATTTCAGGCTCTGCCCGGGATCTTTCAAAACCTAGTTCAACGAGGCAGGCAGCAAGTAGATCACCAAAACACTTGCCAGATGATCGAAGTCCATATAGAGCCTTGTAAATCAATAGGAGGTGGCCTTCTAATGATCCAAATTCAGCGCCAGCCTTGATACATACTTTCTCGCAGGTAACAGCTTCGAGGTATGCATTACCAATGTCGGTTCCCCATGCTTCTAAGCTATTCAGTTCAGCAAGGAATAGGCACATGCGCAGACCGCGAAGAGAAACAACGCCGGCATATACACTGTGAATAGGAGCTGCAGTGAGATTGCCATTTGCAACTAGCCGGGCTTTGTGTCGGCCATCATACTTGACTGCATAAATCATGTGAACCTTGATCTGTTGGAAACCAGTTGGTATATTGCTAGCCTTGTAGATACCTTTGTCAATAAAGGTGTCATATTCCTGAAGCTGTGACATTTCGAGGGCTATGGCATCTTGCCACTTGGTGTTACCATTAGCTGTATCAAACTGGATGGCTTCTTCATGGTTGCGAGGTACCTTGAATCCATACTGGTACTGAGGAGCAGTGTGGAAGGATCGAAGCTTGGCTTGGTGGATTAGCCTGTCTAGCTTCTTGGTTCTTCGAGCAATGGAAACAATGCGTTTGAGATGTTTCCAACCAGGTTTATCAAGCATGTTGTTGTCTTTGGCATATTTGGCTACAGTGACTGGGTCATCTGTAGCTACATTGGATAGGGGTTCGTAGGTCCGTTCCATATTTTCCCATTCAATCCATAGGTTGTATTTGGAACCTTTGTACTGGGGATGCTTGTTGTCAAGGGGACCTTGGTGGCAAAGTATGCGTCGAAAAGACCAAAGTTTGCCGTCTTCTTGAGTGACATCCCGGTGTATATAGTTCATGACATCATTGTAGGCAATGATATCTTCGAGTTCATCATCTGTATGCTTGCACTTGAACTTGATGAAGTCCTTGTTTTGCTCAAGGCTGTTTTCAACGTCAACAACTGTCATTCTTTTCTGTGTGCCATCAGGGAGGCCCATTAGAAAGGATTGACCTTGCAAGTCATCAACAGGGATAGCAGGGATGGTGATAGGTTTGCCATCGGCGTCAAATTGGGCATTGCCTTCTTCATCAGTAACAACTACCTCAGATGGGCCTACAGAAGGGGTAGCAGGATTGGTGGATGGAGGGGCTGCTGCACTAACATCAAAATATGCTAACTCAGGGGGACCAAAATCATCTTCAGTAGCAGGGACGCCGTCAGGGGTTTTGCTGAAGATGTGAGGGGTTGGAGGGCCATTAAGAATCTCCCCATAGTTGTTAGGGAGTGGAGAAGGGACATAGCTTCGGGTATTAGGAACCTTGGAATAAAGAAAGGTAGGCAAGGATGGCTGTGTGATGCGCATAGGAGGTGATTCTGGGACCGAACTGGGTGGTGTAGGAGGGCAAAAGGAGGGACTATCACCAGAAGACTTAGGAGTGCGAGAAGCATCTTTGGCCCTGCGCCATGCAAGAAAGCCATCATCAGTGAACAAGCCAGCGTGCTTGTTGCAATGCTCAGGGGTTAAGGCAGTGCGAACACCAGAGCGATCAAGGAGTTTATTGGTGATGGGATCCCAGATGGTAAAACATAAACTGTTGCCAACATGTTCGGCAATGCCAACAAAATGGCCAAGGCACTCAGTGGTCTGAGAGCCAAACTGTGTGTCAGGAGTTTTGTAATAGACAGGCTCAAACCAAAAGAAACTGAGGTAGGGGCTGATGTCACCGATGATACCAGTAGCAATGTAGAAGGGCTGTTTGTCTGATAGAGTGGGATCAGACAAATGGTTCATGAGACGACCAATGTAAGTCATACACAAGAGCCAGAGATGAGGTGGGGTGCCTGTGCGATCCATTGTCCGGTTGACAATGCGTTTAAAAGTCTGGTAGCAACGTTCAAATAGGTTTTGATGCTGGTGATATGGTTCACTTTGCCATAAACCAATCCACATCATTTTGAGATAATCAAGGACAGACTTGCTGGACTGATAGGACCCATGATCGCAGAGCAATCTGAGTGGTCTACCCCATTGTCGGACAAAATTTTGTAGGCAAGGGAGAAAATCAGCAGTAGTTCTCATTTCTTCAACATGAATGATATGGGATTTACGGCCAAAGAAAACCTGAGCAATTTTGGAGCCACCATTGATGGCAGGGGTATCTGAATATACAACATCAGAGAGGACATCATCATTGAAAGGTCGGACATTCATGGCAGGCTGAGGTGATTGGAACCTTTTGAATATGTTGCCATCTGGACTGACGGAGAGCGAGCCATACTGTGTGGAATTGCGGAAGGTAGCCTTGATACGATCAAGGGAGATCCATCCAAGGAAGGGCTGCAGCGACAGGTAGTCTGTATCAGTGGGTGATTGAACATGGGCTGCAGCAGTGATGGAGAAGGAAGGAGACTGATTAGAGCACCTACTGAGGATTTCTTGGTGGATATAATCAGTGGGACTGAGCCAAAAGGAGGTATCAGATGCATCCAATGCCTGGAGGGCTGGAGTGGAACGGTTGGACAGGAATGAGGTGATGGTAGAAGATGTGCCAATGTTGATATCCCTGAGTGTTCCAAATTCATCATAATCTTGATATGGAAGCGATGCGGCAAGAGGCGGGTATTTCTGAATGAAGGTATCATCCTGGGGGGTATATGCGCTATCTAGCATAGATGGGTTCCAATGCTGATCACTTGTCATGACAACATGAGGAAGATGAGCAAATTCTTCACTGGTATACTTGCGCATGGCAAGATAAGGTAAGCCATGGCATATACTGAGTGGAAAGACATGGCCATCAGTAGTGGTAATGACTTGGGTTCCACCTGTTTTGATAGAGGTATCATCCACGATCGAGTGATATGCTTCCATCTGAGGAGAAGACAAGATGGATGGATGTTGTCCAGTGTAGGCACACTCATGAAAGATGAGAATGACCGGTCCCCTGTTGGAAACAGAGTAGGCGCCACATGTTGCAATAGGGATGTTCTGGACTTGGTGATTGTTGATACCAGTTACATTGACATATCTTGGGGAAATATCCTTAGAGATGAGGCATGCATCATTGCCTATGATACATCCATTTGCCCCTCTGTCAACCATAGCATAACCGGGTGTGGATACAGTAGTTTTGCTAGAGTGGTAAGTAGCGACGGGGTTTGCTGGTGAGACAAGAGATTCACAGTCCGGTGATGCCCAATGGTGGAATTTGACAGACCGTGAAGTCTGTTCAACAGGTACATAGACATTGCCTTCTTTCTTGTAAAGGATATCAGGGTTATCAGCAAGGAAACGTGCTGGGTGTGCGGGAGAAACAGAAGACTTGAGAGGCCTGTTATCGGATTGGGAAGATGCCTTGTATACACCAAGGGATGCATGGAACGCAGATCTGGCTGAGCTTTCCTCAGCAGGTGAGAGGACCTGCTCCTCATCAGGTGAGAGGATCTGCTCGTCAGTATGGTGTTCATAAGCCCGACGTGTGACCGGTTTGAGAGAATTGGGATCCGGTGGTAATGCAGCATCAAGGAGCTCAGGCCGGAGGCAGGCAACTAGTCGCTTCTTGTCATCAGCTGTGAAGCCAAGCCAATGCTTCATGCCTTGCTTAGAGAGAGTTTTCCAAACTGCAGATGGTAGTCTTGTGGTTGGGTCCGGTGTTCTTCCAGCCTTGTAAACAGCGTAGTCCTGGTAGTCACCATCAAAATCAATAGGAGGTGAATATGAGGTCGAGTCGTCAGTGATGGCAGAATATGTGGACTGCGTCATAGAAGATAAATCATGAGTATTGGCCTTGACAGACGTCCGACTTCGAGGTTGGGACAGTGAAGCTTGGGAATCCAGTCTGGTGGCTTCAAGGAGGAGGGTATTTTTCAATTCACTGATAGCGACGGCTTCATGCTGTCTGAACTTGATCATATCCTGTGCTGCAGGAGGATCATCAACTTTGCAGAATTGTTCGCTGAGTTGGAAGCTGCTACTACAGGCCTTGCAGAGGTGTGTTTTGACAGTATCAAAATCAAGTGGCCTTTGTGGATCTCGTAGTGTGTTGAGATGTTCTAGCTGAGCAAACCACTGGGTGATGAACTTGACTTTGGTGTCCTTCCATGTCCTCAAGTCAATGTCCAGTAGGTGCTGCATCACAATGGAGGTATCATATACTTTGGATTTGGACCTGTCATGTAATGCAATAAAGTCAAAGAAGGCCTGTCTGCCGTCTCTTGAGCTGGTATGGCTGAGCACGCAGGAGTAGGAAAGGTCACTCTGGAGGGCATGTAGGACAAGAGTCCAGAAGAACGCACACTGCTTGTCATGAAGGGCCTTCTCGTACCCGACGAGTTGTACATCAGGCCAGCTCGGATCAAGGAAGGTATGAGTATCTATGTCAGATGTTTCCAACTTCGCTTTGAATTTGACAAGCCACCGCTCGAACGTTGCATCATTTTGAAGGGTTGGAAATGTGGTTTCATCCCTTGATTTCTTAGTCCATGATTCATATCTCAGCTGTTTGATGGGTTTGGAGGATCTTTCTTGTTGTCGTTGGGATGTGCCGGCGTGGGCCACTGTTCCAACATCAGCCGCAGATTCTCTTCTGGCTTTGACAATTCCTCTGCAGTAACCCTTGAAGGCGTCCTTGGTGTAGTGGTTTCGATCTTCCCAGTCTAATCCTTGTGAGGTAAGATGTTGTCCAAAATCGATGACTCGTTGTAGGTTCAGCTGTACATGTCGGGAGAGTGGTGTTCTTGTTCCCCTCTCAAGGTATGCTAGATCACCAATGTTCTCGATGTATAGGAAATCTAACCATGTTTTGTACTGGCTAGCAATGAGCGCCTCACACAAGGTGCTGCGGGACTCCTTTGGGACGTCCAAGGAGTTGTGCAAGAAAGTGGCTAGCGCTTGATCAAATGATGGGAAAAGGTCTGTGATAGACGTGTCCTCTTCATCATCTTGGGTTGGATTATTCTGTTGATCGGGTGCCATGTCAGTTGTGGGCAGGAGGGACGTGGTTGCAGCACTTCCGGGTTGGAGTGTTTGGAATCCTGTGGACCTGCTACGGGTTTGACCGGCAATGTGGATGTCAGACATGTATGCTGTTGCGTTTTCGCAATCGAATCAGAGAACTATCAATCGTCGTCCGTAGTTGATCGTCCGATGATCCGCTGATGGATTGTTTCTTGTATCGCTGTGTCAGCAGTAGAGATGGGGAATTGTATTCGATGGGACACGACGTGCAGGTGGTAATGAGGCGCGTTAGCGGAATTCAACGTGTAGCAACGAAAATTCGTTGACTGTGTGTCGTTGCTTCGATTGCGCGGTTGCTTGGTGTTGGCTCTCAATTGCTTGGTCTCGTGAACACAATTGACGTTGTTGTGTAAACGGAAAGGTGTAAGACAGCTATAATTAGAATAGCTGTGGTCGATGGTTTATGGTGCTTAGCACAATCAAATGATGGGCGTCGTTGGGTCCTTGACACGATCGGTGTCACGTTGAGTGTAGACGTGAAAAATATATAATCCGGGGAACTTGTGATGCAGTCCTTGGATGGAGATAGATTGCTATTGGCGTGTCCAATGCAATGGGCTTCTATTAAAGACAAATGGCTGGTCCGTTTGGTGTCTTTATCGTGTAATCGGATCAGAGAACTATCGATCGCCGTCCGCAGTCGAGTCGATCGATGATCTGTGTCGGATTGTTTCTTCGTTAAGTGTGCTTCTACCGTTGTCTTCTTCTTTTGCAAGCTTCAACAAGCTTGCGACTGTTAATCTGTTAATTTCCTTTTGAAACTGGCTGTTGAGCTGATTCAATCCAAAGGCAAAGAAGAGCGACAGGAGCTTTAGCTGCAGGCCGGTTGAGGTGCCGGTCTGTTGTGTCCAATATTTCTCTGATATCCACTACGATTGGATGCTAATCCAACCAGATCTATTCTGACTATCGACACCGACGCAATCAGATAGATCTTAGGCTTGTAGTTCTACAGTAGGACGCAAAAGGGGCGTCCGATGCAAGGTTTAAGGTTGAATAATCAAATAATCTAAAAGTATGCGCTTTGGCTTGCTGGGGAGCAAGATAGCGCTTTAAAGCGTGCTGCCGCTAATACAGCACGGTGAAATTACGAGTATTACGGTAAAATACCGTGTTACGGGGAATATCGTGTTGCCGCTAATACAACACGTATTTTTACACAGCAGATAAACAAGTTCGTGAGCAGCGCTTCGAACCTCTGCTGTCTTTTCTTGAAAACAGCACACTTAACAAGAGATTGCGTGTGCGAACCTCTAGTGTGTGTTCTTTCGTTGAGTACTAAGTATCAAATTGGAGTGACGATCGATCCTGTGGAGTGACGATCGATTCTTCTCTTCCAGTTAAGTATCGAACTCGATCGTAAGAATGAGCCCGGTAATTTTCGAGGTCTCATTATTTTCGATCTCGTACCTCTACCAACCTAGACACGAAAGGAATTTAATAATTACTCTACTCTCGAATAAAAATAATTTATTTCAGTCTCTAGCAGAACCCAATTATTATTCCGTACGAACAACACTTAATTCTTTTCACGAATAAAAAAGAAATCTTTACTCAGTATTAATTCTAAATTATTAATCTCCCAAATAACAATTCGATAGTGCTCCCCTAGTTGTGAATTATATTTCTCGACTACAATATTCCCTTTTTAAAATGTAGATTCTATTATGCTTTATTTATTCCTATTGCAACGTATTACGAATCCTCCATTATTTCTAATATTCTCAAAATTAAGTTCAAGATTAGTAGTAGTTTTGTATTATGTATGTACTGTTATTTTCTACATTAGTTCACCCATAGATAAACTTTCATTCATCGATGCTGTTATTGCCGGATCAATATAGACGTTTCTTTTCTTTTTCTTTTTTGGTCCACTACAATTAGTGGAGCTGCTACTAGTAATATTTGCATCGCCATGCTTATTTTTCTTGGTGTAATCTGTTGAACTTTCGTTCCTAAATCTGTCCCTCATCATTTCTTCCAATTTCCTTCCTGTTTCTGGGTGTTTTTGCATCTCGCCAATTTTGTCGCACAAGTCACTGAACAACTCTTGTCCTTCCTCCATCCATCCATTTCTGCTTCCACTGTCTGAATCGCAGAATTTTTTTTTGTCGCGGAATCGTGGCATCACCCTTTCGCCGCTGCTGGTTCACCCATACATGATGCTCATTGTAGATCAGTACCAATGCAAATGCTTCATCTGCTATAGTAAATATATCACTCAGCAAGTGCCTCTCCTTCCGTTGTTTGAAATTTGAATTTGTTGGATTGATCGCCGACATGATTCTTGTAACAAAATAATAAAAATCTTCATCTTCCGCGTCTTTGTATGTTCTGTATTGAGGGTTTAAAATACTACCTGTGTCCTCATATTCTGTGTCTTCAATAACTGCAACAGTACCAGGGAATGTGATAGGGACTCGACCTTTTCTGTAATCGTCTGTACGGAAGTATCATCAGTATCAACGGGCAGCATGTTAGTGTTGTCGGACCAAAAATAGATTCCCAAATTCCTAATTTCCACAACCAATTCTCCTGTCTGTATTTACCTATCCAGTTTTTTCTCGCTAATGTTTGTGAGTTGTGCCTCAATGCGGTCAGTACTGTCCCTACTCGTTTCCTGTAAAAGGAACAGAATGACGCAAGTGGAATATTTGGTGGCTTCATAACCGCACTTGCTCCAACAGCCCTTTGTATTACATGCGCCGTTACCTTGTCATTGATAGGGAACTTCATGTTGGGGTACCAATGTTTTTTGACGTAATCCCTTAGCTGCTTGTCCACTGTTTCAGTCATATCACTCAAAGTCTTAAGCATATTGTTGTCTGTTATAAGCCCATATTTGTCTGTAATTGTACTTACTGCTCGTTCTCTTGTGTTGCCGGCATTATCAGTTCCCTCTCCCTGCATGGTTGCCTCCGTTTGTTTAGGTACCATTACTACCTTTCCCACCCCTATATGTGGTTCGCTCTTTTGTTGCCGTAAGTGTTTTGCCAGTTCCTGTGCCAATTTGTCATATTGGATTTTTTCATGATACGTTCCGCCACATCCTCTAAATCACAGCATTCTCCGTTAGATGTTTTCTCTACCACATTGGTTTTTGTTCCTTCTTTCTGTTGGTTCGTTACTGTAGGGGTGGTTGTGTTGGTAATGCTCAGTGCTGCTGGTTCGTTACTCTGGTTGATGGTGTTTTGTTCTTCTGTGTTTGTATTAGTAGAAATTGTGTTGTCGGTACCATTTTTTTTACTGTTGCCCTTTGATGCGTTCATAGTTTTGGTATTACTGTTACACACTTTTTTAGTAATTGGTGTGTTTGTTTTCACTCTCTTTTTCTTACCGTTGTTGTCCCCTGTATTTTGATGATCACCGGGTCGGATGGTTTTGTTGTTTCGAAGGGTCTTCCCCTCGGATTTTTTGCTTCGTCGTGTCTTTCCGATAGCATTCATATTTTTTTATTTTATTTTCTGAATACGGTGTCGATCAAGAATCATGTGTTTCTTTTTGTGTGGTTTTGTGTGTGTACTAATAATTTTGTCGGGTTGTGTATGGTGTTTTGTGTTTTGTGTGTGTGTGTGTGTGTGTGTACGGTGTTTTGTGTAGTATGTGTACGATGTTTTGTGTGTAGAGTTTTTCCGTGGGTTCTGTACTATGTTGTTTGCCCTGGCTTGGGCGCGCTGTAATATTTGTAGAAGTAGATCACGTACCTGTGGCAGCCAGCCCTCCCGCGCCATAATTTTTTCAGAAGGGAAACTTTTGATAACACTAAGGTTATGTATTTCAATCCTCTAGTCACATGTAGAATCTCGTAGACTGCACCTAACATACCGTACTGTCTTGTGTGCCATTTGTATCTACAAACCACAACATTGTCTGTACTGTGTGTGGCAAAGTTGTTCCCAATATGCCTTTAAAAGTTGTTCCCAACATGCATTTCTTAAGTCATGTGATATGCATTCATTGCCTGGTACAAAAACTATGGTAGTCCTTACCAAATGAGACTGTTTGTGCCCTGGAATTTCACCAAAAATACCCTCATGTTTGCCATATGGATAGTCAAACCACAACATTTCCAGCATTCTGTGTGACAAAGTTGTTCCCAATATGCATTTGATGAGTCCTGATAAATGTATTCATGGCTTGGACCGGATACTTTTGGAGTCATTACCCAATAAGTTAGTTTGTGCCCTGGAATTGCACCAAAAATACCTTCATTTTTGCCATTTGGAGAGTCAAACCACAACATTTTGGGCATTCTGTGTGACAAAGTTGTTCCCATTATGCATTTGATGAGTCATGATGAATGTATTCATGGCTTGGACCAGATACTTTTGGAGTCATTACCCAATAAGTTAGTTTGTGCCCTGGAACTGCACCAAAAATACCCTTATTTTTGCCATTTGGAGAGTCAAACCACAACATTTTGGGCATTCTGTGTGACAAAGTTGTTCCCATTATGCATTTGATGAGTCATGATGAATGTATTCATGGCTTGGACCCGATACTTTTTGAGTCCTTACCCAATAAGTTAGTTTGTGCCCTAGAATTGCACCAAAAATACCCCCATGATTGCCATTTGTAGAGTCAAACCACAACATTTTGGGCATTGTATGTGACAAAGTAGTTCTCAATATGCATTTGATGAGTCATGATGAATGTATTCATTGCTTGGACCAGATACTTTTTGAGTCCTTACCCAATAAGTTAGTTTGTGCCCTGGAATTGCACCCAAAATACCCCCATGTTTGCCATTTGTAGAGTCAAACCACAACATTTTGGGCATTATATGTAACAAAGTGGTTTCCAATATGAATTTGATGAGTCATGAGGAATGTATTTATTGCTTGGACCGGATACTTTTTGAGTCATTACCCAATAAGTTAGTTTGTGCCCTGGAATTGCACCAAAAATACCCTAATGTTTGTCAGTTGGAGAGTCAAACCTTAAGATTTGGGGCATTCTATCTGACAAAGTTGTTTCCAATATGCATTGGATGAGTCATGATGAATGCATTCATGGCTTGGACCCGATACTATTTGAGTCATTACCCAATCAGTTAGTTTGTGCCCTAGAATTGCACCAAAAATACACCCATGTTTGCCATTTGGAGAGTCAAACCTTAAGATTTTGGGCATTCTATGTGACAAAGTTGTTCCCAATATGCATTGGATGAGTCATGATGAATATATTAATGGCTTGGACCCGATACTATTTGAGTCATTACCCAATAAGTTAGTTTGTGCCCTAGAATTGCACCAAAAAACCCCCCATGATTGCCATTTGGAGAGTTAAACCACCAAATTTTGGGCATTATGTGTGACAAAGTTGTTCCCAATATGCATTTGATGAGTCATGATGAATGTATTCATGGCTTGGACCAGATATTTTTTGAGTCATTACCCAATTAATTATATTGTGCTGCCCTGGAATTGCACCGAAAATACACCCATGTTTGCCATTTCGAGAGTTAAACCACCAAGTTTTGGGCATTCTATGTGACAAAGTTGATCCCAATATGCAATTGATTAGTCATGAGGAATGTATTCATTGCTTGGACCGGATACTTTTGGAGTCATTACCCAATAAGTTAGTTTGTGCCCTGTAATTGCACCAAAAATACCCTCATGTTTGCCATTTGGAGAGTCAAACCACAATATTTTGGGCATTCTGTGTGACAAAGTTGTTCCCATTATGCATTTGATGAGTCATGATGAATGTATTCCTGGCTTGGACCAGATACTTTTGGAGTCATTACCCAATAAGTTAGTTTGTGCCCTGTAATTGCACCAAAAATACTCTCATCTTTTCCATTTCGAGAGTCAAACCACAACATTTTGGGCATTCTGTGTGACAAAGTTGTTCCCAATATGCATTTGATGAGTCATGATGAATGTATTCATTGCTTGGACCAGATACTTTTTGAGTCCTTACCCAATAAGTTAGTTTGTGCCCTGGAATTGCACCCAAAATACCCCCATGTTTGCCATTTGTAGAGTCAAACCACAACATTTTGGGCATTGTATGTGACAAAGTAGTTCTCAATATGCATTTGATGAGTCATGATGAATGTATTCATTGCTTGGACCAGATACTTTTTGAGTCCTTACCCAATAAGTTAGTTTGTGCTGCCCTGGAATTGCACCAAAAATACCCCCATGTTTTGCCATTTGTAGAGTCAAACCACAACATTTTGGGCATTATATGTAACAAAGTGGTTTCCAATATGAATTTGATGAGTCATGAGGAATGTATTTATTGCTTGGACCGGATACTTTTTGAGTCATTACCCAATAAGTTAGTTTGTGCCCTGGAATTGCACCCAAAATACCCCCATGTTTGTCAGTTGGAGAGTCAAACCTTAAGATTTTGGGCATTCTATCTGACAAAGTTGTTTCCAATATGCATTGGATGAGTCATGATGAATGCATTCATGGCTTGGACCCGATACTATTTGAGTCATTACCCAATCAGTTAGTTTGTGCCCTGGAATTGCACCCAAAATACCCCCATGTTTGCCATTTGTAGAGTCAAACCTTAAGATTTGGGGCATTCTATGTGACAAAGTTGTTCCCAATATGCATTGGATGAGTCATGATGAATGCTTTTATGGCTTGGACCGATACTATTTGAGTCCTTACACAATCAGTTTGTTTGTGCCCTAGAATTGCACCAAAAATACCCCCATGTTTGCCATTTGTAGAGTCAAACCTTAAGATTTGGGGCATTCTATGTGACAAAGTTGTTTCCAATATGCATTGGATGAGTCATGATGAATGCATTCATGGCTTGGACCCGATACTATTTGAGTCATTACCCAATCAGTTAGTTTGTGCCCTAGAATTGCACCAAAAATACACCCATGTTTGCCATTTGGAGAGTCAAACCTTAAGATTTTGGGCATTCTATGTGACAAAGTTGTTCCCAATATGCATTGGATGAGTCATGATGAATATATTAATGGCTTGGACCCGATACTATTTGAGTCATTACCCAATAAGTTAGTTTGTGCCCTAGAATTGCACCAAAAAACCCCCCATGATTGCCATTTGGAGAGTTAAACCACCAAATTTTGGGCATTATGTGTGACAAAGTTGTTCCCAATATGCATTTGATGAGTCATGATGAATGTATTCATGGCTTGGACCAGATATTTTTTGAGTCATTACCCAATTAATTATATTGTGCTGCCCTGGAATTGCACCAAAAATACACCCATGTTTGCCATTTCGAGAGTTAAACCACCAAGTTTTGGGCATTCTATGTGACAAAGTTGATCCCAATATGCAATTGATTAGTCATGAGGAATGTATTCATTGCTTGGACCGGATACTTTTGGAGTCATTACCCAATAAGTTAGTTTGTGCCCTGTAATTGCACCAAAAATACCCTCATGTTTGCCATTTGGAGAGTCAAACCACAATATTTTGGGCATTCTGTGTGACAAAGTTGTTCCCATTATGCATTTGATGAGTCATGATGAATGTATTCATGGCTTGGACCCGATACTATTTGAGTCATTACCCAATCAGTTAGTTTGTGCCCTGTAATTGCACCAAAAATACCCTCATGTTTGCCATTTGGAGAGTCAAACCACATCATTTTGGGCATTCTGTGTGGCAAAGTTTTTCCCAATATGGTTAGGGTTACAACCGGTTCGCAAATTCAGTAATTATTAGTTATCATATGTGGACTTCTCGCGAGTTCTTTACCCCCCTGTACCATGTTGATACACTACTACTGTTTCTATTGTACAACAAGCGCGTATTAATCATCTCGCGTGGAATCAATCCTACACCCTAACCCTAAACCTATCCCTAATCCCTAACCCCAACTGTACGTACGAGATTCTTTTTCGGACGTCGTACGCACGAGATTCTTTTTCTTTTTCGAACGTCGTACGTACGAAAAAAGATTCTTTTTCGAACGTACGTACGTACGAGCGTACGAGATTGATTTTTTTCCGTACGTACGTAGTACAAAAAACGTGTAGAATTCTACAGGAGTTGAAGTATCCTTATTTTTTTCTACCTCGGGCGAAAATCGTACGCGAAAAAAAAAAAATCTCTCTCACACAAACACACAGTAATTTTATTTTCTACCTCGCGACAAAAAAAATCACTTTTTCTACCTCGCGACAAAAAAAACACTTTTTCTACCTCGCAACAAAAAAAACAATCTACCTCGCAACAAAAAAAATATCACTTCATAATCTGCCTTCTTACATCCGACTTATTTGACTAGGGTGTTGGTTCTTGTAATCAACACTCCGTCCGAGAACGTTTGATCCAAAACCTCTTTTGAGCCGGAGGATCTGTTGTCAGATATTTTAGTCCGAAATAACAGCCTTGTACTGCAAAAGAAGTAGTTAGCATTTGACGAGAAGGGGATTTGCTGGATAGATATTGTTTGGACTGCAGCCTTACATATACGTCTTGAAATCAATGAACTGGCTTTGTCCCTTGCAATTATATCAACAGGAACAAGGTACTGTTTTTCGTGACATGGAGTAAGAAGTATTCTACGGCAGCAACTACAATTTCATCGGGACGATTGTCGGAACGTCGGAACAAGCAAAGGTAAGAATGAGAGAGATCGGCATCGGCATCAGCATCAGCATCGGCATCGGCATCGGCATCGGCATATTGGTCTTCCACTCCACCGGCATTACTGATTCCCTTTGGTTTTCTTCTTATTTTCATAGGACCGGATCGGAAGCAACTAATCGAAACCATCGAAGCAACCATCGAATCGGAAGCAATGAATCTAATCGGAATCGGAAGCAACCATCGAATCGGAAGCAACCATTGAATCGGAAGCAACCATCGCAACGAATTGTCGGCGTCGAATCGTCGGCATCGAATTGCTCCTCCTCCACCAGCGCTCGACATTGAAGGTGCGGCATCGATCGAATCAACGTCAGCATCGAATCGATTGGCATGTAGATTATATTATTCTGTTGTTATTATTTACCCTCCTATGTACTACATCAATAGATACTCACCCATTTTGTTCATTTATCATGTATTATTTGAATAGGATTGTCGGCAAACCCACCAAGAATCGTTGACATAGAAACGCTCCTCCTCCATCAGCGCTCGGCAACGAATCATCGAAACGCTCCTCCTCCTCCTCCTCCTACTCCACCGGGAATCAATCCAAGCGACAACAAATCAGTGAAACGCTCCTCCGACAACAAATCAGTGAAACGCTCCTCCTCCTACTCCACCGGGAATCGCTCCAAGCGAAAACGAATCAGCGAAACGCTCCTCCGACAACGAATCAGCGAAACGCTCCTACTCCTCCACCGGGAATCGCTCCAAGCGATAACGAATCAGCGAAACGCTCCTCCGATAACGAATCAGCGAAACGCTCCTCCTCCACCAATTCCGCGGCAACGAATTGTTGGCATTGAATCAGCGAAACGCTCCTCCGATAACGAATCAGCGAAACGCTCCTCCTCCTACTCCACCGGGAATCGCTCCTCCTCCTCCACCGTGAATCGCTCCTACTACTCCACCGTGAATCGCTCCTCCTCCTCCACCGTGAATCGCTCCTCGTCCTCCACCGGGAATCGCTCCTCCTCCTCCACCGGTAATCGCTCCTCCTCCTCCACCGGGGATCCACCAAACTCGCTCCTCCTCCACCGGCGCGCGGCAACGAATTGTTGGTATCAAATCGCTCCTCCTCCTCCACCGGGAATCGCTCCTCGAATCGATCTGCACCACGAATCGATCTGCACCACGAATCGATCTGCAGCAAGCAACAGCAACAGCCACCGGGAACAATCCAACTGCATAGCGAGAGCAACAGTGAGAGCAACAGCAGCACCTCCTCCACCGGCAATCGGCAACGAATCGTTGGCTGCAACCGGGAACCATCGAATCAACCTCCTCAGTTTGCAGATTCTACATAAGATACCAACTTCTCCGATAGTCCGCACCTCCAACGCGTCCAGTCGACTCGTTTTGGTACCCACAGATCCGCACCTCCTCGCACATCCAGTCAACCCGCACCTCCAGTGATCCAGCCCAATCCGCACCCGCACCTCCAGCTACTCCTCCACCGGCGCTCGGCAACGAATCCTCGGCATCTAAACGTTCCTCCTCCACCGGCAAGCGGTAACGAATTGTTGGCATCGAATCGCTCCTCCACCTCCACTGGCGATCCACCAAACTCGCTCGCTCCTCCTCCTCCACCGGCAAGCAGCAACGAATCGCTGGCATCGAATCGCTCCTTCTCCTCCACCGGCAAGCAGCAACGAATCGTTGGCATCAAATCGCTCCTTCTCGAACTCCCACTCCATCGGCAAATCGATTCGTCCTCGTCATCCTCCAACGGCAATTCGTCTTGGCAACAATGAAACCAACCACAACGAATGGAAAGCAATTGTCAGCACGAGGAAGTAGGCAAAAAGCAAATAGGAAACATGAGAGAAGACATAAACAGAGAAAGTCTTCAAATTTTCTGACCATTGCAGCACCAGTGTCGAAGAGCCATGAGACTTATAAACAATTGTCGCAGATAAAACCGGAGAGGAAGAGGGTAAATAAGCCCATTGACAAACCTGTCAAGACAATAGCGCTGAAAAACAAATACCAATCAACTGTGGTGGCAGGTAAATACATGGAAACCAATTGGTGTGGTGGCAAAATAGGGGGAAAGAAGAAGTATGAACCGGAACTGGCATTGTCTATCGACAATTTCGAGACGTTGGATAGTACGAAAGACGAGCATATTCTTGCAGTTGACGATTATAAACCATCGTTGCGAATTTTCGCCAAAGTTTCAAGAGGTTTAGCAGAACGACACCTGGCTTCCAAGAATAATATCAACTTGTTGAGAGAATTCGCTCCTGCTATTGTTGGAGCAAAACCCACCGTTGGAAGAGGAGTGAAGCGGGGAAGTATCAATGATGATTATGCTATCATTGGAATTTGACCAGAAAGATTGGATTCAAATAATGGTGAGTATGTTTTCAAAAGTCATGTCGATCCAAGCATGAAACTAGAGCTAGAAGAGAAAACAGTTGAAATTGTGAAGCATATGCATCATAGTTTAATTGACGTGGAACCATTTGTTGCAAAGGAAATGGATGTGTTGTCTCAGATTCTGTCTCGTACGAAGCTAAATGCAATTGGGCAGCAGGCCTTAGCATTTTCGATTCGGTCGCAACTACCATTCTACATGCCATGTGGACGATGACATGTACTACACTCGTTTGACAGTCATTGCTCCGGCGGAAGTGTCTGCTGACGAGGTGATTTATTATTTTGTCTTCCCCACGTATGGAGTGAAAGTTCCATTGAGGTCGGGAGATACTCTATTGTTCAATCCATTAGTATTACATAGCTGTTCGAATCCCAAATTCGAAGGGTGTTATATTATGAGCGCCTATGTATCTCGCAAAACTGTGCTTAGAGCTAACCCTCTATAGTAATATACAACAATAGTTTAAAGTTAGCCGGTACATTCACCCTTGCTACTCAATCGGAACTGCTGTCCGAGCTTTCGCTCTCTGAACTGGATAGAGAATCACTGGATTCGTTATCATTCAATGCCATCTCAAATGGTTCCAACTGGATGTCGTCCTGTAGTGTGCATGCGTTGTACAAACATTCGTAAGACGGTGGTGTAGCAGCATTTTTGCTTTCAAAAAAATTTAGCCATGAGATCCGATTCGATATCACTAGCCAATCGCAATTGGTTATGGAGCCATCAAGGCCTTGCTCTGGAACAACTGCCAGCTCGGAATGGATAGTGTCGACATGAAATAGGTACAGTGAATTCATCAGGCGACCATGTTGGACAAATTCAGAAGCTGTTTTCTTAGGCACATCTTGAAACCGGCGAGCCACAGCATACATTCTGCTTGTATCAATTGGATAGCCACCAATACTACTGTATGGCTGCTTCAAACTCTGTACAGTTAAAAAGCATACCAGATGGCACGGTATGAGCTTGGGATTGTTATTTAAATCAAAGTCCAATTTCATCAAACACCAATCCATCCATACGGAGTTCAGCAGAGAACTATCCGATCTATATGAAGGATGCGAGCGAAATATAAAATTAGAACCACAAGCAACATTGAAACGATTGTGCTCTGTAACTCCACAAATGTGCGAAGGATTCTCCAATAAAGGTAGCACAGAATCACAAACAAAGTCAAGTATGTCAGAAGGAAAAAATGGTTTGGTTTTGTTCATAGAACGAAGCCACTTCATTGTTGATTCCCCATTTTCGGTTCTCATTATTTGAAAATGAGAACCGCCACCATCAGGTCGTTCAATTGGAGGAGGATCAGGTGGATTCAAGTTGTAGTGATATGTTGCCTGGCTTAGCATCATTTTCTCGGACTTTCGATTGGCAGTTTGATTGATTAGTGATGCAGCATTACCTTGCGTGTTCTTGGAAGGAGCTTTAATCTCAGTTTTGTGGTGAGATTCATTGGGAGCACTATCCCAGCCTGCAGGGCTTCCCCATAAAGAGATATAATCTGGTAGGTGAAAGTACAGGTGATTCTTGATTAGTTTTGTTCCCATCCCTTTCCTGTGACAAGTTGAGTTTATACAATTGATGAAGTGAACAATTGTTTTTGGGAGATTCTTTAAGGAACCATATTTCATCCGACCGTGTTTAAGAAATTCTTCCATTGATAGAATTAGCTGAATTACCTCTATCTGTTTCTTTACAAAACGATGGTCACCAATAATGTCAGATCCATGTTTGGAAACAATAGCGATCAGAAGAGAAATAAGCATTCCAGAGAAATCATGCCTTCTTTCTTCGTGGTTGATAAAAGCTGAGTCCCAAATTTGGTGCGAGGAAAATCTCTATCAGACTGGCGTGATAACAAACCACCGTACCGTTGTGCTAAATGGCCAATACTGTTAGCAACAGCCACACCGTGATTCAAATTGGGGGCATAAACACATGGAACACTTCCGCGGAGCAACAATTCAATTGACTCAACGGCCCGTTTGGCAGTGCCAAGCTGGTGCATGTGTAAACATTCACCGGGAGTGGCAAAATGAATGTTGTTCTTATTGGTACCAAAGCATAAATCATGAAATACATTCCTTATGTTGTGATGAGAGTTGTTTTTGAAGTTCTTATTGATATCATTTAGATCTGTGCCGGGAAAACAATGAAAATCAACAGGTGACCACTTCTTTGTTGCAGGTTGAACAGAAGGAATGTTTATGTTCGGAGAATAACAGTTGCAGTGACGGCACATCCGTATGACGCCCTTATTGAAGGAGCCATATTTTCCACACAATTTATCGTGAAGTTCTGTGTCACCAATAACATAGGCATTGGCAAATTTCATTTTTACCTTCCACTGTTGATTTGCGTACGGAAGATAATTCCGTTCGATACCACCGTCTTTGTTGCACGCGGCTTTGAAGGAACGAAACGCTACTTCCAAACCATTGTGAAGATTCTGAATTTTTTCCTTCGAATTGGCAGGACGAGAGTGTCTGGTTGACTCCCATTCAGGGTCGGGATGGAAGTAAATAGTTGTCCATGCTTCAGGTCGAGAACGGGTCTCCACATTAAAGATACCGAGTGTCATGTTCAATGGTGTTAACGTAAGTCGTCCGTGCGCATCCAAAGATATGCCGTCCATGTAAAATATAATAGGAACAAGAATTTCTTGCGAATTGGGATTGCAAATTTCTTTCCAAGAAGATTTCCACCACGAGCCGTGATGCAATTCTGAGATTACAGAATGAGGATTCAACTCAGGATTATTGTCGGGAGATAGAGGGGTGGAATAGTCGGGAAAGGAGAGGTTTTCTTCTATCATTAGCTGCTGGTCAGAAAGAAGAGAATAAATGGCATCCTTTAAAGAACGGACATACACCTGAGTGGGCTTATTATCAGGTAACCAATTCAGTATATGAGGATGAAATTTCATATCAGAGAGACCCAGATTGGATTGGAGATTGTCAAAAATTGTTTTCCGAGATCTAATTTTGGTAGTGCAAAAATCAAAACCAGGTCTCATTTGACTTTTCTTTGCCCACTGGAAAATTGATTTGAATGTGTTCAGTGGCAATTTATGTCTGGCCATTAAATTCATGAGTTCCAATTCTGCAAGAAGATGATGGGGCGGCGGTAGTTTTGTGTGGCTTTGAAACGCAGCCTCTCTTTCGTTCAGATTAATGATTTCATGAAAAGATGGTGGTGGAGGGGCTTGCTGAGCAGTAGCGACGTTAACATCAGAACGATTAGTGGGATCTTCTTCGTTGTCTCCACAATCTATGTTGTTGGTAAAATTGTTGTCGTTATTTTCATTTACGTCATCGTCTTTGTCAACCTCGTCATCGGCATTGTCGAGATCATTATTCAGCGGGAATGCATCTTCATCTTGAACAGCAGAAACAGCCATGTAAGATTCAATGGCGTTCCGATCCATTGGCGGTAAAAAGACATCATGGACAATCTGTTGGTTTAGAACAGGAATGAAGACCCGTCGCTGATTGACTTGTGACGGTGTGGTGCTGGGAGAGATAGGAAGGGGGAACAGATGGACCATTTTGTGTCATAGTCATCCCAAAATCTGACGGAGAATGTTGAACAGACGGCAAGGTAGGCTGCACTTTGATAGAGGTGGAGAAGTTATAGATCTTTCGTTTAATTAGACCCTGACTATGGTAGAAATCCCGGCACGAATCTCTATGCCAGAGATGTTTTCTTAGGCCGGTGGAGACGTATTTCAAGTTTCCGTTTGAAATGGATTTATATCCTAAAAAATCCTTTGATTCTTTTCCTTTCTTATCCCAGCAACCACGGCAGTAGAATATAAGAGAGGTTTTAATAGCAGGAGGCATGATGTTGCTGAGTTGTTTGAAGGAAAATATCAGTAGAATGGGTCGAGAGGATGGAGGTCGAAAAGATGAATCGTTGAAAGGAAAAAATTAAATAAGCGTATTATTTTGTGTGTGATGTGTTTTCTTGTACGGTAGATTTCCTTACTACCATACTTCGATTGCAAAAATGGTCCGTAAAGTAAATCCATTACTACTGCAACATTCCTCGTACAATATGTTTAGTAGTGAACAGTACGTACAGTCAACTCCTTAAGAGGGTTAATACACAGCGCCGGACGTGTCAATCCCATCAGTTATTCCAAACATTTGTTGGCAGGCGCGTCAGTTCTTCCATAAGGTGCACGGAAATGTGAATCGAAATGGAAATCGTGGACAATTGCGTTGTTGATTATCGAAATGGAAATCGTGGACAATTGTTTTGTTGATTGCGATCGAGTTGATTCCGACTTTCATGTACCTGTAAAAACAACTAGTACGCTATTTTGCATGAGTTATTACTAGTAGATACTAGTACGAAATCGTGGACAATTGCGTTGTTGATTATCGAAATGGAAATCGTGGACAATTGTTTTGTTGATTACGATCGAGTTGATTCCGACTTTCATGTACCGGTAAAACCAACTAGTACGCTATTTTGCATGAGTTATTACTAGTAGATACTAGTAATACATTATTTTCACTAGTACTTCATCATTATAATTGATTATTTCATAATCTTTCCGACGAGGAAAACAAATACCAACGTGTTAGGTGTTACTACTACCTAATCTTCGAATAGATAATCTACTCTACTGATACTACTAATACTAATCTTCCAATCGACAGTCAAACCAACCATGGAGGGAATTTACAAAATACAAAAGGTGGTTCAGGAACACCCAGCCAATCTCGAACAAGAACTCCGGAAAATGCTTGTTTATCACAAGAAAGAGACTGCTCGACTCCAAAAAATGATTCGTAAGATTTGTGCAGGAAAAAGAAATCATCAAAATGTTAAAATTGAAAGTGTCGATCCTACTAGCAATCATCAAGTCGTTCCGAATGTAACCAGCAGCATCTATCCACCAAGCGGGTTATTTGAGAGCGAACAAGATTTGAGTGGCAATTCCGACGGTGTAGCTTCTGAAAATACAGCGGATCTTCCTGCCGTTAAACAGGAACAAAACCCTTGAGTGCAATAGCCCGCCTGGGGTGGATTCGACTTGGAGTTGACATGGAGTTGGAGTTGGGATTTGAGTTGGAGTTGGAGGATTTGGGTCGGAGCCCATTATACCGGTATGGTGGAAACATGTTGAGAAAATGAAATAAGTCATTTGTGCACAAGTTGTACACAAAATAGTGCTTGTCACGAAACGAATATGATATCCTTAACCCTAAAATAGGTATTCTATTTGAGGAGTGACGAGATATTGTCTCAAAAGTAAAGGTGTGCGACGCGCGAGGTATTTTAGTAGACACGCGACCTAAAAAGATAGGAAATTTAAAAAATAGGGTCGAGAATTGTAAAAATACCGCGCGATAGCCCGCGGGGGGTCGAGAAACAGTTCTCGGACGTAGATTAGTGATTTATCTTTCTAAAATTGAAGAACTTAAGCATCAAAACAGAGGTGACAGGGGCATCATAATATGCCTTGTGTTGTAGTAGAAACCATGGGCATCTCCGGTTGGAACATATCCAAACAGACCATCTCCAGCAGAGAAACCCCTGCAGCTTCACAGAGCAAATGTGCTTCCGGATCCACCCAGAGAGGAGCGCTAGTTGTTGTACACTCAAAAATCGACCGGACAGGTATAAGATGTTTAAAATAATTGAGATGTGACTTCATGGAGACACTCTTATTTTGCTACCTAATGTATGTATTTCACACTGTGCCGGGGTTCCCTGTATTTTACATGGTAGAGATCTTCCCTGGTTATGTGTTATGCGTCATTACCGTCGTACCGATACTCCCTGTATTCGCTTTATCATATTGGTCTTCTTGTATCAGTCTTTCAGTATTGGTTAAGTATTTAATTTGATGGGTCTTTTGCTTGATCGTATCTTTGCATTTTTAATAGAATAAATGAGACATTGTCATTCCGAATTGGTACTTGTTTTCATGAGCAGCATAAGTAGTTTCCTCACGTTAATGAGTATTCTTTCGAACTTACATATGGTGTATTTCAAGTGTTTACTTAGTGCTTTTCTTTTTATGACATGTCACATAAACGATGCTCATGGTTGTGTCAAGTTCGTGCAATGTTTAAAAAATTTGGAAACATTTTGTTGCGCACACGATAAATAATTCTCCTACGTATTTTTGCATGCAACAATTTCAAGTAGGACTATTTTTGCAACCATGGTTTCAGCCCCTTTATTATGGTTGCTTCACGATTTTTCTACTTTACAATTTTGTTTCATGCTTACCCCAATAATATTTTATTTTCCATTCAATTTTGTTTTTTCCTTACAAAACTCATCTTTTGGAATAAAATCCTCTATGTGCAATGACATTGTCGTAGGGCTGATACGAATTTCTTCACAATTGTATTTGTCTCTTGACAAACTGGCAATCTATTATGTTATGCGCTTTCACAATACTCGCACTACGAATATCGAATACCAAAAGCCAACAAACATATTTTGTGTGAAGAAGAAAGTATTTTATCCGCATGAGCAATAATCTCCAACATTTTGCAATACTCACACTACGAATATCAAATACCAAAAGAAAACAAACATATTTTGTAACAAATATGAAAGTATTTTATCAGCTTTTGCAATAATCTCATTCATTGTATTCAATTCAAATAGAAGACCCGGAAACATATTGTGCAAACTGTTAACTAATAATTAACTAACCAGGCTACTATAATGTTGTTGTTATCACCAATTACTCGTGTGAACTTTTCATGTATTCGATGTAATATTTGTAGTCCTCATCATCCTTGTCAAGAGCCTCAACCATGTCACATTCTTGTTCCCTCCGTCTTTGTTCCTCCTTTTTACTTTCTTCATCCTCATCATCTTGTAGTGTATGTTGACCATGTTGGTACATTTTAAGTAGTTCTATCTCAAAATCTCTCGACTGTTGTTCCTTCCTTCGTTTTTCTATTTCACTTAGGACATATTTGTAAAAAATACCTCCCTGGGCACTCCACCCCTCCTTATTACCAGACTTACTGTCAGTGAATTTCTTTCTTTTCCTTGTGCCCTTTGTTGTGTTCAGCCACGAGTCACAGTCGTTGTAAAGGAAAAGCAATGCAAATGCTTCATTGCCTGGGGTGAAAATGTTACTGACTGTTGTTCTGAATGATTTTCTTTTGAAGTCTGTCTGTTTTGGTGACACTGCTCCAAGAATTCTTTCCATGAAGTATTGGAATTTCGCTGAATTTTTCTGTCGATAGTCTTCGTGCAATTGGTACCTATTTTCTGAGTTCACGTTTCCAGTTTCCATGATTAGAACCGTTCCTGGGAAGCTATCTGGTATCTGCTTGTTCCTTTCATCATCTACGTGCCAGTGTTAAGAAGACGACTGTGTAAAAAAACAATGAAAGAGTGTATACTCGTAACCAGTATGTTGTCAGTTGCCTACCTTTATAGTTTTTCCTGGCAAGAGTTTGAGCATTGTGCCTACACGTAGTGATTGTTCGGCAAAAATTCCACTTCACTTTTGATCCTTGATATGTATCGTATTTGGTATTTCATTGTTATTCCCTAGTTTTACAATTCTCTTGATCGTTGACTTTATGAATTTTTGGTGTGGCGGGAATTTAAATTTCCTGAACAATGTTTCTTTGACGTATTTGGCAATGTTGTTTTTCAAGTTATTGTTATTGGTGTCTTTTGTTGTCTGTAGAATACCGCTGTTGCTACTGTTGGGGTTCTATCTGTTTGGCTATTGTTTGTGTTTGTTCAGCAGTCACTTCCCGATACACTGCTGGTCAGGCTGTTTGTTGTATACATAACAACAGTGGTACCCGTTACCTGACTGCAACTATGTTCTACCATTATTTCTTCATTAAATCGTGAACAGAAACCTACTGTTTTTGCATTTGATTGTTTTGGTGCGCTAGTTTTATGATAACATTGCTGTTTTGGAGGAAGCATTTGGAATGTTTTTTTCATTCATACTACTGTTCTAAATAGCTGTGGTAAAATTATTATGTGCTGTAAGTGCTTGATTTGCTGCGTCCCTGGAAGTCCTGTATCATTATTAATATTTCTTGTATTGTTGCACTTACTGACGCCTGCCTATCTTTTGTTTGTGCATGCCATGATAATCGGGAATGTGATGTTCTGTAAATTTTGGCGCCGACTCAAAAAAATTGATGTTCCTCACCCTATCACTCCCTACGAGTCTGTTCACATATTTATTGTTTTTCCATTTTCTGCAACGGCGTTGCAGGAAATGCCCTTTTTGTTGTTTGTGGGAACTCGTGCAATGTGGTTGAAACTACTACCCCCTTAATTGGTGCAGACCACAATCCGTAGGTTCCACGGAGGACAATCGTACGTAGTCCAAGCATTGATTCACATACTTATCGTTTTTCCATTTTCTGCAACGGCGTTGCAGGAAATGCCCTTTTTGTTGTTTTTGGGAACTCATGCAACGTGGTTGAAAACACCCCCTTAATTAATTTTGGCGTGGACCACCCTCCATAGGTTCCACGGAGGATACTTGTACGTAGCACAAGCATCAATTCACATACTTATTGTTTTTCCATTTTCTGCAATTGTGTTGCAGGAAATGCCCTTTTGGTTGTTTTGCTAATTACGATGGAGTACATTTTTTGAAAGACGTCTTTTTGTACTCAATTGTATTACTAGACTTTTTGTATTTCATTTTTCTACTGAATGTGCATACATGATTTCATACTGTATTTTTTTGCTATGTTTTGTAAAGCATTTTTGTTCCGATTGTACATATGTGGTTTCATACTTGCTTTTCGTTCTATTTTTTTACTGCATTTTTGTACCGATTGTGCATAGGTGATATTTTACTTTATTTTTGTACTATATTTTTTAGTCCATTTTGGTACCGATTGTACATAAATGATTTTGCACTTGTTTTTGTAATGGACTCCTTACAGAGATGCAGGGTTAAGTGTCTGTAACAGCGTTGCAGATTGAATTGTCTGGATCGAAAAAAAGCACAATGTGTGGAATGGCGTTGTAGGGTTAATAGACAAGTTTTGCAATAATGGTTATCAGTAGTGTTTCACACATCCCCATGCACCACAAGGAATGGGACAGTTGTTGCACTCCTCTACATCTTCCGGTGAATTCCAACATTTTTTGGAAAGATGTAGCCATTGCTCAATGTTCCTCTTGTTTTTGTCTTTTTTCTTCTTTTTCTCTCTGTTGGTTAATTCTTTTTCTTTCTGCTTTTTAGTTTTTGACTGTTTTCTCGCTTTGTTCATGAACAAATCCCACTGCTGTTTCATACATTTTCTTTCCATATCTTTGTTAGTTATCTTTACCTTAATCCTCGGAAACCTTTTGTATATGGAGTTAAACCCGATATTGTCTGCTGAGTTGAAATATCATTGCAATTGGTCGTTTTCAATGATTGCCTCTTTAGTCTTTGCGCACCAGTTGTTGCACCAAATGGACATCATACAAGGATGGTTCCCAGGGTTGTAATGTATACATTGTTTTATGTGCTCTCCTGCCTCTGGCGTCAGATTACACCATTCCTTTGCTGGGAAAGCATGGCCATCCCATTCCAGTCTCTCTTGTTCTCCGGATTGTACTTCTGGTCCAATACCCACGTTGTTGTAGCACTTTGTGTTCTCTGTTCTGTTCAATGTAGGATAACCACATAAAATGTATGCTAGAATGACTCCCATAGCCCACACATGGTCAATGCCATTGGTGTCACCTTCTTTGTAGCCGGGAAATACTTCCTCGGTGACATACTTGAAGCATTGTTCCCAAATCTTCAAAGCTTCATCTTTGTCAAAATGTCCTTTTTTGCTGTTGAGTATTGTTCTCACATCCTTGATCTGCTTGCATCCATTTAGAATTGCAAGTACCAAGTGACCGTTTTTGGCACATAGCGCATCAAACCCTGTTCCAAAATGATATAAAGACAGGTATACGTTGTTGTTTAGGTTGTTGTGATTCAGCTCATGCATCCATTTGGTGTACTCCTTGGAAAAAAAGGCAACCAGGTCGGCAAAACTGTACTCTTGTTTGCTGGTTGTGTTTTATTTTCCATTTTCCTGTTATTTCCAAGTTCTGACATTGGCAGGTACTTGTACAAGTAAATATCATAATCCAACCCAGAATCATAAAGTTGGTGGATCTTCTTGTCTGCTGCGTAAGTTCAATTTTGGGTTGTGGATACTTCTTCCCGAACACACCGAGTACCGGTACATACCGGCAGCACCACGGGACACAGAAATTATGGGATTGAAAAACAGACAGACTTTAAATAGTGTAACTTTCCTTGCCTGGATAGGATTGGTTGATATTGATGACACTGCGTCTAGTGGATTGAGTCCTCCATCAATGGTGAACATGACCATAGGAAAAGGAAAAAATACAACATATGCAGTGCCATGTGTAGAACCGTGCATAGTCCCCGTACCTTTTTTTTGTTCCTACTATTCCTTGATTTTTTTGATACAATACTACACACTAATCTGCAATTAAAAAATCTAAATCCAGACAATTTTTGTGATTTGTCCATGAATATTGTTCCTGTTATGGATAAGATGAATCATGCAAGAAACAGAAGTGAGTCATCTGTCATAGTTTGTGTGTCACCACCACATAATGGGTGCATTTGGGGCTTGGATTTGGAGGGAAAATACACACTAATCTTCAATTAGAAAATCAAAAATCAGACCTTTTTTGTGATTTGTCAATGAATATTGTTCCTATTATGGATAAGACGAATCATGAAAGAAACAGAAGTTTGTTATCTGTGCTATTTTGTGTGTCACCTCCTGATGAGTGCATTTTTGTCCTGTATTTTTTGGAAAAATACACACTAATCTTCACTTAGAAATTCAAAAACCAGACATTTTTTGTGATTTGTCCATGAATATTGTTCATGTTATGGATAAGATGAATCATGATGGAACCAGATGTGGGTTATCTGTAATATTTTGTGTGCCACCCCCTGACAAGTTCATTTTGTTCCTGGATTTCTTTTCCGAAAAATGCACACAAAGCTGCATACCAGTACACACTAATCTTCAATTAGAAAATCACAAATCAGACCTTTTTTTTTATTTGTCAATAAATGTTGTTCCTATTTTGGATAAGATGAATCATGAAAGAAATAGAAGTTTTTTATCTGTGCTATTTTGTGTGTCACCTCCTGATGAGTGCATTTTTGTCCTGGATTTTTTTGGCCTCCTGATGAGTGCATTTTTGTCCTGGATTTTTTGGAAAAATACACACTAATCTTCACTTAGAAATTCAAAAACCAGACATTTTTTGTGATTTGTCCATGAATATTGTTCATGGTATGGATAAGATGAATCATGGTGGAACCAGAAGTGGGGTATCTGTAATATTTTGTTTGCCACCCCCTGACGAGTTCATTTTGTTCCTGGATTTCTTTTCCGAAAAATGCACACAACGCTGCATACCAGTACACACTAATCTTCAATTAGAAAATTACAAATCAGACCTTTTTTTTTATTTGTCAATAAGTGTTGTTCCTATTATGGATAAGATGAATCATGAAAGAAACAGAAGTTTTTTATCTGTTATATTTTGTGTGTCACCCCCTGATGAGTTCATTTTGTTCCTGTATTTTTTGGAAAAATACACACTAATCTTCACTTAGAAATTCAAAAACCAGACATTTTTTGTGACTTGTCCATGAATATTGTTCATGTCATGGATAGGATGAATCATGAAAGAAAAAGACGTGGGTTATCTGTGAAAGTTTGTATGCCCCCCCCCTGTTGCGTGTATTTTCCCCCTTGATTTTTTGGGAAAAATACAGAGTAATCTGCAATTAGCAATTCAAATAGCAGACATTTTTTGTGATTTGTCCATGAATATTCTTGTTCCTGTTATGGATAAGATGAATCATGAAACAAATAGAACTGAGTAAGTTATCTTAGACAGTTTGTGTGTGTCACCACATTACGACTGCATTTGTGTACTGGAATTTGTTGGAAAAATACGCAGTAATCTGCAATTAGAAATTCAAATAGCAGACATTTTTTGTGATTTGTCCATGAAGATTGTTTCTTATATGGATAAGATGAATCATGAAAGAAACATAAGAAGTGGGTTATCTGTGATAGTTTCTTGTGTGTCACCCAATTACTCATTCATCTGCAATTACGAATTCAAAAATCAGATATTTTTAGTGGTTTGTCCATGAATATTGTCCCAGAGAACACTATTGCCAAACACACTATTGATAAGGTGATGATGTGCTATTTTATACTTAGTATTATGGGTACTAATGTTTGGACTTATTTGTCAGTAACAATGAGTTCATTGTTGCTACAAAGAAAGGGCTGTTGACACATATTATTACCACATATTATTACTATTCTACTTTTACGTTCGTCACATGCCTTCATTTAATTCATGTGATGGAGTGATAAAGATTGTTAGCACTTGTCCTCTCCTTATTCACTTTCACCTTCACCATTGCCTTCGTCATCTGGTTTATAGTTTGAGCCATGGTCATCGTTGGACGTACCAGCTGAGGTAGAAGAGGAGTGGCACTTGTCATCTACTAACAACTTCCCTTTCTATTTGTTATGTGACTTACCAGACTTCCCATGTTCCTCACTGTAACATTTCACTAAATCAGATATTCTCTTCACGTGACATTCTTCTTGAATCACATGTGACACTTCGAAAAAAGGGAACCACCGAAAGTATTCCCACCCATCCTTCTTTTTGTACTTAAGTTTGTAACCAGGGTATGCATCATACTCGTTGTAACATTGGGAAACGTAACTATCAACAACTCCAATTTGAGTGGCATCACCATTGTAAACAACTTATTGATTGATTTGATAAATGGGGTAAAAGATCTCCGGATCTGGTTCTTTCAACACCACTTTTATGTCATGTGATGCAGAGCCACGTCCGACTGTCGAAGGAAATTTTGGCAGGGTTACATCCATACTAGTATAATTCAAACATTGAAACTTGTTATCCAAATTGTCCCTTCCATTTTTGGGAGCCATTCAAATGTTTCGGACCACCAAAAATCTTGAACCCCCACTTTTGGCAGTATTTCCAGATCCATTTGAATTGTCCCCATTTTTTCCAGATTGGTTCAAATTGTTGGCCCCTGGATTCAAACAACAGCTATCCCCTGATGTGTTATCACCATTATTCAGGCCACTCTTGTCACCATTATTTTTTGATTGATTTAAATTGTGTCCCCCTGTTGAATCACCATTATTCAGTGTTTCATCCCCAGTTTTGGCAGTTTATCCAGATCCATTGGAGTTGTCTAGGTTGTTTCCAGATTCATTTGGATTGTTTGCCCCGGTATTCAAACAACCGCCATCCTCCAATCCTTTATTGCCTTTATTTGTGTCACTGTTGTCACCTTTATTTTCTGATTGATTTGAATTGTTGCCCCCTGTTGAATCACCGCCATTCATTGTTTCACCCACAGTTTTGGCAGTGTTTCCAGATCCCTTCAAATTGTTCACGTTTTTTCCAGATTCGTTCGAATTGTTGGCCCCAGGATTCCAACCATTGACACCATTTGACTCGTTATCAACGTTATCCCTGTCACTGTTGTCACCCTCATTTCTTGATTGATTCAAATTGTTGCCCCCTGTTCAATCACCATTATTCAGTGTTTCTTCAATCAACCATGGGGGGACAAAGCCACAGCACAAATGTTCTTCAGTGTTGTAAATGAACATAACCCACCCTACCAAATACTCCGTCACATCCTCATTCTCAAACTTTTCTGATTCCTTGAACTTTTTCAAATCTCCCTTCGTTTCTTTGAAGCAATCCCAAGTCTCAAAGCCAGAGAATTTGTGAAATTCAAAGTCACTACCCTCAAGGTAATTGAACGCATCAGTCAAAAATACATCACCTCCCGCCACGTCCAAGTGATCATCGAGTTCTCGGACGTCGCTTCTGGACAGAAATATGACTGCAAGCTTTGCCAACAATAGATCATCCAACTTTTCCACCAAATGTCCTTCAAGAGCTTCTGTCAATGGGGTAAATATTTTCCCCATTTTTGGCAGATAACTGTACTTAATCAATGCTTCCACCCAACTATGAATTTTTAGCACTTCAGGGTCAATTACAAATATCTCACGGAACACGTAGGGAATGTGTTCCATAAAAATTTGTTTGGTTACCTCTTGTTGTGACTCAACATCCTATTGAAGAAACTGTGTAACAGAATGTTGACCATTGGTGTGTTCCCTTCCTGTACCCGTGAGTTCCACCTGACCTTTTACAAGTTGGCCCGGTTGTTCTTCAAACCTGACATATTTGAACAGGGTATGAATCTCCAAATGCATTGGAGGGTAAATGTACAAACGGTCATTATGTTGATACCCATCGTAATCATCTTCAAACTCTAACATTGACTGACCTAGATACTGTTGCTCTGTCAATGCCAAATCTTCAATTCTTTCAATCACATCTTCGGAAGAAAACCCCGTTGTGATGTACTGTTAAAACTTTGAGCCAAAGTACCTTGCAATCATTGTCAAACAACCAATCAAACAAAGAATGATCCTGATCAACATTGTCTTCAATCATTGGCGCACATAATTCTTTAGAAATCAACAAATTACATGCTGTATCAAAAGAACCGATAACATTTGCCCCAAGTTTTTTGCCCTGATCTACCAATTTCTTGATAAACCACTCTTTCACCAAAATATGATTCCTTCCTTAACAGTAAACAGTGCCACATATATCTTTCTGTTGCCAAGTTGGGATGGTGATAAGGTTACATTGTTGTTCTCAAAATCAAAATGAATGTTATAAAAGTTGGAAACCATGTCATTGTAGTGGAGGACGTAGTGGAAGACCGATGGCGAATGGAGTGGCAATAGCTCTTCACTGGTGCTTGACATGTTGTTGCCCCCTTCTTGATGAAATCCTACTTTCACCGGCTCTCCCCCAAAACTACCGTGGTTC
Source organism: Pseudo-nitzschia multiseries (assembly GCA_037355745.1). Lineage (NCBI taxonomy): Eukaryota > Bacillariophyta > Bacillariophyceae > Bacillariales > Bacillariaceae > Pseudo-nitzschia > Pseudo-nitzschia multiseries. The sequence continues at coordinate 19,998,195 of CM074785.1, read as the reverse complement.
CCAAGATGAACAAATTCAGAAATAATTCTGGTAAGAAGTATTTGTAGAAATCTTTATGTTTCATAAGTTTTATGTTGAGGTGACACAGAGATAGTGTTTGAAAAATGCTTTTTGACGGTCCTTGAAATTGTACCCAAAGGAAATGAAGGGCCTGACCAAATGCTGTTCTTCATTCGGTTATACTCATCAGCTATTTGTTGCACACAAAATCTTCAGACTCATTCCAATGTACCAACTGTAGCCTGTGTGTGGGTAGGGATTGTAAGCATTCAACACACTTCAGCTTAAAATGTTTGTCTAAGGCAGCCTAATTGTAGCTTTGACTCATTGAAATCCAGAGTGACAACTGGGCCATAAGGTTGCCCAAGAATTGTTTCATGACAGTGACGTAATGCCGTGAGTCATGTGAAAAACCGTTCTTACATTTGGTATAGAAACAAAAAACCTGATCCATATTTTCAGGCGTGGGTGGATGTTCCACACTCTCCATGTACCAAACCAAAATCTCCCGGTACATTACTATGTACTTCTTAATTGTTACATAGTTGACCACATTATGCCCATACAGTCGTTGTTTAGTATCACCCCCGCCTGTTTCACCATGAACATTCCGTAAAAGAGACTCAAAATTTTCCCATTTGTTTTTCATGTCATAGTCCTTCAATTGATCGCTTATTTCATTCCTATTCAATAATCCCAACACCCCAGCAGTGACGCCGTTGTTGACTTTGTACAATTTTTTGACCATCACGTCTATTTGGGGAGGAATAGGGCCTAACGCACTCAAGGTAGTGTTGGTTTTTTCCTTCTTTTTCTTTCCCTTTTTCTTTGTCGGAGATGGAGTAGAAGGCTTCTTCCTGAAATCGGGTCTGGGTTTGGATTAAATAATTTTGGATACAACGTAAACCTTGGTCATCAATAGAGAAAATATGTTGCAAGCTCGGAACTTAGGGCCTTCACAAATTCTGTACTTGCATACGTCTGACCCTCCAGTGCCAATACAATATTCTTTTCCACAGATATCCTTTGTTTTTTGTGATCCACATCATCTTGTAAAGTAAAAGGTATTGCATCTGGATAAATGGGTGTAGGTTTCAATGCTGGTGAAGTTGAATTTGAATTTACTCTTAGGGATTTTTTTTCACATTCCTCTTGGGTGATACTTGCTTGGTCATTCGATTGAGGTCAGGACGAGTTACGACTCTTCTCCACAGCTGGTGTTTCACCATTATAATGAGGATTGGCTCCACGCTTACTAGCACTAGTGGAAGGTGTCATTGCTAATGTTGAATCTGATCAGAATTTTGTATAATCTGATGAGAAAACTCTGGACCCCCCAAAAATCTTTGGCTTTTTCAAAACAACCAGAATTACGATTGTGAAAAGAACGGTATCCTCCATCCCAACCAAATATTTGATCGGTAAATGATTCAAAAACTTTCAACCAATGAAACCAAAGAACAATAAAGTAACGAGACAAGAATGGGAACCATATCTCAAAAACCATTTCTCAAAAACGGACAATGTGTAACGTAACTAAAAGCGTGACATTGATATCACAAAGAAACCTGCAATGATGCAGACAGATAATAGTACAGACTTGTACTATTTCCAGCAGTCAAAAAGAGGTGAGAAATCCTACAACGATTTTGTATAAAATGGAGAAATGGAACAAATGCGAATCATTCCCAAAACTACAAAAAGGGCATTTCCTACTACAACATCGTTGCAAAAAACGGAAAAACGGAAAATACGGGAGTCGATAAACGTAAAGAAGATATGGGGGTGAGATTGGGGGAGAGGGGGTGGGGGTTCCCAAAACTACAAAAAGGGTATTTCCTGCAACGCCGTTGCAAAAAATCGAAAAACGAAAAATACAGGAATAGACAAACATAAAGAAGATATGTGGATGACATTGGGGGGGGGGGGGTTCCCAAAAACTACGAAAAGGGCACTTCTTTCAATGCCAGTTGCAAAAAAAGGAAAAACGAACAAAAACGGCGTTGTGAAAAAGATTTTGGGTTGAAATTAGGGGGGGGGGGGGGTTCCCATAACTACAAAAAGGAAATCTCTAGCAATGCCATTGCAAAAAAGGTGTGTACAAAGGACAGACCGGGGAACCTCCTCGTGATTTTCCACTGCTGTGTATTGTGGCGGGCCAAAAAAAAACTCTTCCCATTCATAAATTTGAATAAAAGACGACAAAAACCTACTATTGGTTGTATAATACCAACCCTTTGATGAGTAGAGTGCTTCTTGTACTCCGTCCAAGAACGTGAGATCCTACTTAAGTGATTGATCTGCTGATCATTTAGGCAGGTCAAGCCGTGCTCAGATATAGTAGTCCAAAAAGAACAGCCTTGTACTGCAGGACAATAGAAAGCATTGGACGAGAGATTAGCTGCTGGAAAGATATTGTTTGAATTGGCCCCCAAACATAGACGTCTTGAAAGCACAAAATCTGCATCCCTTGCATCTATATCAATGGGAACAAGATACTGTTCAAGTGACATAGGAACGCGAATCGTCGGCAACACAGCACCAACAATAGCATCAAATCGGCGGCGGCGGCAGCAGCAGCAGCAGCAGCAACGTGAAAGTCGAAAGGATGGTGGCAAACGGTATGAATCATTGGTAAACTGGGACAGAGATAGACAACGATACTGCCTTCTGCATTGCTAATGATGTATTTCCTTGCTTCTTTTTTCTTCTTATTTCAGGGGCAACAGCAACAGCTAGCGGCAACCAAGAGTAACAGCGAGAGCAGTGAGCAGCAACAAAATGACGGCAACAGCAGCAGCAGCAGCAGCAGCAGCAGCAATGTGAAAGTTGAAAGGACAGTGGCAAACGGTACAAGTCATTGGTAAACTGGGACAGAGATAGACAATGTTACCGCCTCCTGCATTGCTGATGATGTATTTTATCACTTCTGTTTTCTTCTTATTTCAGGGGCAACAGCAACAGCTAACGGCGACCAAGAGCAACAGCGAGAGCAGTGAGCGGTGACACCCACAACAGCAGCAACAGCAGTAACAACAACAAGTCGACAGTGGAAAGGGCGGCAATGGTGGAACAATTTGTCCGCAACAACAAATTGAAGGCAACACGAAATGACAGGCAACAATGAGTAGCATTGTTCCTGTAGGTTTGCATGTAAATTGTATTATTCTTTTGTTATCATTTACTCTACATCAATAGATACTCACCTCAATTTTTTTCAATTAGTATATATTGTTATAGGATACTACAATAGTAAAAACGACAGCAACACTGAGAGCAACAAGGACAGCAATTTGCCACAGCAACAGCGATCAGCCACAGCAACAGCTAGAGCAACAGTTAGAGCAAGAGCAGCAGCTAGAGCAGCAGCAATAGCAGCGAGAGCGGCAGCAGACGATTGTGTCTCTCTGACAAAGCAACAGCCGCAACAGCGATCTGACACAGCAATCCGACACAGCAATCCAACGCTGCGATCCGCCACAGCGAGAGCAACAGCGAGAGCAAGAGGAGCAAGAGCAAGTCATTGCGAATCTTTGCGAAAGTTTCCAGAGAAATTGCAAGACAGCACTTGGCTAAATCCAATAATATCAAACGTACAAGAAAATTTGCCACAGAAATGGTTGAAGCTAAACTAGAAGTTGACAGAGGAAAGAAGTGTTGTAGTATCAAAGATGGCTATGCTATTGTTGGGATTCAACCCAATTGATTGTCTTCAGATAATGGTGTGTAGGTTTCCAAAAAAATGTGGAACCGACCATAAAAGAAGAGCTTGAAGAGACAGCAGTGCACATTATAAAGGAAATGCAGCATTGTTTAAGTCATGTAGCCAAATTTGTCTACCTTTAAGCGACCGTGATGACTGAGATTGTTCTTCGTACAACACTCAATTCAATTGGGCATCATGAAACTGTGTTCTCTATTGGTAAGAATTATCATTCAAAATGCCATATCAATCACGACATGTTTTACACTCATTTAACAGTTATTGCTCCATCAGACATATCTGCTGATGAGGTTATCTATAATTTGTTTTCCCAACATACAGAATAATAGTATCGTTGCAATCTGGGGACACATTACTGTTTAACCTATCCGTGTTTCATAGCTGTTTGGATCCCAAATTCAACGGGTGTTATATAATGCCTGCCTATGTATCTCCCAAAACTGTGTTAAGAAGTACTTCTCTATAACAATATTAAACTTTATTTTAAAGTGCGCCAATACACTCCCTTCTGTTGTTTTACTCCTCCCTCATACAATCAACACGGAGGAGCAATGGATCAATACATAGGAGCATTACGCTACGATCAATACGAAGGCACAACACCCAATCAAATGGATACGGCATGGAGGAACAATTGAGATCGATACGAGGAGGAACCGATCAATCGATACAACATGGAGAAGGAGATCAATACGGCTCTGCAGTTAGGGGGGTGGATTCAACCCAATTGAACCGTTTTGAAAATTCCTGAAGGGGTTTAAAGTACAACAAAAACAACGGAAACGTCATTTCCTGCAATGCCGTTGCAGAAATTGGAAAAACAAACAAAAACATAAATGGATAGACAATCAAGACACGCACACTGGAATTAGGGAAGTTCCTGCAATCCAATTGGACCATTTAAAAAAATTAATGAAGTTCTGATTAGTACAAAAAGACGCTCAAAGAACAACAAGACATGCTGTGGGAATTAGTGGGGCTTTCAAAACACAATTCTACCATTTTAAAAAAACCTAAATTGGGTGACTGTACCCCCCAAAATAAGAAAAGGGCATTTCCTGCAACGCCTTTGCAGAAAATGGAAAAACACAAAAAAGACATGAAAAGGTTGGTTCCTGCAAAGCCGTTTAAGGAAATGAAAATAAGAAACACGCAACATTTCAAAAAAAGCTAAAGTTTGTACAAATACCCCCCAAAAAGGAAAAGAGCATTTCCTGCAACGCTGTTGCAGAAAATGGAAAAACGAAAAATATGTCAACTGATTTAAGTCAAATTAAATTCATGTAGGGTTTTCACCATCTTGGACTATTGATTGCATTTTCTTCTACTCCAACGCAGCCATTGTCTCACAGAAATTAAACAACCATTGTTCACGGTTTCCCAGGACAAAGTATTGGTCATGGTTACCATGGCTTCTAACAACAGTAGCTTCAGACTCAATGGCATTTCAGCCAAACAAATACAATTTGTTGCGCAACTCCCCATGCTTTACCAACGCATGCCGGTGTTTTCCCCCTATCTCCCTCTTGCTTGGTATTGGGTTTGCAGAAACAAAGCAACGAGTGACAGCGTAGTAACCATCATGCACTAATTTGAAATCCCTAACAAAGCTTCCCAGGGGGAAAGGACCTTCAAGGTAAAGCAGGCACAGAATCTGACATGGATAAACTTACAGTCCACGCCCATTGAGGAGGTCTAGTTGAAAATTAGCCCAGTTGCACCATACATTTGACAATTGTCCAGAATCAGACTTAAACAATTGATGGGCACAAAATAGTAATTTCACCCCACAATAATTGTCATACCTCTTGTGCTCTGTGGATCCACAAAGCGTGCTGGTGCCCACAGCCAGAAGGGCCATGTCGCAACAAAATTTGAGAACATCCAATGGAAACCAGGGTACACTTGCATTTTTTCCCATCCCACTTCATGTAAGGCAAACCATCCATAACTCCAATTGAAAACTTAGGCCCAGCTGACCAACCGCCTTCTGTAGGATGATTTGATCCTGGCATGGATCTATGCTTGAACAAATCAAATTCACGGTCAAGTTGATCAATAGTACAATACTCCATCAATTGCGTGCAGGTTTGCTTGATTAGTGTAGACTTGATTTGTTGGGTTCTCTTAATTATTTTCCTTCTGAATCCGGTCCGTTGAGAGTCTGATTCAAAGGCTTCTGACAAACAGCAACACTGTGTTAGTGTGTTAGTAGACAAACGATTGTACTCTACGCGTGGCAATTGTGGTTGGATACTTTCGACAACGGATAGTTGGACTACAGGCGAGACTATGGAAACGCCAGATCTCTTCTTACTGTGAACTTGTTCAGATACAGCAAGACAGACCTTAGTAATGTAGATTACAGGTAGTTGATAGCAACTAGTGTGAATTTTGGGATGTAAATCAGTTGAATGTTAAAAGTATGAGATAAAGTGAAATCTTGCCGAAATGCAAGATATCTCTTTTATTGAGATGAATACGTTGCAACTGCTGTTGCGTAGTGATGAGGTTACTCGCTGATTATTTCCGTACATGCATTGGTCGTTGACCGTATATATCTGTATGTATATATATATATATATTGTGTGTGAGAACCACACACCAGTGGTTTTCTTCTCTTGTTCTGTTAGGAAGATCTTATGATATGTTTATCATTATGATCAGGAATTGCTCCCGTAGCTCGTGTGATACTTTATGAAATCAAAGTTTGCTCACCAAAGAACAAGGGCAATACTATAAAACAGAGATTGCTCACCGTTAATGCGCGATGGGAATCGATGCGCCGTGGGAATCGATATGCCGTGGGAATCAATTACTTTGGTTGATACGGGACTCATTGATTCGTACGAATAGAATAGCTACCGCCGTGTAGCTTCGGTACTTCTGGACACAAAAGGAATTTAATACTCCCCATGTTTCCTTGTGAAAGGTCATCACGTTTTACATGATGCTTCCATCATCTTGGAGGAGGTCGCCGGTATTTCCACAGAAGTGCTGGAAGATGGGCTTGAGCAGTGGATACACAACTGAGTGTCCCCAATGCTTGGTGAGGATATCTGCACAGTTATCTTTACCAGGGATGTGCAGCATTAGAATGAAGCCTTTCGCTATCATGCTTCGTACGTAGTGAAACAATAGGATATTGTGACGCTTATGCAACCTTGCGTAAGGAAAGGTTGACGTCTGAATCATCTTCTCGTTGTCTCCCCATGAATAGGAGATGTCATGGACTTGTGTTCCGAGGTATCGGAATGAGTGACGTAGATCAAGGATTTGCTTGATGCAAGTTCTTCCTGCGACAAATTCAGCTCCGAATGTGGCTGTCTCCGTTGTAGCTTGTTTCTTCGAGAACCACATCATAGGAGTTTTATTTGCAAAGTGAAGGATGCCGGTTACAGCCTTCCCACTGAGAATGTCATGCATGAGATTTGCATCATAGAAGTGTGTTAACACTACTGTCTTCCCAAGTGGTGCAGGAGCGTCGTTGGGTAGCTCTTCAGAATGCTCCCCATAAACGGTGTTGGACCAATCGATGGTGTCCGGTTTAGTCAGTATAAAATCTGGGGGTTCCACGCGGAACCTGATCTTAAAATGTCTAAACTTGGAGATATATCCGTAGATACGTTTGGCATGATCAAGATGTCCCTCTCGTGGTTGAGCTCTGAAACTTGAGAGTGTCATCATGGCTGTTTGAACATCAAATTGTCCAATGGCGAATGATCCATTGGAGTGAACCAATCATGCTTTGGTATTTCTGGATACCAGTTTCCTCAAGAAAAGCCAAGGAATCCAATTCAGGATGATCGTTTTTGGCAATGGGCGATTGGAACCTAGTGTTAGGTTTGCATCCGAACATTTGTTCATAAGATGCTTCCATCTTTTCGATGAACTTGATGGGATTCATACAAAGAATACCATGTGCGTCTCGCTCAAATCCACAGCCTAGATGAAAATTCATAGGTCCGGATCCCTTCAGTTTGAAGTTGTATGGCTCAGCCTGTAGGATTTCCAGGAACGAATTGGGATCTGCCATGCAAAGACATAGACCATCGACATATGTGCATATGAGTTCATATACACGTTTCCCATGCTTGTTCAGTCCAGGCTTGAGAAATATTTCCGGTTCAGCGCGAGATCTTTCGAAGCCGAGTTCAATAAGGCAAGCTGCTAGTAAATCACCAAAGCACTTGCCCAACGATCTGAGTCCATATAAGGCCTTGTAGATGATCAATAGATGACCTTCTAGTGATCCGAATTCTGGACCTGCCTTGATGCAGACTTTCTCGCAAGTAACTGCTTCAAGATGAGCATTTCCTATATCGGTACCCCATGCTTCTAGGCTGTTCAGTTCAGCTAGGAACAGACACATACGTAGACCGCAAAGTGATACGAGACCGGCATGGACACTGTGTACGGGAGCTTCAGTGAGATTGCCGTTCGCAACAAGACGCGCCTTATGTCTACCATCATGTTTGACAGCATATATCATGTGTACCTTGATTTGTTGAAACCCATTTGGGATGGAGCTTGCCTTGTACATGCCTTTATTGATAAAGGTATTGTATTCCTTGAGCTGTTCCATTTCAAGAGTGGTGGCGTCTTCCCATTTGTGGTTTCCGTTGGCTTGGTCAAATTGGAGGGTTTCTTCAGTGGTTACGAGGTACCTTGAACCCATATTGGTATTGTGAGGTGGTACGGAAAGACCGAAGTTTAGCTTGATGCACAAGTCAATCAAGTTTCTTGGTTCGTCGTGCTAGGTTGGTGATTCGTTTGAGACGTTTCCAACCTGGGAGGTCAAGCAAGTTGTTGTCTTTCCCATATTTGGCAACCGTAACAGGATCATCAGCCGCAATGTTGGCTAATGGTTCATATGTCCGTTCCATGTTTTCCCATTCAATCCAAAGGTTATACTTGGAGCCTTTGTATTGAGAGTGCTTGTTATCCAATGGACCTTGGTGTCCTAGGATTTGGCAAAACGACCAAAGGTTTCCATCTTCTTGGGTCGAATCACGGTGGATGTAATTCATGACATCATTGTATGCAATGATATCGTCAAGTTTGTCATCAGAGTGTTTGCACTTGAATTTGATGAAGTCGTTATTGCGTTCAAGACTATCTTCTACATCGACAATGGTAAGATGCTTTCGAGTACCATCGGGGTTGGTTACAAGGAAAGATCTTCTGTGTAGATTGGCAATCGGGATCGTCGGAATGGTAAGGGGTTTACCATCAGTGTCAAATTGTGCATTGCCTTCTTCATCGGTAACAACTACCTGTGATGGGTCTACTGAAGGAGTAACAGGGTTGGTGTGTGGAGTTGTGACGTCACTAACATCAAAATATGCTAGCTCCGGTGGATCAAAATCATCTTCAGTAAGGAGAACACTATCGGATGTCTTGCTGAAGATGTGTGTCGTAGGAGGACCATCAAAACTCTCCCCATAGTTGTTAGAGAGTGGAAAAGGGAACCAGCTCGGGCTGTCGTTGACCTTCTTATATAGAAAGCTCGGTAACGAGGGGTGGGCGGGTGGTTTGATAATAACTTGATTACCAGATGCGGGAGGTTGACTATGGTCGGGTATCTGAACAGGAGGTGCTGTAGCCTGTTGCTCGGTAGGTACGGACGGCATGGGGTCGTCATGTGCCGTAGGAGTGTCGAGGCTTTGATCGGTGTTGGAGTCCGCAGTGGATATGCCAAGAGGAGTGGTAGTTGGGACGTCCTGTGGTGTGGAATCTGCATTGGGACTATCTGTAGTGGTATGCTCCCCATGTTTTGTGAGTGTAGGGGTGTCACCGGTTACATACAATCGAGGTACTGAATCCTTGGCCTTGCGCCATTTGATGAAGCCATTATCGGTAAAGAGGCCAGCTTGTTTGTTGCGTGACTCAGGTGTAAGAGCAGAGCGTACACCAGAACGGTCAAGCAGTTTGTTGGTGACTGGATCCCAGATTCGGAAACAAAGTCCATTGCCCACATGTTTGGCAATGCCTACAAAATGACCGAGGCGTTCGGTAGACTGTGTACCGAAAGGGGAGTTATTGGTCTTGAAATAAACAGGTTCAAACCAGAAGAAACTGGTATACGCGCTTATATCACCAAGTGTACCGGTAGCAATGAAGACTGGTTGTTTGTCCGACAGAGTAGGATCAGAAATAACATTGAGGAGTCCGGCTACGTATGTCATGCACAACAACCATAGATGTGGTGGTGTGCCCGTACGGTCCATGACGCGATTGACAATACGCTTAAACATTTGATAGCGTCGTTCAAATTGATTCTGGTGTTGGTGATAGGGTTCACTTTGCCAAAGTTCAATCCATAACATCTTGAGATAATCGATGACCCTCTTACTAGATTGGTAGTTGCCATGATCACATAAGAGGCGAGGAGGTCTGCCCCATTTTTGAACGAAATTCTGAAAACATGATAGAAAGTCACCTGGTGGTGTGCATCCTTCAACATGTATGATATGAGATTTCCGACCAAAGAAAATCTGGGCAAGTTTGGAACCGCCATCAATCGCTGGGACATTGGAATAAACAACGTCAGACAAGACGTCGTCATTGAACGGTCGAACGTTCATTGCCGGCTAGGGGGAATGAAAACGTTTGAAGATGTTACCATCAGGGCTAACCGCTAATGAACCATATTGCGTTGAATTGTCAAAGGTAGCTTTGATGCGATCTATGGAAACCCAACAAAAGAAAGGTTTCAGAGATAAGTAATCATGTTCATTGGGATAACGTTCACGAGGTGTAGTTGCGATGCGGGGAGTATAGCTAACAGTACAGTCTGTGGGAAAGGCAGTGACTGTCTCAGAGATTAAAGGGGGAAAGCAGCATGCGAGGCGCTCCTGATGAACAAAGTCGGTAGGTGTAAGCCAGAAGGAGTGGTCGTTGGTTCCATGATCATCGATAGGGAGAAAGGGTGATCTAGTACACTGACTGGAGTACAAACTGAGAGACTTAACCGTGGATCAGCCAGGAGATATAGAGATATCTAATCCTTCAAGACAACATGGATTTCTGTATTCGTTGTATTCGGGATATGGAAGTTGCTGCGGCTGAGGAGGATATTTCTGAAGGAAGGTTTCATCTTTAGCACTGATAATGGTATCGAGAACGGATGGGTCCCAGTGTTTATCGGATGTCATGATAACATGTGGGAGCGTGTCGAATTCATCAGTCATATACTTTTGCATTGCAAGGTATGGCAAACCATGTCGAATGCTGAGAGGCAGTGCATATCCGTCAGAGGTGGTGATTACCTGCCCACCGCCTGCTTTGATGGATGTGTCATCGACAGTGTAGAAGTATGCTTCCATCTGTCCGGAAGACAAAATAGAGGGGTGTCGACCCGTGTACGCACACTCATTGAAAATGAGGATGATGGGACCTCTATTGGAAACGGAGTAGGCTTCACATGTTGCAATGGGAATATTCTGCACTTGGTGATTGTTGATGCCGGTGACATTGACATATCGGGGCGGAATATCCTTGGAGATAAGGCATGCATCATTACCAATGATACAACCATTGGCACTGCGGTCGACCATAGCAAAGCCGGGATTGGTAACCGTAGTTTTGTGAGCACGGTAGGTTTATGAAGGTACCTGATTATCATGGGGAAAGGTTAGGTCATCGTCAGGGTTGTTATACCACTGGTGAAAATTGACGGAATAGGAGGATTTTCCTACAGGTATCATAGTATCACCGTCCTTTTTGTACCGAATGTCAGGATTCTCAGAGAGAAATCTTGCGGGATGTGCAGGCAACACGGAAGACTTGAGGGGTCGTTGGTCCTTGAGAGAAGAAGTCTGAGACTTGTATACACCAAGTGATGCATGGAAGACGCCTCTACGGTCATTTTCCACAGCTGGATGGAGGTCTGCAGAGGCATCGTTTGAGGTTGTCGTCTTCAAGGAATGAGACAGAATGCTCATGTGTATATGCCTTCTGGGTGATGGGTTTTACAGAATTGGGGTCCGGCTGACCATCTGGGAGCAATTCAGGCCACAATGATGCGACCACTATTTTCTTGCCTTCGGGGGAGAAATTCAGCCAACTCTTCATGTCTTGACGTGATAGGGCCTTCCATATGCCAGTGGGCAAGCGTGTGGTAGGGTCAGGTGAACGTCCAGCCTTGAATACCGCATAGTCTTGGTAGTCACCTTCAAATTCGATAGGGAGAGCATAGTCGTCAGAGTTGTGGCCTTGTTTAGAGGAGAAGTTGTGTACATGTGCATGCACTGTGGACTTTGTAGCCGACATTGCGGACTGAGAATTGAGTCAAGCCGCTTTGAGTAGGAGCAGTGATCTTGAGTTTGTGGATAGCAGCGGCCTCGGCGACTGCATCTGTCACATTACTATTCGTGCCGCCTGGATCTTTGACTTTAGCAAACTGTTCACTTAGCTGAAAGCTGGAGTAGCATGCCTGACAAACTGCCGATTTTGCAGTATGGTACTCAAGGGGCTTGTTGGGAGGACGAAGCTTCTTGAGGTGATTTAATTCTTCAAACCAATGTGTGATAAACTTCACTTTAGATTCCTTCCAGTTGCTGAGATTCAACTTCAGCAAAGCTTACAATTGAGTCAAGTTGTCATATACTTTGGCTTTTGATTCACTGTGAAGGTTCACAAAATCAAAATATGCTTGACGTCCATTGCGTGTGAGGGAATGGCTGTGGACGCATGACATGGATAAGTCGCTTTTGAAGACTTCCAACATAAGAACCCAGAAGAAGGCACACTGCTTGATGAAAAGGTCACGTGTATAGCCTTGTAGTGCAGCAGGAGGCCAAGTTTCATCGAGGAATGTTTCGGTGTCAATGTCGTATGCCTTGAGTTTAGCCTTGAAACCCACGAGCCAGTGTTCGAATCTTGAGTCATTCGTGAGGGGCGTGAACGTCTTCTCATCACGTGATTTTCGGCACCAAGATTCGTACTTCACTTGTTGAGGGGACTTTTTATTTGTTCCCGGAGGAGGAGCTGGGGGATTCAGGATAGATTCATTCTGAAGGCACAGTGCACATGCCATACGGAAGGTACTGAAACTGTCCTACATATATGACGTTACATCCTTCCAATTCTTCTTGTTCTTGCGCAAGTCATTTGAAAATTCCGCAAGTGCTTCTATGGTCCGTTGGATGGACCGATGGAGCTGGGTTGGTAGTCCACTGCCAGTATCCATGTAGGTAAGCTCGCGGGCAAAATCATGCTCGATGAGTGCATCAAAGAAGATCGGCCACTCGCGTAATCCTCCCTCTCGGAGAGCCTCACACAGATAGCTACTTTCTTCCTGAACAGGAGGCTGCAGCAAGTGTGGCGGCCTATGGCACCATGATCTCCACGGAAGGCAACTCCCTCACCTTGAAGGACTCCCTGGAGCTCCAGAAGACCAAAGCCTACCTACCCATCGACTGGACTGAAGCTACCACCCAACTGGAAAGCTATCAGGCCGTCCTGGCCACCCTTCTCGGCATGCACCACCCAGTTGTGCAGGGCTACCAGAATGGACTTGCCAAGCTCCAGCTCCAGCAAATGCCCCTCCGCAGAGCAATTGCCGATGAACTGGGAGAGCTCATCACCCCCTTCATTGTTGTATACTACTTCCAGATCCGGGTGCAAGGTTGGCTCAAGGAACAATGGGGATCAACCTTCACTGTCCCCTCCCCCGACTTTGGGAAGGACTTCCAAGCCTTCAGAATCACCCAGAACCTCTACTGGCTCCCCAATGTCACCAATGTGCCGGCTCTGAGGCACCTGCGTCGCGTAGCCGCCGTGGTTGCCCCTGCTGCAAGCCCTACTGCAGGCCCCACCAAGCCAGGCAAGACTACCCCCAGCCCCAACCAAGGCTCCGCCGGGGGTGACCGGGTGTCCAACCCCAGCCTGGATCCCCGGCTACAGACGGCGGGGGTAGCCAACAAAGTCCAACGCGCCCGGCTGAGGGAAGTCATAGCTACCATGAAAGACAAATGTACCCTTCCCTTGTCCCGCCCAGATGGCAGAGACAGGTGCCATTCCTGGTACCTCCGGGGGAACTGCTTCTCCAACTGCAGGAACATCCATGACCATGGTGCCATCACCAGCAGTGAACAGGACCAAGTCTGGACTTGGTGCCAAGCCGCCTTTGGTGTCTGACCAAATGTCAAGCGCCCCTTCGGGGCCTTGGCCCTACCCTCTCAATCACCGAGGGGGGCCCTGCCTCAATGACGACTATCTACTCCCCCATCTGATCATTACTCACGACGACTATCTCCTCCTCCGTCTAATCATTCTAATCCATCACCATTACAACTCACGCCTGAACTAGGTAAGCCCAACCGCATGCGTTTTGTTTTGACATGGCCTCGGTCCCAGCCCCGTGTCCAATCCCCTCCCCCAAGGCCTCGGTCCAAGCCCCAATAGCCCGTCACGCCCGCCCGCAGAAAAGGCTTATCAGCCAGAGGCTTAACCGCTCAAGCTGTTAAGCCCAACTGTACGCCGGTGTGTGTGGGCAAAGCAAACTAAGGGACTGGCCTCTGGGCAATACCACCAGAGTTCCAGATCCCCCTCTAGCACTGCTTAACCCACCAACCCACCAGTGAACTACAAGCATTTCACATCCATTACTACAAGTAGGTTAGCTACTGAAGCTATCACAAACGTAGCGCGTGATAGCAACTTTGCCCCACAGAATGCCGGAAATGTTGTGGTTTGACTCTCCAAATGGCAAACATGAGGGTATTTTGGGTGCAATTCCAGGGCACAAACTGACTTATTGGGTAATGACTCCAAAAGTATCCGGTCCTGGCCATGGATATATTTTTCATTACTCATGTGATGCATATTGGGAACAACTTTTACAAACAGAATGCTGAAAATGTTGTGGTTTGTCTCTCCAAATGGCACAGAAGAGGGTATATTTGGTGCAAATCCAGGGCACAAACTGACTTATTGGGTAATGACTCCCAAACTATCTGGTCCTAGCCATGAACAATTTTTTCATGACTCGTCAAATGCATATTGGGAATTGATGTAGCAAACCGGATGAGGGGAATGGTAGTGAAGTACAGACCAGCAGACCGGGGAACAACCTTGAGTATACAGCGCACGTACTTCGAGAAAAATCTCACTGTATCAGCAATCAGCAACATCGGTGCGTACGGAACATTCCCCATAGGTACAGTACAAATCTTACTGGGAATTCTGTAAGCATCACAGAATGCTGGAAATGTTGTGATCTTTCTCTCCAAATGGCACACAAGAGACAATTTTGGGTGTAAACCCAGGGCACAAACTGCCTTAGTGGGTAATGACTCCCAAAGTATCAGGTCCAGGCCATGAATAATTTTTTCATTACTCATCTGATGCATATTGGGAACAACATTTACACTTACAATACAGAAAATGTTGTGGTTTGTCTCTCCAAATGGCAGACAAGAGAGTATTTTTGGTACGAATCCGGCTCACACTGACTGAGTGGGTAATGGCTCCCAAAGTATCAGGTCAATTCAATTTATTTTTCCGGTACATTTCATCTTATCCATAATTGGAATAACACTTATAATCCAATCACCAAACATGTAGTTTAATGAGTGTCAAATAAAATTAATTCATAAGTTGTTTAATCAAAATGAAAGTGCTGTTTTTGGATTATTTTCAGACAAAAATATAAGTGTGCGGGCATTACTAGTTGTAGATGATACTACATGCAAAAATAAAAGGTACACCATTGGGTACTTTGCAAAAAGTGTACGTAGGTACCGGTAGGTACTGTGCTGACCCAGGACAGTGTCGAACCACCGACTGGCTATCAGATTTTTAGATGAGTAGGGAATTTAAGTACATAACCTTCGTGTAATCTATATTTCCATTTGTGGCTTGCACTGGTACATGCTTTACTTATATAGAACATAAAGGCCACACACAAGCCAGACACATGAAAGAAGTCAGGGTACACAGCATACACAACACACCCAAAACCACACACACATGAAAAACTGAAGAGACATGAAAAACTGAGCACACACACAAAACTGCACACACACAAAACAAAAAAAAACCATACTTCTTGGTCGGCACGGTATTTTTTTAAAAAAAGCACTGAAAATGAATGTTGTGTGACAGTCACGGACAACAGAACAATGGAACAACAAAGAAACACTACTGAGTGTAACAGGGGAACAAGGGAACAACAAAATGGAACAACAACAATGGAATGCAAGTGAGTGACAACAATGACGGCAATTTGTTGGAGATTCTATTTATTTCTGATCTTTCTTTCTTTTATTTTTATCGGACAGAACAACAGAGCGAAACAACAAACGAAATGGAACAACTGGAGCAACAATGGAACACAAGTAAGTGACAACAATGACGGCAATTTGTTGGAGATTCTATTTATTTCTGATTTTCTTTCTTTTATTTTTATTGAATGGAACAACAGAGCAGAATAGCAAATGAAACAGAGCAACGGAACAACAACGGAACACAAGTGAGTGACAATGACAACAATTTGTTGGAGATTCTATTTTTTCTGATTGTTCTTTCTGTTATTTTTATTTTTCACAGCAAAAATGGAACAATGAAACAATGGAACAAAACAACGACACAATGTAGTGAAACAACAAACACGGAGCAACAAAAACGGAGCAACAAAAATGGAGCAACAAAAATGGAGCAACGAAAACAGAGCAACAAATATGGAGCAACAAAATTGGAGCAACAAAAATGGACTAACACAAACGGAGCAACGCAAATGGAGCAACGCAAACAAAACAACAAAAACAAAACAACAAAAACGGAGCAAAAATGGAACATGGTCAAAACGGAATGCCAAAATGGAACAACAAAACGGAGTAGTGGCAGCAGCAAGCAACAAGAGCAACAGCGTGGGCACAGTAGTAGAAACAGCGGCAAAAGCTAGAGTAATAAACACAACTCCAACCCATGAGTGATGAATGCTGATCCGGCAATAACAGCATTGATGAATGCCCATTTATCCCTTCAATTAATGTAGAAAATAACAGTACATATATAATAGAAGTACAAAACTACTACTTATTATGAACTTAATATTGAGAATATTAGAAATAATGGAGGATTCGTAATACGTTGCAATAGGAATACTAAATCAAGCATAATAGAATCTACATTTTAAAAAGGGAATATTGTAGTCAAGAAATAGAATTCACAATTAGGAGAGCAGAATCGAATTGTTATTTGGGAGATTAATATTTTGGAATTAATACTGAGTCAAGATTTCTTTTTTATTCGTGAATAGAAGTAAGTGTTGTTGGTACGGAATAATAATTGGGTTCTGCTAGAGACTGAAATAAATTATTTTTATTCAATAGTAGAGTAATGTGCATCACGCGCACAGAATTATTTTTTGTATGATTTTAAGGCAATGACTAGGGTCGCGCGGGGGGGGGGGGGGGGTGTGGGAATTTAAGGGTGTCCAGAAATATTGCCGTGTTAAAATTACGCACAAAATTTGTGCGCGAGAAGTAAATTTGAACCCCGCGAAACAGTTCTCGGACGTTCTACTAACAGGATCTTTTCCAAATGTTCAACTGGTTGAAAGGTCAGCTCTTCTCAAGGCCGTGGCTGCTACAACTTCACCTCTACAGTTCTTCCTGCAAAACCAGCCTGTGCAGATGTCCTTGTCTCTCTTGTGGCACGTGGGCAAGTCTTTTGAGCTGTTGGTTTATCCACTTTTGTATTGCATCCCCCTGATGTTGATCCCTTGACCTACGATCCATTTGAGTGTATCCCAGCTTCCCCCGAGAATGCCTTTGATGCTCTCTGTGCTTCTCCATGAGTCCTTCTCCACAAGTTCAAAGCCTGGCTGTCATGCTCTTGCTGGTGCCATTCAGTTTGGAACTGCCAGTGCTGTCTGTGATGGATCATATGACCCTGTCCTTCACCGAGGAATGTCAGCATTTATTCTGCTGCCAAATACCTTCACCAAGTGTACCTCTTTGTTCCTCACCAGTTGCAACTTTGTCAGTGGGTCACCTGAGGATCAGTCTCCCAACCAGAGCAAACTTGCTGGCATCATTGGGGCTCTTACCTGCTGTACTGCTTTGGTGGACCTCTTTGGTATTGCCTCTGGCTCTATCACCATTGCTCTTGATGGTGACATGACTCTCAAACAGGCTCAGGGATTTCTGCCCTTGGTTATTTCCCAAAAATCTTTTGATTGCATCTATGTCATCCAAACCATGATCTCTGCTCTTCTGATCTCTGTCAAGTTCAGGTGGGTTGAGGAAGGTCATCAAGAGGGCCTCTTTCTCGACTGGTGGGCTCTTCACAATCATCAGGTTGATGGCATGGCCAAGTCCGTTCTCTCTGCCAATAGAGAATTTCCCTATCAATATTCCCAGCTTGTGTTTGAGCCCTGGACACTTTCACTCAATGGTTGCAAGTGGTCTCATTTTGACCAGGATGCCTTGCATATTTCAATTTCTGGTCCTCCTCTTCTCCATTACTGGCAAAACCACCATGGCATCTCCATTCCCCCACCAGTTTCCAGCTCTATCCATTGGTGTGCTGATCGGTTTGCTTTCAAGCGCCTTCCTCCCGGTATGCAAAGTGGTTTGTCAAGTTTGCTTTGGGTAGCATTGGAGCTGGCAACCAGCTGCTCCATTACCAGCATCAGGCCCACTCCCGATGCCCCTCCCTGTGTGCCCAGGATGACAACAAGGTCTCTCATGTGCTTTCGTACAAGGACCGGGGGGCTGTCAAGCACAGCGTGTCTGCCTTCAAGGGTCCTTTGCAGCAGCGGCTTACAGCTGAGCAGACTGATCCATCCTTGGCCATAACCATTGTCGATCTTCTCACTTGGGTTTGTCGAGGCAGGAGCATTCACCCTTCAATCTATCCCCCTGCAATTGCTTCCGCTGTCAGGGCTCAGCAGCAAATTGGCTGGCAGAACTGACCAGCCGGTGGTTCCCTCTCTGACACCGCATTGAAGCTGATTACTACTCCCTGATTGACAACAAGCGCTCTCCTCGACACTGGGCTACTGCTGTCATTCATCAATTCTTCCTCGCACCTATGATCTCTGGATGTATCAAAATGAATGGCTCCACAGTTCTGGAGGAACGCTTGAGGCCAAACAACACCAATCTCTAGATGCTTCCATTTCATCTGAATTGGCCATTGGTTTAGCTGGTGCTCTGCCCCAATCTCATTCCCTTCTCCAAACTCCCCTCCAAGTCCTTCAAGGTTACACACTTACTGCAAAGAGGCAATGGCTTACAACCATCCAGCTTGCCAGGAAACACTTCGCTGTACCTCTCCAGCCCGCGCAGCTGTACCCACAGGAGGCTGCCCTGATGCATGTATGGCTGAATGGATCCTGAGGGATGGGCATTTGCTTCTTTCTTCTTGACCTTGCAGATCCAGACTTGGTGTCTTCACGCTTCCCCTGCTATCTTTCTTTCCCCTTCACTCCCTTCCAAGCTCTTCTTCTTTGGGACTTGCTTCTTCCTTCCCTGCTTGCTGCCCAAGGTGGTGCATGTTGTACATACGAGTGTATCTGAGTACATCTAGTACAGTGCCGTCCAGTTCCTATGATACTGGGAATTTCCCCTGCTATCTTTCTTTCCCCTACACTCCCTTCCAAGTCCTTCCTCTTTGGGACTTGCTGTTATTTCCCTGCTTGCTGTCCAAGGTTTGTTTTGCTTTGTCGTTCTACAACTTGGGGTCTTGACTCTTTGATTGAGACAAAGTTAAAGCCTGGCTACAGACTGAGTAGTTTAGATCCACCTTTGGTGGTTAAAGTTACTTAAATACATATATTATTACAGATACTTCTTCATTACAGACCGTATCACAAAGAACCACATTGGGAAATGATTGCTGATTTCTTCACCAAACCACTACAAGGAGCTCTGTTCTACAAATTCAGAGATGCTGTGCTTGGCATCCAAGCCAAATACTTGGATGAGTACAACAAGGCAAAGTATAATGAAGCACTTGAAAAGTACCGACAGCTACAGGAACAAGACCATGCTAAGAGCAATTTGACTAATGATCAAGCATCAGAAAAATTGCAGGAGTGTGCTGGGCATACAAATGACAAATGCTGGACAGACGGATCGTTAGGCAATGCCAACGGACAGCAAGCCGGGCAGGGCAGGCCGGTCCAGGGAGAAGAATCTGGCAAGATCAATTGTGTGCGGAAAACCATCCATGGAAGTGGATTTCCCATCAGAAGCACGATTCCCTGAGCAATAGATGCAAATTGCATCAAAGAAGACAATTTACATTACTTCTCACTTTTCTACAATTTGCCTCAATAAAATAGAAACACAGTACAGATAACCTATCAACACCACTATTTGCATATTCATCATTCAGTGAAGCAATAGCTGCGTATTCTAGGTCGAACACATTTCTCATCATCAGATATATACCCAGAAAGATTTTCTTCAACGATTGGATGTGCGCACAAGTCCTTCTCAACAAACTCCATGTCAATCTCTCAAATGGCAGCATCTTGAACCGAGTAGGTAGGATTCCCTCTCATCAAGAGAATCACCGAAGACTGGCAGGATGACAAAGTTTTGTTGACATTGGAGCAGTCTTGCTTCCGGACCGATCTACCTTCGGTAAGGAAGCTTGCGATATTGCTTGGGAGTACTTCCAAGCAAACCGCGAGCAAATGCACCGGACAATTTCCAACGATAGTTCATCTCTCATGGCCCCATGTATTGCATACAGCTGCGGATGCTTGAACAATTCTTTACGGAAAGCAAATACGCCAAGAGCGAACGCCGTATTGCACAAATGATCGAGGCCATTGTAGGCCATCGAGTTGTCGAAAGCGGATTTTTGCGACGAACTCTAAACGAATGGCGATACGTTAATGGATCCAATTGTATAAGGCGAATGCAAACATGAGGTGCCAAGCGGACTAAACGCGGTGCGTGGCGAGCGAGAATTTTTGTCAAAAAATACGAAGCTATAATCACGAGAGTGATAGATAAACGCAATGCTAACTGTCGTCGTAAACCCTGATTTTCATTCCTTTTTCCTCGATTCAATTGGCATCATAAAGTCGACGACTTCCTTCCCTTCTGGCACCTCACGCAAAAGCTTTTCCACAACAGCCAGATCCAAATCGATTGCCGCCCCTTCGCAGTCGTTGATCCCGTAAGCCAACGCCAATGTATTGCTCGACGAAAGTTCCAAGCCGCTCCAAAACTGGATGACCTCAGCATCCTCTGGGTACGAATGGCTCGGCAGGACCAATTCGGGTGACAAACGCTTCAATCGAAAAGGCGGCGTGTCTGAAATGGTGAAAAAGACGTGAGTGTAGTGATGGCCGAAGCGAGCGTACTCGTTTTTGTCGCGATCGTGGGGTCGATGAAAGTGTCCGATGCCCAAGTATTCCCCGTCATTGGGCAAATGGACCATGAATCCATTGGTTCCGTGCATGTGACTCTTCTTGCCGTCTTTCTTCTCTGCTAGGCGACGGCGGTGGTCTGCGGGGGTTGCAACCGATGCCGATCCCCCGGTGCCAGAAGCGCCTTCGAGGAGCTCGTCGGTTTTGTGCACATCGACGTCTACCACCGTGACGGGATCTACCCACGTCAAAGCCTGGAGCTGATTGGTGTGTACATTGTCGATGAGTGCCATGTTTCTTCCACAGCACAGGGTTTCTACCTCCGATGCCAGCAGTGTGACAGTCAGTTGCCGTTTACTATTCTTGTCGGCGGTCGTCGCTCGCAATGTCTTTGTCGAATCCTCGGTATCTTTGTCGCTGCTTTTCTCACTTTCGACCGAGCGATCAAAATGAAGCTGGTTCAGGACTTGTTTCTCGTAGCCAAAGAGTTTCCCTTCCCGGTACGACACCCAAATTTTGCCCTTGTGTGTGAACAATCTGGCATCGTCCAGTGCAAAGGTCTTCAACTGGTTGTTGACCAGGGGAGGACGGCGATTTCGTCGGCCACCAAAGTGGGCATCGATTCGGGTGTGGATCGTTGCCTCTTGCAATGTTTCAAAGTTTTGATTGAGAACTAGCAGGACGGTCCGCACCGTCGATGGTTTTTCGTCGGATGACAAGTGAAATTCGTCGATTTCTTCGGGAGTGAGGTTCCAGGAACACTGGGAATCTGTCATGCAAACGGTCGCTAAATAATAGGGAGCAATGGCTGGTGGTGTTGTTGTGCCCGCTTTGAAAAAGTCCCGAATGGATTGGTCGATTCTTGGATTATCCACGAGTTTCAAAATGGATGGATTCGTTCCGTCGGCAAACGGAAGCGATGGTATCGTATGGATTTGGTCCTTTCCCTCGTCGTTCTCTTGGTTGGGATTGTACCATTCGCTTTGATCGACGCAAAGCTTATTGGTCGAGTGCGACTTGTTGTTCGGTTCGAGCATGCGAGGAAGTTCTCCGTAAATGTATTCCACGTTCAGAAAGTCGGGAAGTGGCCGGTCGTTGAGGCCATAGTACCGCCGTTTCGGATAGGTCCGAAGCTCGCAACTACCAGTCGTAGCGTTCCCGGTGACCGGAAACCGCAGAGACTTTCGAAAGTGGAATGTCGCAGTACCGAACACAATTGCCGTAACCAACCAACCTCGTTTCGAAAAGGGGGAGATCCGTTGTTTGGTTTTGCCGATTCTTGTGCTGTTGGCGAGATCGGTGCTGGCGCCATGATTCCCTGATAGATTCTTGTCTCGATTGCCAATGGCTCGGCGGCGGCCGGTCAACCGCGACGGCATGGCTAGTTTGTCGGAGCGTGTAAATGAATCTTCCACAGAAAATGCTGCGCTGATCGCTGGATCGGCGAATCGAGAATCGAACGAGGTTGTGTCGAATCGAAATTAAAAGGGATCTGCTTCTCGTTGTTTGTGCTTTATCTTCTCTTCATATCACTGGGTAACCTTCGAGACATTCTTATTGGGATGAGTTACGATATGCGTTGGGCTTTGGAATCAGCTTGGGTGTAGTATGAGTGCTCATAATTTTAGCAGTCATTGTTGACATGGCGAAAAACTTGCTCCTACGGTACGTCTAGACTTGGTAAGAACTCTCAACTCCCTCGTACCGTAGTATCTTACCGGTACCGGTACTGAACTACGCTGTGTATGAAATTGTGAGCTATTGAGTTTTAGTCTCTACATGCATACTTTGAGATGCTTCCCAGCTAGTTCTGTGATACAATTGGAAAAGAACTGGGTTCTTTGATAATCAGAATTTGGATGAGACTTCAAGGAGAAGGTTCTGTTGATGTTCGAATACGATTGAACAATGCCAGATGACCGGGGATGTGTCATTGACTCATGACTGATGGAGTGTATCAATGACGCGTGACTGGACTGATGGAGTGTGTCAGTGACTCATGACTGAAGTGTCTGTGTGTTGCTCAGTCTCCCTTACCATGAAATATAAATCTACTTTGGTTTGGCTGGGGTAAGGTGATGGATGCTGATGCGTTCGTGTTCGAGACCGCCACTGATAGTGACTGTGTTTTTTGTATGGAAATGTAGGATTGGATAGGGACCTTCGCGGACAAGGTCGAATTTGCTGCGGTCGTGTATGTTGACAAAGATGCCTTGGGCTAGGATAAATTTTCGTTTTGTGCATTTGCAATTTGCGTGAATGAGGCAGCTGTCAATTTGGGCTTGTTGATGTTTGGTTAATGTGATTATATCTGCGTGAAGTGGGATGATTAGGAGCATGTCGCAATTGAACACGAGTGCACCGGGGGAAAAGTTTCTGAGGGTGGAAACAGGATTACAGCAAAGAGCCTTTATTGCTGTTGATAATGCTTCATTAACAAGGCTGTTTGCTTCTGCTTCTGATTTGGGGGGTTTGAGGTTAATCATGGTGCGTATGATTTGTCCGATTGTCTTGTCGGAAGATTCTATGAAACCGTTTCCTGTGGGGGTGTGAGGAGAGATGTTGATTGGTTTGATACCTGCATAATCAAGTGGAAATTGAAAGTTGTGTCCGTTGAATTCTGGTCCATGGCCATGAACAATGCGCATGGGGTGAGGGTAGCGAGAGAGCCAGTAGTTTTTGAAGAGACATCTGATGTTCTCTGCTGTTTTGGATTCTGGGATACAAATGATTTAAATTAGATTGGTAACTGGGTTGATGCATGTGAGAGCATCAAATTGGAAATTGATTTTGTTGATTCTGATGTTCCATGGGCCAATGCAGTCGACGTGTGCTTCTGACCAAGGAGTGATGGGTGCCAAGCTAGGTGCGAGTTGGCCAACTTGGCGAGTGCCTGTGCGTACGAGAGGACAGATGAGCAGGCAATTGGAGATGACGTTGCGGCAAACTGCGCAGAGATCCGGGCGGTGAAAATTCCCTTGGAGGAGAGCTTTGAGTCTTTCCATGCCTGTGGAATGAACTGTAATTTTTTATAACATTTAACAAGAGGAGCAAGCATGCCATTAGGGATAACAATTTTCCACAAAAAGTTTGGTGTCAATTTGTCGAGACAGCAAACGATGTCCTCTATGCTGTTGAGTTTTGGATCAAAAATCTTTGTGGGTCCTTTTGTGGTAGTGTTAACACTTTTGGATCATGAGCTTGACATTGGTGGATGGTAGCAAAGTGAAATGGCAATCTGCCTTTTGGGTCAAATCGCAGGTGAAGTAGGTAACTGTCTTCAACAGGATGACTATCAGGCAATGCATCGCACGATGCCAGCGCCACTAGGCTCTCAACCATTTGGGAGAAACAGAAAGAATCATCATTGGAGACGGTGTCATCATAATTTGTTGTTACAAAATATGAGGTCAGAGAAGTCGGTGTACGGCTGAGGGAGTCTGTGACTGTGTTTTCTGGGCCTTTGATGTAGTGGTAAATTGGGTTATATTCTTCAAAGATCAGTTTCCATTGGAGTACACGTTGGGTGTTGTACATTGAAAGCTTATAGGTGAGGTTTTAATGGCCGGTGTAGAGGTGAATTATTGTGCCAAGGAGCATTGATCAATATTCTTTGAAGGTTTTGATGATTGGAGGGAGTTCCTTTTTGATGGTTGTGTAATTTTCCTGAGCTTTGTTGCGCTTTCGCGTGAAGTAGGCGACAGGGATGTTGTTCTGTTTGATGATGGCGCCAAGTTGGAAGCCGGATGCATTGGTGTATATGTGGAATGGTATGTTGTGGTTGGGACGTACAAGCATTGTTTCAACGGCGACAATGGATTTCATTTCTTCGAATGCTTTTTGGCATGTGCCGGTCCATTGAAAGGTGTGGGGTGTTTTCAAGAGATTTGTGAGCAGGGCTACTAGGATGTGAGAGCGACGTGGCCACATGTCACGATAGTAAGTGACAAGGTCAAGGAAGGTTTGGAGTTGTTTGAGAGTCTTTGGCAGGAGCATTGCTAAGCTGGCCTTGACTTTTTATGTACGGTTTGATTCCGTTTGGTGTTAGCCAGTGTCCAAGGAAGTTGGTTTCTTGGATAATCCATTCACATTTAAGGGGATTGATTGTGAAACCTTTGTCTTGTAGCCGAGTGAGAATGGTGTTGATTAAATGATGGTCGTTGAAGTTTTTGCTGGAACATGTGATGTCATCAAAATAGATTTCGAGATCTGGAATGTCTTGTACGTCCGAGAACTGTTTCTCTACCCCCCGCGGGCTATCGCGCGGTATTTTTACAATTCTCGACCCTATTTTTTAAATTTCCTATCTTTTTAGGTCGCGTGTCTACTAAAATACCTCGCGCGTCGCACACCTTTACTTTCGAGACAATATCTCGTCACTCCTCAAATAAAATTACTATTTTAGGGTTAAGGATATCATATCCTTTCGTGACAAGCACTATTTTGTGTACAACTTGTGCACGAATGACTTATTTCATTTTCTCAACATGTTGCCACCATATAACGGGCTCCGTCCCAAATCCTCCAACTCCAACTCAAATCCAACTCCAAACAATCCCATTTTCATTACAATGGATAGGGACCTGTCCCCCCCCCCTTGTATCTCATAAACCAAGAACTCCAAAAATTGGTAGGATAGGCAAACGATTCTAGACAACAATACTAACAAGGCCTGCAAGTCTCAAAGGGATCTGCCGTACACATTAGAAGCAATAGGAGGGCCTAGCAGAGGACTCCAAATCCGAATTTTCACCTCCACAGAAAACACCCCCTCCAAACCCAAGGGACAACAGATATCTCCATACTGAAGGCGCCGCGGGCAACGATATTGCAGGGATCCGTTCATTATACTAAGAAGGACAAGGCCTGCAAGTTTCGAATCGATTGATTGAGTGGATTGGAAGTATCTAACTGGCAAAGCTTTGGACACACGAGGTCCATTTTGAAGGGAAACAAGGAAAAAAAACGGTGAATATTAATATCTCCATACTGAAGTCACCGCGGGCAACGATATTGCAGGGATCCGTTCATTATACTAAGAAGGACAAGGCCTGCAAGTTTCGAATCGATTGATTGAGTGGATTGGAAGTATCTAACTGGCAAAGCTTTGGACACACGAGGTCCATTTTGAAGGGAAACAAGGAAAAAAAACGGTGAATATTAATATCTCCATACTGAAGTCACCGCGGGCAACGATATTGCAGGGATCCGTTCATTATACTAAGTAGGACAAGGCCTGCAAGTTTCGAATCGATTGATCGAGCACATAAGAAGAATCAAACCGGTGAAGCAGAAGGGAGAAATTTGGTTGTATTTCAAGGAAGCAACCCAAATAACGGCGACAGCAGATATCTCTATAACAACGACACCAACAGCAACGATATTGCAGGGTCCCCTTGATTACATCTATGAGAAGACGCCTGCCAAGTTTCGTATTGATCCATTGAGCGGATCAGAAGGAATGGACTCAACATAGCAGAGTGACAAATTTGGTTGTATTTCAAGGAAGCAACCCAAATAACGGCGACAGCAACTTTCTCTATAACAACGACACCAACAGCAACGATATTGCAGGGGCTTCTTCATTACATCTACGAGGAGACGCCTGCCAAGTTTCGTATTGATCCATTGAGCGGATTAGAAGAAACGGACTCAACATAGAAAAGTGACAAATTTGGTTCAATTTCAAGGAAGCAACCCAAATAACGGCGACAGCAGATATCTCTATAACAACGACACCAACAGCAACGATATTGCAGGGTCCGCTTGATTACATCTATGAGAAGACGCCCGCCAAGTTTCGTATTGATCCATTGAGCGGATTAGAAGAAACGGACTCAACATAGAAAAGTGACAAATTTGGTTGTATTTCAAGGAAGCAACCCAAATAACGGCGACAGCAGATATCTCCATACCGAGGTCGCCGCTATCAACGATATTTCAGGGTACTCTTCATTACATCTAGAAGAACACGCCGCCCAAGTTTCGGATTGATTGATTGAGAGGAATAGAAGAATCGAACCGGTGAAGCAGATTGGGAAAATTTGGTTGTATTTCAAAGAAACACCCCAAATAACAGTCACAGCAGATATCTCTGGACCAACGGCACCAACAGCAATGATATTGCAGGGTCCTCTTCATTACATCTAGAAGAACACGCCGCCCAAGTTTCGAATCGATTGATCCAGAAGATCAGAAGAATCGAACCGGTGAAGCAGAGGGGCAAAATTCGGCTATATTTCAAGGAAGCAACCCAAATAACAGTCACAGCAGATATCTCTGGATCAACGGCACCAACAGCAATGATATTGCAGGGTCCTCTTCATTACATATATAAGAACACGCTGCCCAAGTTTCGAATTGATTGATCCAGCGGATCAGAAGAATCGAACCGGTGAAGCAGAGGGGCAAAATTTGGCTACATTTCAAGGAAGCAACCCAAACAACAGTCACAGCAGATATCTCTGCACCAACGGCACCAACAGCAATGATATTGCAGGGGCCTCTTCATTACATATATAAGAACACGCCGCCCAAGTTTCGAATTGATTGATCCAGCGGATCAGAAAAAAACGACTCAACATGGATGGGAAAGATGATGGGCAAAATTTGGCTAAAAAATGGGCTTCCAAGCCCCGGCCCGGTTGCTGTTGTTGCTCTTGCTTTGCAACTCGATTGTTCTCAGTGGCTCCTGTTGCTCTCGCTCTTGCTTGCTGTCAAATTGACGAGCCGGTAAGAGGAACAGCAAGCGGGGATAGGAAGAACAACAGCAAACGGATCAGAAAGCAAGTGACACCATTATCAACAGCGAGAGCAGCAGCAACAGCAACTAGCGAGGGCAACAGCAACAGCAATAGCAATTGCTGCTGTTGCTCTCGCTGCTGCTTTCCGCTGTTGCTCTCGCTGCCGCTTGCTGCTGTTGCGCTCGCTGCTGCCGCTTGCTGCTGTTGCTCTCGCTGCTGCTGCTCGCTGCTGTTGCTCTCGCTGCTGCCGCTTGCTGCTGTTGCTCTCGCTGCCACTTTCCGCTGTTGCTCTCGCTGCCGCTTGCTGCTGTTGCTCTCGCTGCTGCCGCTTGCTGCTGTTGCTCTTGCTGCCGCTTTCCGCTGTTGCTCTCGCTCTCGCTGCCGCTTTCCGCTGTTGCTCTCGCTGCCGCTTGCTGCTGTTGCTCTCGCTGCTGCCGCTTGCTGCTGTTGCTCTCGCTGCTGTCGCTTGCTGCTGTTGCTCTTGCTGCAGCTTGCTGTCGAATCGACGAGTCGTTGCCGTTGTTGTTGCCGACGATCCTATTCAAATATATGATATGATAATTGAACAAAATGGGTGAGTATCTATTGATGTACTACATAGAGTAAATAATAACAACAGAATAATATAATGTATATGCCGATCGTAATTATCACCAACCGGGAAAATTCCCCGCACCTACAGGGAAGACGACCACCGCACTGCTTCCGATCCGTTGCTGACGATTCGATGGTTGCTGCTTCCGATCCGTTGATTCGGTCCTATGGGAATAAGAAGGAAAACAGAGAGGAAATAGATTATCAGTAATGCCGGTGGAGTGGAAGACCAATCAATTGCCATTGCCGGTGCCGATGCCTATCTCTCTCATTCTTACTACCTTTGCTTGTTCTGACGTTCTGATGTTCCGGCGATCGACGTTTCCAATCCGTTGCTTCCGTTCCGGTCCTATGAAAATAAGAAAAACAGAGAAGAAATACATTATCAGTAATGCCGGTGGAGTGGAAGACCAATCAATTGCCGATGTCTATCTCTCTTATTCTTACCTTTGCTTGTTCCGACGTCCCGACGTTCCGACAACCGTCCCGATGAAATTGTAGTTGCTGCCGTAGAATACTTCTTACTCCATGTCACGAAAAACAGTACCTTGTTCCTGTTGATATAATTGCAAGGGACAAAGCCAGTTCATTGATTTCAAGACGTATATGTAAGGCTGCAGTCCAAACAATATCTATCCAGCAAATCCCCTTCTCGTCAAATGCTAACTACTTCTTTTCCAGTACAAGGCTGTTATTTCGGACTAAAATAAATGAGAACGGATCGTTGTGCTCAAAGAGGGTCGGATCCCACGTTCTCGGACGGAGTGTTGATTGCAAGAACCAACACTCTACTCAAATAAGTCGGATGTAAGAAGGCAGATTATGAAGTGTATTTTTTTTTGTTGCGAGGTAGATTGTTTTTTTTTGTTGTGAGGTAGAAAAAGTGATTTTTTTTGTCGCGAGGTAGAAAATAACATTACTGTGTGTTTGTGTGAGAGAGATTTTTTTTTTGTCGCGAGGTAGAAAAAAATCATCGGTCGATCGAAGTAGGTACTACATCCTGTACAATTCTACAGGATTTTGTAGTAGTGAAGATTTCTACACCTTTTTAGTACTGAATAATTTTAAGTACTGAATCCAAGTAGATTTCTACACGGGAAGATCTTTACACCTTACTAGAAAATTTTCGGTATTGAATTCGTGTACGTTTCTACACCAGTAGATGTCTATACCTTTTTAGTACTAGATAATTTTTCGGTAGTGAATCCGTGTAGGTTTCTACCCCTGTAGATTCGTACACGTTTTTTGTACTAGATAATGTTAGGGATTGTCATGTGAAAAACTCATTTTTCGGTACATACTCTGGTCCTTACTTGGATGTAAATGCTGGTACATGGTACATGGGGGTAAAGAACTTGCGAGAAGTCCACATATAAGAATAAATAATTACTTAATTTTCGAACAGGATGTAACCCTAACCATATTGGGAACAACTTTGCCACACAGAATGCCAAAAATGATGTGGTTTGACTCTCCAAAGGGCAAGCATGAGGGTATTTTTGGTGCAATTCCAGGGCACAAACTAACTTATTGGATAGTAATGACTCAAAAAGTATCCGGTCCAAGCAATGAATACATTCATCATGACTCATCAAATGCATATTGGGAATAACTTTGTCACATAGAATGCCCAAAATCTTAAGGTTTGACTCTACAAATGGCAATCATGGGGGTATTTTTGGTCCAATTCTAAGGCACAAACTGAGTTATTGGGTAATGACTACATTAATATCTGGTCCAAGCCAGGAATACATTCATCATGACTCATCCAATGCATATTGGGAACAACTTTGTCACATAGAATGCCCAAAATCTTAAGGTTTGGCTCTCCAAATTGCAATCATGGGTGTATTTTTGGTGCAATTCCAGGGCACAAACTAACTTATTGGGTAATGACTCAAATAGTATCGGGTACAAGCCATGAATACATTCATCATGACTCATCCAATGCATATTGGGAACAACTTTGTCACATAGAATGCCCAAAATCTTAAGGTTTGACTCTACAAATGGCAATCATGGGGGTATTTTTGGTCCAATTCTAAGGCACAAACTGAGTTATTGGGTAATGACTACATTAATATCTGGTCCAAGCCAGGAATACATTCATCATGACTCATCCAATGCATATTGGGAACAACTTTGTCACATAGAATGCCCAAAATATTAAGGTTTGGCTCTCCAAATTGCAATCATGGGTGTATTTTTGGTGCAATTCCAGGGCCACAAACTAACTTATTGGGTAATGACTCAAATAGTATCGGGTACAAGCCATGAATACATTCATCATGACTCATCCAATGCATATTGGGAACAACTTTGTCACATAGAATGCCCAAAATCTTAAGGTTTGACTCTACAAATGGCAAACATGGGGGTATTTTTGGGGCAATTCCAGGGCACAAAGTAACTTATTGGGGAAGGACTCAAAAAGTATCTGGTCTAAGCCATGAATACATTCATCATGACTCATCAAATGCATATTGGGAACAACTTTGTCACACAGAATGCCCAAAATCTTAAGGTTTGACTCTCCAACTGACAAACATGAGGGTATTTTTGGTGCAATTCCAGGGCACAAACTAACTTATTGGGTAATGACTCAAAAAGTATCCGGTCCAAGCAATGAATACATTCCTCATGACTCATCAAATACATATTGGGAACAACTTTGTCACACAGAATGCTGTAAATGTTGTGGTTTGACTCTCCAAATGGCAAACATGGGTGTATTTTTGGTGCAATTCCAGGGCTCAAACTAACTTATTCGGTAATGACTCAAAAAGTATCTGGTCCAAGCCATGAATACATTCATCATGACTCATCCAATGCATATTGGGAACAACTGTGGCACATAGAATGACCAAAATCTTAAGGTTTGACTCTACAAATGGCAAACATGGGGGTATTTTTGGTGCAATTCCAGGCCACAAACTAACTTATTCGGTAATGACTCAAAAAGTATCTGGTCCAAGCCATGAATACATTCATCATGACTCATCCAATGCATATTGGGAACAACTGTGGCACATAGAATGACCAAAATCTTAAGGTTTGACTCTACAAATGGCAAACATGAGGGTATTTTTCGTGTAATTCTAGGGCACAAACTAACTTATTGGGTAATGACTCAAAAAGTATCGGGTCCAAGCCATGAATACATTCATCATGACTCATCAAATACATATTGGGAACAAGTTTGTCACACAGAATGCCCAAAATGTTGTGGTTTGACTCTCGAAATGGAAAAGATGAGGGTGTTTTTGGTGCAATTTCTGGGCACAAACTTACTTATTGGGTAATGACTCAAAAAGTATCTGGTCCAAGCAATGAATACATTCATCATGACTCATCCAATGCATATTGGGAACAACTTTGTCACATAGAATGCCCAAAATCTTAAGGTTTGACTCTACAAATGGCAATCATGGGGGTATTTTTGGTGCAATTACAGGGCACAAACAGAGTTATTGGGTAATGACTACATTAATATCTGGTCCAAGCCAGGAATACATTCATCATGACACATCCAATGCATATTGGAAACAACTTTGTCACATAGAATGCCCAAAATCTTAAGGTTTGACTCTACAAATGGCAAACATGGGGGTATTTTTGGTGCAATTCCAGGGCACAAAGTAACTTATTGGGGAAGGACTCAAAAAGTATCTGGTCTAAGCCATGAATACATTCATCATGACTCATCAAATGCATATTGGGAACAACTTTGTCACACAGAATGCCCAAAATGTTGTGGTTTGACTCTCCAACTGGCAAACATGAGGGTATTTTGGGTGCAATTCCAGGGCACAAACTACCTTATTGGGTAATGACTAAAAAGGTATCCGGTCCAAGCAAAGAATACATTCCTCGTGACTCATCAAATGCATATTGGGAACAACTATGTCACACAGAATGCTGGAAATGTTGTGGTTTGACTCTAGAAATGGCAAACACGATGAGGGTATTTTTGGTGCAAATCTAGGGCACAAACTGAGTTATTGGGTAATGCCTCCAAAAGTATCCGGTCCAAACTATGAATACATTTATCAGGACTAATCAAATGCATATTGGGAACAACTTTGTCACTCAGAATGCCAGAAATGTTGTGGTTTGACTATCCATATGGCAAACATGAGGGTATTTTTGGTGCAATTCCAGGGCACAAGCAGTCACATTTGGTAATGACTACCAAAGTTATTGTACCAGGCCATGAATGCATAACACATGACTTACGAAATGCATGTTGGGAACAACTTTTAAATGCATATTGGGAACAACTTTGCCACACACAGTACAGACAATGTTGTGGTTTGTAGATACAAATGGCACACAAGACAGTACGGTATGTTAGGTGCAGTCTACGAGATTCTACATGTGACTAGAGGATTGAAATACATAACCTTAGTGTGATCAAAAGTTTCCCTTCTGAAAAAATTATGGCGCGGGAGGGGTGGCTGGCACAGGTACGTGATCTACTTCTACAAATATAACAGCGCGCCCAAAACCAGACAACACACAGAAGAAGTTAGGGAAAACAACATAGTACAGAACCCACGGAAAAACTCTACACACAAAACATCGTACACATACTACACAAAACACCGTACACACACACACACACGACACACACACACACAACACACAACACACAACACCGTACACAACCCGACAAAATTATTAGTACACACACATAACCACACAAAAAGAAACACATGATTCTTGATCGGCACCGTATTCAGTAAATAAAATACAAAAAATATGAATGCTATCGGAAAGACACGACGAAGCAAAAAATCCGAGGGGAAGACCCTTCGAAACAACAAAACCATCCGGCCCGGTGATCATCAAAATACAGGGGACAACAACGGTAAGAAAAAAAGAGTGAAAACAAACACCGCAATTACTAACAAAGTGAGTAACAGTAATACCACAACTATGAACGCATCAAAGGGCAACAGTAAAAAAAATGGTACCGACAACACAATTTCTACTACTACAAACACGGAAGAACAAAACACCATCAACCAGAGTAACGAACCAGCGCTGAGCATTACCAACACAACCACCACTACAGTAACGAACCAACAGAAAGAAGGAACAAAAACCAATGTGGTAGAGAAAACATCTAAAGGAGAAAGCTACAATTTAGAGGATGTTGCGGAACTTGTCATGAAAAAAATCCAATATGACAAATTGGCAGAGGAACTGGCAAAACACTTACGGCAACAAGAGAGGGAACCACCTATAGGGATGGGAAAGGTAGTAATGGTACCTAAACAAACGGAGGCAACCATGCAGGGAGAGGGGACTGATAATGCCAGCAACACAAGAGAACGAGCAGTAAGTACAATTACAGACGAATATGGGCTTATAATAGACAACGATATGCTTAAGGCTTTGAGTGATATGACTGAAACAGTGGACAAGCAGCTAAGGGATTACGTCAAAAAACATTGGTACCACAACATGAAGTTCCCTATCAATGAAAAGGTAACGGCGCATGTAATACAAAAAGCTGTTGAAGCAAGTGCGATCATGAAGCCACAAAATATTCCACTTGCGTCATTCTGTTCCTTTTACAGGAAACGAGTAGGGACAGTACTGACCGCATTGAGGCACAACTCACAAACATTAGCGAGAAAAAACTGGATAGGTAAATACAGGTGGGAGAATTGGTTGTTGAAATTAGGAATTTTGGAATCTATTTTTGGTCCGACAACACTAACATGCTGCCCATTGATACTGATGATACTTCCGTACAGACGATTACAGAAAAGGTCGAGTCCCTATCACATTCCCTGGTACTGTGGCAGTTATTGAAGGCACAGAATATGAGGACACAGGTATTTTAAACCCTAAATACAGAACATACAAAGACGCGGAAGATGAAGATTTTTATTATTTTGTTACAAGAATCATGTCGGCAATCAATCCGACAAATTCCAATTTCAAACAACGGAAGGAGAGGCACTTGCTGAGTGATATATTTACTATAGCAGATGAAGCATTTGCATTGGTACTGATCTACAATGAGCATCATGTATGGGTGAACCAGCAGCGGCGAAAGGGTGATGCCACAATTCCGCGACAAAAAAAAAATTCTGCGATTCTGACAGTGGAAGCAGAAATGGATGGATGGATGAAGGACGTGAGTTGTTCAGTGACTTGTGCGACAAAATTGGCGAGATGCAAAAACACCCAGAAACAGGAAGGAAATTGGAAGAAATGATGAGGGACAGATTTAGGAACGAAAGTTCAACAGATTACACCAACAATAAGCATGGCGATGCAAATATTACTAGTAGCAGCTCCACTAATTGTAGTGGACCAAAAAAGAAAAAGAAAAGAAACATCTATATTGATCCGGCAATAACAGCATCGATGAATGAAAGTTTATCTATTGGTGAACTAATGTAGAAAATAACAGTACATACATAATACAAACCTACTAATAATCTTGAGCTGAATTTTGAGAATCATAGAAATAATGGAGGATTCGTAATACGTTGCAATAGGAATAAATAAAGCATAATAGAATCTACATTTTAAAAAGGGAATATTGTAGTCGAGAAATAGAATTCACAATTAGGAGAGCAGAATTGAATTGTTGTTTGGTAGATTAATGTTTTGGAATTAATACTGACTCAAGATTTCTTTTTTATTCATGAATACAAGTAAGTGTTGTTCGTACAGAATAATAAGACTGAAATCAATTTTTTTTATTCGAGAGTAGAGTAATGTGCATCACGCGCACAGAATTGTTTTTTGTATTATTTTAAGGCAATAACTGGGGGTGGGAATTTCAGGGTGTCCAGAAATATTGCCGTGTTAAAATCACGCACAAAATTTGTGCGCGAGAAGTAAATTCGAACCCCGCAAAACAGTTCTCGGACGTAGAACCTTTTCCATTATTTCTTGTGCTACGTTGGGCAATTGGGAGACTCCCATGGGGAGTCTATTGTATTTGTAGAGGCCAAATGGAGTTGTGATTGTTGTGAGATCTTTGCTTTCGTTGTCAAGAACAAAGATGTAGTATTGCATGGAGATATCCATTTTTGTGAGTTACTTGTAGCCTGAGCGGCAGGATAGAATGTCTTGGATTCTTGGGATGGGATAGACAATTTGTTGTATGGATTTGTTAAGGGAGCAAAAATCTGATTCCCATCAAATTTTGCCACCTTTCTTGGGGATGATGAAAGTTGGAGAGATCCGCGTCGATTGCCCTTGACGTGAGAGTACCCCAATGTTGACGAGGCGGTCAAGTTCCTTTTTGAAAAGTGCTAGTTGTGCGTGTGGGACAAGATAGGCACGTAAGCAATGTGGATTGACATTTTGATCAATGTTGAGATGGATTTCTTCATTGGGATAATGTTTTAGATTACCATTGAAGACATTTTGATATTTGCACAGTATGTTATGAAGTTGATCGCGTTGTTGTGACATCTAGTGTGTGCAATTGTTGCAGACGGTGTGAGCCTCGTCTTGGTCATAGGTGGAATTGAGAATGGCAGTTTTGTTGTCAGTGACTGCAAAGCTTTTGGTTGGTTGTTTCTGGTGTGGCGTGTTAATTTGTAGTGCGTGAATTTGAAGGACAAACGCAGTAGGATTAGCAAGTAGTGGAGGGAAGGATTGCATGGGTACAATTTGTTTTGCACTTTCGATGAGGTTTTCATGGAAGTTCAGAACGATTTTGAAATGTTGAAGGATGACGCGGCTGAGAATAATACCGTAGCAACATGGTGTGGTGAAGACGTGTGTGTCTAAGGATGGAAGGGTAAAGAAACTGCGTCGTAACAGTAATAAAACAAAAACGCGATCGGCCGTACGGTCGATCGATTTAGTGAGTAAGAATGGGTTAATTACTCTCTTCATCGTCTTATCAATTATTGGCTTATTCGTAATCTTAAGACACAAAACACACGTAAAACTGGCCATCTTCGGTCGGTCTTTTACCGTATCGTATAATTTGTCGTGATATTCTTAGCGGAATATCACATGTAGAATCGTATCTTATCGTGTAGAATTAGTACTAGAATGTACGTAAATCTTAGGGCATGATAGTGTTTTAGAGTTGTTATTTCTTTGAAGAGTGAGCTGATGGGGAAGTCCGGTAAGAGGCAATCCACATGATCGAATCGCCAACGATTATTCACTCAGGTTAAATAACCTTACAAATAAGGTTATTTGCCTTTGTGACTCTTCGTACGTGCGAGTACGCGTTTACACGGTGAATTCTTTTCAGTCCCCTTCAGTCGTAAATCCTCCAACCATTAAGCGGCTGGATTCTATGACTTAACCTATTCATCGCGAGTCTTTGTCGTGTGTTGAATACCAAACTGTATCCAGTCTACTATCAGAGGCCCTATCAAAAATGGGGAGGCATTTTGCCATTCATTCTGGCTTGTACCATGGCATTTTGCCCTGATCCTTGCCGGTTTGATATATTGTTTCCATGGATCAAATTATCCATTTTTGAAATGCTCATTACAGATCGATTTCTTTATTCCATGATCAAACTTAGTAAAATCAACTTGTTACTTCGATCGGACGATCGATCGAACATTCCATCGAACGATTGATTTTTAACCAACTTACTTACTTACCACATGCATCGGGAACAATGTTCTCGGAACACAGCTCCACTCATAAGCTTGGTAAGCAAATCAGCAATATTTGTTGAACCTGGTTCTTTTGCAACTCTGATAATCCCTGCTGCAATAGATTCTCGGGCCTTGTGGTATGCAATGCTGTTGTGTTTCTTCTTGCATGGGCTTTCAGGTCGTGTAACATTTGTGACAACTGAATCATTATCACAATACACATTGGTGCTCCCATCAATTGGAACACCCATCATTCTCAACTTGTATCTTAGACCTTCAACCAATTTGATTGCAATTTTCAATGCAATGATTTCAGATCCAAAAGTTGATGTTTCAACTGTTGTTTGTCGTTTGGAAAACCAAATGATTGGTGCATTATTAATGAAGATAATAACACCAGTATGAGATCTTCTTGTTGCTTTACATCCAGCATGATCCGCGTCAACAAAACAACTCATCGTTACATGTTTTCCCAAAGTTTCAGGCATATCAGCTGGTAAAACTTCAGTGGCACCAGGGTAAAATTCAGACCAGTCACATTTTTGAAATTTACTCTGATCAACGCTTGGTACTGAATCATCAAAAACCAATTTTGACCTGTTATACTTCTTCAAATATGCAAATATATGAAATAACTGGTTCAAATGTCCCATTCTCGCCTGAGCCACATACCTTGACATAAGAGAAACTGGCATTACAATGTCAAGCCTTCCAAGTTCGCATATCTATCTGAGAACTCCAATCAAGCCTTGATAGTAATTTTGTAATTCGGGATTCAGTTCCTCTGATATATCAATCTCCGGTCTGTAATCATGTGACAGTGGACTGGATGCAGACTTTGGCAATAATATACTTATTTAAGTAACCTTAACCACCAAAGGTGGATCTAAGCTACTCAGTCTGTATCCAGACTTTAACGTCGCCTCAATCGAAGAGAGTTGAAGCCCCAAGTTGTAGAACAACAAATTTTTCAAACGAATCCTGAAAGCAAGCAGGGAGGGTACAAATAACAAACTGATGAATGCTGCCCCAAGCAGAAGCCTAACAGAAAGCAGCTGCCAACAATCATACAGTAGGAAGGGATACACATAGGAGGAGCAACGCCGCATGGCTGCACTCAGGCAGGCTGGTCCCACAGTATGTGGGATGGAAAAGACAGGGGCCATAGTCTTGGAGGAAGAAGAACAAGGGTAGGGAATTTGAGTAGTGGAGGTGCGTGTCATCGACAACTCGATCAAATTTGCGGTCCGTATTTTGCGCCCACAGCCGAAGAAGGGATCCGAGTTTTTTCGATCCGATTTGCCGCCGACAAGGTACTAGGTCGAGTCTACCGCACCTCGGTCGTCGAATTTGCCGCCGACAACAGTAGGAAGGGTTGTCGGGTTTTTCGATCGAATTTGACGCTGAGTTTTTTGATCAAATTTGCCGCCGACAACAGGAGCAAGTTTTTTGATCAAAGTAGAGCTAGGAAGGGATACACATAGGAAGGGCATAGCGCCGCACTGCTTGCTTGGTGGAAGAAGAAAGAGAGCCTACAGTAAGTGAATGGAAGCCCCTAAGTGGAATTCAGTTAGTGGGGGCACAGGGACCATAGTCTTGGAGGAAGAAGAACAAGGCAGGCTGTACACTGGAGGGGTCCTACTATGTAGGATGGGAACCATAAAAGAACAACACTTAAAGGCACATGGTATGAAGGCTGGAACTTGAAGTTCGACCGGTGAGACCTCTCTTATCTCGCAAGAGACGGGAAGAACCGGGTGGGAAACTGGAAGGGTCATATGTAGAAACGCGGTCGAAGGTTGCTGTCGGGTTTTTTGATCAAGCAAGTTTTTTGATTGAAGTGGAGCGAGGAAGGGATACACATAGGAAGGGCATAGTGCCGCACTGCTTGCTTGGTGGAAGAAGAAAGAGAGCCTACGGTAAGTGAATGGAAGCCCCTAAGTGGAATTCAGTTAGTGGGGGCACAGGGGCCATAGTCTTGGAGGAAGAAGAACAAGGCAGGCTGTACACTGGAGGGGTCCTATGTAGGATGGAAACCATAAAAGAACAACACTTAGGGGCACATGGTATGTAGGCTAGAACTTGAAGATCGACCTGTGAGACCTCTCTTATCTCACAGGGAACACTTGAAGAACCGGTGGAACACTT
The DNA here is from genome assembly GCA_037355745.1 of Pseudo-nitzschia multiseries. NCBI lineage: Eukaryota > Bacillariophyta > Bacillariophyceae > Bacillariales > Bacillariaceae > Pseudo-nitzschia > Pseudo-nitzschia multiseries. Next base: position 19,959,042 of record CM074785.1, on the reverse strand, counting down.
GAAGGAGGTTCCTATGTAGAAATGGGCTCTAATCGAAACCACTTATAAGCCAATGGGCTGTAGGTGTGGAAACAGATGCCAGATGTTGGGCACACCTGATGATGCATGGAGGAGGTAGGGCCATAAGTGAAAACACCTAAATACCAGGGGCCATACGAGGATTCGTACTTAAAGGTCAGGGAAGGAACAGAAGGGAACTTGAAGGTCGACCTGTAAGACCTCTCTTATCTCACAGGGAAGGGACTTGAAGAACCGGGGGGAACACTAAAGGAGGGTCCTATGTAGAATTGGCCTCTAATCGAAACCACTTAGGAGCCAAGGAGCTGTAGGTGTGAAAACAGATGCCAGCTGTAGGGCACACCTGATTGGATAGGGAGGAAGTAGGGCCTTAGGGGAAAACACTTAACGACAAGGGCCATAAGTGAATTCACACTTAAAGGTCAGGGAAGGAACAGGAGGGAACTTGAAGTTCGACCTGTGAGACCTCTCTTATCTCTCACAGGAGACTTGAAGAACCGGGTGGTACACTGGAAGAAGGGTCCTATGTAGAATCGGCCTCTAATCGAAACCATTTAGGAGCCAAGGGGCTGTAGGTGTGAAAACAGACGCCAGCTGTAGGACACACCTGAAAGGTATATGTGGGAAGGAGGGCCTTAAGCGGAAATACTTAGAGACCAAGGGCCATAAGTGAATTCGCGTTTAACGGTCAGGGAAGGAACAGAAGGGAACTTGAAGTTCACCTGTGAGACCTCTCTTATCTCACAAGAGACTTGAAGAACCGGGTAGTACACTGGAAGGGTCCTATGTAGAATCGGCCTCTAATCAAAACCACATAGGAAGGGACTGTAGGTGTGAAAACAGATGCCAGCTGTAGGGCACACCTGAAAGGTATATGTGAGAAGGAGGGCCTCGAGCGGAAACACTTAACGACCAGGGGCCATAAGTGAATGCTCGCTTAAGGGTCAGGGAAGGAACAGAAGGGAACTTGAAGTTCACCTGTGACTTGGGGGAGAAGCTCACAGATCGAAGTGGTAGCGCTTCGCGAAACAGATTGGAGAAGGAGCTTTGTGGGGTTAGTACTGGTCTACAGGATCCAGTGTAGGTAGAAGAGATACTGGATTCAGTGTAGGAAATTAGTGTTGGTTTGCAAGCGCAACGACCACGGTGACGACAACGACAAGGATCGACAATGGTGAATATGCAACCACAGAGGCCAAGGAAGGCGCCAATCGACCAAGCTGATAGCAAAATCGAAAAGGGCAGGTCTTGGTTAGTATGTGTAGAGCCTGGTGTTGGTGGTGGCAGTGTAGAAGTGAGCAACATATGGCAGGGGAAATTTGTATAGAAATCTACATGTTTTTAGTACTGGAACATTGGAAATTTGGAACGTCGGACAAAATTGCGCGAGGCGCAAAATTGTGGGTGCAGACTTTGGTAAATATTTGTAACCATACTTCTCAGTTCCAAGCTCTTGTTCAACAGCTGCGACAGCTTTTGCGGTATATTTGGTGCTTGATAATGACCACCTTGGTTTTGAATCACCTTCAAAGTAAAACTTTCCAATATCAGTTCCCAAATACAGAGTTGGTTCTTCAATGGTATCATCTTTCAACTTGAGCTTTCGTTCAATGTTTTCTAGCCGGAACTTAGGATCTTCACCAGAACATAAGATATCATCAACATAAGCAATCAACATTGCCCAGTATCTTGATCCATCTTTCCTGGTTTCAATTCTTAAGTGCACATCCGGGTCTGCTTTGCAAGGGGAATATCCAAGATCTCTCAAATGTTTCGTGAGATATGATCTGAATGATGCTCCTGCAACTGGTAATCTGTATAGTGCTCCAACTATCTTACAAGGCCAACCTGCAAGGTGTGGAGGAAAGCCATCTTCAGCTCTTGCCCGGAGAAAATATTTCTCCTTTATTGGAGCTGTCAAATATGCATTTTGAATATCTGCTGAGAGAACCTTCAAATCATTCAGCGCTGCCAGCAAGAAGAATATCCTCACTGAATCTTGACTGGGAACAGATGAGTAGGTATTTTCCTTTGCTACAGCAGGGACTTTGTGACCATCCCCTACCAACTTAGCCTTTCTTGTTAGAGATCCAAGCTTGATATCAAATATCATGTGCGTTGTGATCTCCTTATGACCAACTGGGATAACATCATCATCAGAAAATTCGAAAGCTGCCATGTTGTTTGTCATTTCGTTATGAATTGCTCGTTCCCAGTGGTCAGTACCTGTTTTCTTATCAATTGCCAGTGCTTGTGTGATTGAATGTGGTAATTCAACACCATATTTGTGACTTTTCAACCAATACTTGGCTGTTTTCGCTGCCTTAAGGATGCGTTCCTTTCTTCTCAAAATTTTGTGTACCCACCATCTGAAGGCTGGTAACTTTTCAAGCTTGTTGTTGACTGCATATTCTGCTAGCTGCACTGGGAATGATTCTGTGACATCACTCCGCTTACACCAAGATTCGGTTCCATCTTTCCAACTGGCCAAAATTCTCCAGCCCCCTAGTTGTCGGCTTATGGGTTTTTCTGCCATTTTTGGCTATAGTTGTGGCCTCCTCGTCAGTTAAAGCAGTGTTGTCGCATTCATGATCAATTAGCTCATCCAGCAGGGTGAACATCCGTCCATCATCATCAACAGAGCTGTAAAGACTTCCTGCAACAATGTTTGCCGTGTATTCCTCTATGGTGTCATCAGGTAGTTGCAATTTGTATAACCTCGTGTCCAGTATTGGATTCTCATTCCTTACTCCAATTGGTTGGTTTTGCAGATCGCGGACCCTATCCTTGACAATGCACCTGAGCCTTTCATCATTTCTTTCAATGATTACTTTGTTTCCCAGATACTCGTCTGGTTCATCAATATCTTCAACTGATGCCTCTGGCTCTGCCATTTCAAGTTTCAGATCAGATGATCTCACTGGTTGTTCATCAAATAGCTCTTGTTGAGGTTCTGGATAATTTTCCTGGAAAAAAGACGCGCTGTCTTTGACTTCATCACCAATCTTGGATTCAATTGAGTTATCAATTGCTTCCATTCTTCTCAGAACATCACGATCCCTCCATTCAAATTCCTTTACTGGCCTTATTGAATTTGTAGAGATTGGTATTGCTGATTCAGTCAGGATCCAAAAACAATCACCTCCACCCACCTTGCTTCCGCAAGGTCCGAGCCATCAACCCAGTCTTTCAACTGCTCGAGTTGAAGAATCACCTTTATCAAAATAAAATATAAAATCATGCCATTCTGATGATGTGTATAATGTTATATCGGGCCTGTAGCCATGCACCAATTCAAATGGGGTCCTTCCCATTGAAGAAGGGTTGCTTGATGCAGTCCCCTGCCTGATATTTGCACATAGCTCACCACAAAATGACCATAGCCTTCTTGGTGACTTCTTCTTTGCTGTCTTGGTTATGATTGCATTCCCAAGGTGGCCTATTGCTTGCTCTGCTCGATTTTGGAAAGGGCAATGTGGTTGGATGAACGTTTGGTGTATATGGTTGCGTTTTACAATTGAATTCCAGTGTGTCTTGTAAGTCCTTGGTGAGCCTTGTTCTGGGGCACCATCAGAAATCAAATGTTTGGGAATTCCAACTTCATGAATGAATATTTTCAATCCTTGATGAGCTTGCGACTTGTTTTGTATTGGTATGAATACTTCAAACCCATTCCCATTTGTAAAGACCTGAGCACATTTTTCTTGTCTCATAATGCTTGTGGTTTTGGCATGCCAAGTATCAGTATACCATGTTCCCTGAGCTACTCTCTTGTTTCTAAAGCGCTGTGTTGGCAGACGCTTCATCAAAGGTAATTGCAAATTGGTGGAGTTGTTAGTTGAACGTTTAACACTAACCCTAAGAGTTGACAACGTAACCTTGTAGACGGAGTTTATGTGGGGGGGGTTTGGGGGGGGGGGAAATACGTAGAAATATTAAAAAAATCTGTTTTTAACAAGTAGACTTGGTACAAACGCTACGACTAAAAATCATTAAAAACAGGACCCAAATAATTATTTACGGAAATGAGATGCTCTGTCTAAAAGCAATAGTAATATCTAGTGGCGCGCGTTCATTTTTATGGTAGCAAACTCTCATTTTTTTGGTTGCAAGTAACCATAAGATTTAACCTGAATACAGATAAAAATCATACAATTCTCATCGTCGTCATCATCGGCCCGAATACATCTATTAACATGGAGTACGGTATGTACTCATACTCGTAAGTACAGTAGATACGAACTTCAATATTTTGGTCGGGGATGGGCAGGATTTGCACTGTCTTCAAATCTGGTGAGTTTTTGGATTGATGACTGAGTTATATTTTGGTCGGGGATGGGCAGGATTTGCACTGTCTTCACCGGTAATTACAATTATATTTTGGTTAGGGACTGGAAAGATTTGCACTGTGTTTCAATCTGGTGGGTTTATGGGTTGATGAATGAGTTATATTTTGGTCGGGGATCGGCAGGATTTGCACTGTCTTGAAATCAGGTGGGTTTTTGGGTAGATGACTGAGTAATATTTTGGTCGGGGATTGGCAGGATTTGCACAGTGTTCAAATATGGTGAGTTTTTGTGTTAATTACTGAGTTATATTTCGGTCGGGGATCGGCAGGATTTGCACTGTGCTAAAATCTGGTGGGTTTTTGGATTGATGACTGAATTATATTTTGGTCGGGAATTGGCAGGATTTGCACTGTGCTAAAATTTGGTGTGTTTTTGGGTTGATGACTGAGTTATATGTTGGTCGGGGACTGGCAGGAGTTGCACTGTGTTCAAATCTGGTGGGTTTTTGGGTTGACGATTGAATTATATTTTGGTTAGGGATTGGAGAGATTTGCACTGTGCGAATGACTCACTTGATTGGTAGTATAGATCAATTGGTATGATCAATATGAAGGTAGGTAGCTTGCTTGTAGATCTGGTACCTCGTAATTTCCGGTAGCTCGTACAGCTTGCTTGTTCGTATTTAAAAAAGAGCTTGCGCAAATGACGACACTTCAATAGTAATATAAATCGATTGGTATGATCGGTATGAAGGTAGGTTGCTTGCTTGTAGATCTGATAGCTCGTAATTACCGGTAGCTCGTACAGCTGGCTTGTTCAAATCTAACCCCAACCCTATGAGTGTAGATACCTTGCTGATAGCTTACACATGAATTTGGTTGGTTGGCTAATGGTAGAATTGGAACTGGTAAGAATTGGTACAGATCAGAACACCTTTGGTAATTCTGATCTGACTTGATGCACACTAGTACTAGTAGAAATTGTACGCGTTATTGTATGAGTACTTCTTACCATAACTTTACTGACACATACTTACAATACATACAATAACTACGTACTCAACAACTCCACAGGGCCCCTGCAAAGCACTAATTCCTCAGGGCTTTCTGAGTCGTGACCTTCAATGTCTGTTCTGCCTTTTTGAAGCTGATATTCCAAGTCTTAGCTAGGTGTTTGCAATCAACTTTGTTTGGGCCTTCAATAGTTGTCACTGATGGTCCCCATTGATTTCTTCTATCAAGGGATCTTCTTTCAAGTGTATTGTCAATTTCTTGCAAGCTAGGGATTTCTTTTGATTCATCCTCAGGGGCTTCTGTGAAGTCAAATTCTGTGTCATCAAATAGAAACTGGTCTTTCCTTTGCGCGCTTGAAATACTTGTTACTGAGGAGATCCGATGGGAAATATTGCCATCTGTTGCTATTTGACATTCAGTCAGCATTCTTCTGGTTGATATCTGGTGCAACCTCATCAGTTTGCAGCGTTCCATGAGACTTGTATGGTTCGGCCCTATGCTAGTCTTGGAGAGCATGTCTGTGACATTACTTGTTGGTTCTGTTGCCACTGAACTTGCATCTTCAGTTGACATAGCTTGAACGCTGAATTGGTCCCCTGAAATTGGATCACCATTGTCAATTGCTAACTCAGCCATCCTAAATTTCAGTGAGTGGGGATCCCATGGGGTGTCATTTGTTGCAATCAGATGTTGACATTCATCAAGCTCCAATCTTGTTGGCTTCCTTGTTGGAAAATATGAAATCACATTTCTCACACTCAGTTTTATAAAAACTTTCTTGGAGTCATCATCTTCCATTGGGGTTTGAATTGTAATCCCATGCTTGGATCTGGGGTCAAATTGACGAGGGGTTTCTTCAACAGAGTTGAAATTGCAACCCCTCACTTGATTGGGGCATATCAAGCTGTTCTTCAATTTGTTTCCAAAGTACAGCGCTTGGTGGAATACAATACTGTAGACTTGACCTGATGCCGGACTTGTCCAAGCAGTCGTGCAGCTTCCAATTGGGATTTTCTTGATTGGCTTGTACTCTTCAGAAAAAGGGGCAACATTAACATGTGTTGTGATCTGATTAGGATTAAGCAATATCATGTTGCTTCCAGCTGCCGTGGTGTCAGCATGTGAGTCTAACTCACAGTATCCATTTTCATTTTCACCATCATCAAAATCTAATGGAATATTGATCTTATATAATGACCGGCTCACCATTTTTAAACATTTGTTTTCTAGTGTCCGGTTATGATGTCATTTCTTAGATTTTGAGCCAAAGCTGTCACCGGCACCTTCCTTTTCAGCTTCCTTTGCCTTCTTGGTCTCAGCAGCCTTGAGAGCCCTCTTTTTCTTACTTGCCTGTCTCATCTGGTAAAGTTCCTGACGCTGGTCTTTTGACATTGTTTTATAAACGCTTGTTGGATAGGTCTTATTCTCAAGTTTTCCTGTGAATGTTCCAGTTGTTTTCTGCTTTTTATTGCTTGATGTGCCTACTGAATACACACTTCTGGAACTCCTTTTATGCTTTCCATTTGCAAGCTTCTTCAATCCAAGTCGATTGGTGAATAGAATCAAACATTCATTGAAGTTGTCTCTATAGTCTTTGCTCTCATCAATCGCGTTGGCTTTGGCAGCATCAAGTCTCTCATCACTGATTGAATTGATTAAGTCCCAAACAAATCTCCCTTTGTTGTGATTCTTTTCAAATCTCAGAATTGTTCCATGGAATGCAGTCCAATTCCTCTTGTGCTTGTTCCAATCATAATTCTTATGGTCACTGGTGTATTGTGATTCTTTCATTTCCTGGTAGGTTTTGTTCAGAACCATAGTGATATTGGTATCAGTAGAATCATGTTGCATCAATGAAATAAACGCGTTTCTTGCATGTCCTGAGTTCAATTCGGTATTTTGGAAATGTGCCACATATTCCCAACCCACCCCTTTTCTTGTTGCATCACACAACAACCTCCATACAACATTGTTGTCTTCATCATACTGATGACCCGACAAAACACCACACCTTTCATTGTAGTCACTCCAAGTTGGATAAGCATCTGATGGACTTTGTCCAACTGTCCCAAACCTGGCTTCATCAGTAACATCTTCCTTTTCTTGGGGTCTTATGACATACAATATTGGGAATCCTTCAGAGTTGAATCTGTATCTCAAGTTTTGACAAAATCCTTCCTCCCATTCTCTGAATTTTGTAAGGTCCTTTAACTCAGGTGGGGTTGCTTTTTCTTGTGATTTTACACTTGATTCCATCATCTTGACCCTGAATTGTTGTAGTTCCCAGATTATTTGGGTTCGCGTTCCAGTCAATTGCTCTTGGTTTGACTCCAATCAATGGTTGATAGCGAGCCCAATTCGCCCATGTGAGAAGTCTTGATGATAGCCTGTTACCGTAATGGATACTTTTTGGATTAGGACAGTCTGGACTGATTGATTTCAATCCATGCATGAATGATTTGATGCTTTCCTTGTTGAGGTCTGTTATTTCACGAATATTAGACATTCCTCCCCTCATAATTTCTTCAGCTGATTCATAGTTGATACCAAAATCTATCAAGCTGCTTCTGAAAGCAAGCTGTTCTGGATTCAGTAATCTTCCATTGTTGAATCCCCTGATTTTTATTTTGAGTTGGGATGACCTCAATATAGAAATCGTGTTGTCTTGTTGGCTTTCGCCATCATCGCTGCTACTGATTTCATCACTGCTAACATCATCTGGATTCCTACCCCTTTTGGCAGCGTCTTGTAATGCTCTGATCCTTTTCTTTACTTCTTGGTCAATGATCCTTTTCATAGTTGAGTTCTTTTCTGGATCAGTTATAGCCTTTTCCATTACACGGATGATTCTTTCATCAAATTTGTCGTCCTCATTCTCTAAATCCATGTCCTTCTGACTTTGATCGTCGCTATCGGAATCTGGTGGATTCTGTCCCGCGTCCATTTTTGATTCCTCATCATTGCTGGGATCATAATCGTCATCATCTTTTGGCTTTGCTTTTGTTCTTGTTTTTCTTTTTGGTGGAGCCATGATGGGGACGAGATTTTGAATATTTTATTGGCGTAATCAAATGATCGTCTCGGAATATTCGATGGAAGTTTCGATCGAATATCTAATTGAAGGTGGTATATGAAGAGGGAGTGTAATCAAATTGGAGGATTGGATGTGAGATGACAGGTTCAATGTTGGTGACTGTTGTGTGTGATTTGCTTATCTGTTTATGTGTTTGTATATCCGGATCGAATTTTTGTTCCGATTATTCGTTCTGATTATTCGGATCGAGTTTTTGTTCCGATTATTGTTGTACTCGTGTTTGTGAGCTTTTGCTTTTGTTGCAACTTAAGATTGTGAGCTTTTCTATCCAGTCTCGGGATTTGCTCATTCTGTATTTCTGTGGTGAAAGATCGATGAATTCATCGAATTGTTTTTCTCTGAGAATTTAGTGTTCTCTTTCTTTTCTTTCTTTTCTTTTGGATCTTTGGATTTTCAGGTGCGTTTGAGATTTAGTGTTCTCATATCTTTGGATCTTCCAAGTTCATGTGAGATTTAGTGTTCTCGTTGCGCAGATGCTTGCAATCTGTTTGATCCATTTTGTTTCATCACCATCATCAGAATACTTGAGGCTCAATCTTCTGGCTCACACCGGTCTTGTTTTCAGTGAAAGATCAGTGTTCTCGGATATTGATTCCTTTCAACTGATGCCAACCTGGGCGATTTTCCAATCATCCAGCCCCTTTTACCTTGCTTGTTTTGCTGGATCTCGAAACCCGATGGAGCCTACCATCTTGGTTCGGGTCTTTGGTCTCTTCTTTCAGGGAGACCGCCCTGGCGTTGGTCTGATCCAGGGCTCCACAAGCAATTGCCCCTTTTACATCCTTGAGGGTTGATGCCGGTTGCTGATCAGGCTAATCCGGATTGTCTTCGAGCTCAACTGCGTTTCTCTCTGAAATGCCGTCCTCAGCATTGTAGGATGCTGGCCACAGCTCGTAGACGCTGGGTCTGATAAACTAAAGAAACTGCGTCGTAACAGTAATAAAACAAAAACGCGATCGGCCATACGGTCGATCGATTTAGTGAGTAAGAATGGGTTAATTACTCTCTTCATCGTCTTATCCATTATTGGCTTATTCGTAATCTTAAGACACAAAACACACGTAAAACCGGCCATCTTCGGTCGGTCTTTTACCGTATCGTATAATTTGTCGTGATACTCTTAGCGGAATATCACATGTAAAATTGTATCTTATCGTGTAGAATTAGTACTAGAATGTACGTAAATCTTAGGGCATGATAGTGTTTTAGAGTTGTTATTTCTTTGAAGAGTGAGCTGATGGGGAAATCCGGTAAGAGGCAATCCACATGATCGAATCGCCAACGATTATTCACTCAGGTTAAATAACCTTACAAATAAGGTTATTTGCCTTTGTGACTCTTCGTACGTGCAAGTACGCGTTTACACGGTGAATTCTTTTCAAGGGTCATGTCTGGATCTAGTTCGGGTAGAGTGAAGTGTTTAAGCCATATTTGTTGGACAGAGATAAATTCTCCAGCCATAATTACACCTGAGATGGGTGTGGTTATGGTTGGTATGATTGATTCTGGGAGGGTGTGATGACTGAACCAAGTAGATTTGGATCCAGAATCACACAATATGAGATATGGGTGTGGGAATGGAATGGTTTGGATTAAGCGTGCAAGGGTGATTGTGTATGGGACTGGTTTGTTTTGTGTTGGTTGTCAGTACTTTGGATGATGCTGATCTGGAGCATCCTGATGGTAACAATCGGCTTTGTCATCATGGTAAAGTCCATCTTTGTTGGCGTATTGTTGAGTAAGTGGTGCGTCTGGGTGATCATTGTTGTCATGGAAGTAGTTGTCTTTGTGTTCTTGTGGATGATTGTACATATCTGGATGTGATTTGTTGGCGTCATTATCATAATAGAAGTTGTCTGTCATTTCAAGATGTTGAAACTTGTCTTATGCTGTGAGTGGGTTTTGTACAGAGGGCTAGGTTTGGGGTTGCCTGTTCGAGTGCCTTTGGTTTTAAAGTGCTTGCGGCTGGGGGATGAATGACACTTGTGACCAGACTGACCAGAGTATGTTTTGTCGAGATGGGTTTGTCTCTACTTCAGTTCTCCATAATCTACTTTTGTTAAATATCTTGGACCATGTTAAATGTCATGGTATTTAGTAACAATCTACTTCCCTCTTACTTAATCTACTTCAATGTTACTTAGTCTACTTCATTTAACAAATCTACTTGGGTAATCTACTTCGCTGAGCAACAAATCTACTTCGGTAATCTACTTCGCTGAGCAAATCTACTTCGGTAGTCTACTTTGCTGAGCAAATTTACTTTGCTTAATTACTTTGGTTCTCCTTAATCTACTTTGGTTCTCCATAATTGGTTCTCCATAATCTACTTTAGCTTAATATCGTGGGCCGTGTTAAATGTCCTCGCGGTATTTAAGTACTGTAACAATCTACTTCGCTCTTACTTAATCTACTTCATTTAATAAATCAACTTCGGTAATCTACTAGTACTTCACTTAGAAAATCTACTTCGCTGAGCAAATCAACTTCGGTCATCTATTTCCCCTGAGCCAACAATATACTTCGTGCTGTGGGTCAAAAATACACGTACTCTACTTACGTACATTCTACAGGAATAATATCCATTCTACACTTGAAAAGTTACTTATACTCCTACAGAGATAAAATGACTTTAAGTATCAAGATATCTATGTCACATCATGTGTTCTCTGTCTTATGACAAATTACACATGATCGATGACCGGTTTAGACATCCCTACATACAACACTAACACAGGGATACCGGTCGAATACAGTAAAATACACAGTAACAGAGCAATCTCATGATATGCTCACATCTCTTTAAATTTCAATTATCCTATACCTTTCGGTCAATTTTTAGAGTAACAACAGGTTATAGAGCCCTCTATCTCCGCCCGATCAGCACCTCAACTGACGGTTAACACCAGAGGCAATTGTGTGCTTAGCTCCCTGTGCGGCACATTCTAGACCTCCACTCCAGGTTTCGTTTCTTGCGGCGCCTCCCTTCTGAGGGCCGCACCCTGGACTGTACCTCGTCCTTCTGTTCCCAGCTTGTGGATCAGGGGGTGTACTCGCTATCACAAGCCTTGTAACCCACAACCAGCTCTCTGGATTGACACAGTTACAAACTAAAGACCACCGCCATCTTTAATGAAAGCCCAGCATTGCTCCGGACACGCCAATTGCAATCACCCATCCATACTCTTTCTTCCGCGTCCATCATCCCCATACCGGCCCATTGACGCCCATTTGATAGTGCTACGCAACACTTCAAAATACAACAGACTGCGACTCATTCTTCGATAGTTGCTTTTCTCCTTCTTCCTTCGGAACATTCCTTCGGTTATTTCTGCACCTCCGAGGATCGTTCCGCGATAATCCATCACTTGCTCTGCGCAGCGCCGAGCAATTCCAATCTAACAGCAACCTCTATCCCTTTTACCTCCACAGCCCGACCAACAACTCATGCGCAACGCCCTGCAATTGCAATCCGACACCTTTGACGCCGACAATTATCTCCTTTCTACGGACACGATTCTTCGACGGCGATCATTCCTTTGATTCTTTCGCACCTCCCCCTCGGTCATTAATCGCATCACAAGAACGTTCCGAGCAACGAGCGTTCCGGACATCTGTGACCGGCCCGCAAGGTTAATTATCACCGTCTCCGGACAAACAAACCTTCGTTCGGCCATTTCTGCCATCACTGATAACGCCGACGCCACCTTCTGACGGTCTTTTCGGTGACCGTTCCGACAATTACTTGATACTTCAATATTTTGATCGGTTATTCCACCTCCGACGACCATTCCGACGATCACTCGATACTTCAATATTTCTCTCGCCAACAACTACAGTAACATCTACAACAACGATTCACCTCCAGTAATTCCCCGATGATCGTTCCTTTTCCTTCCCCTCCGGAACATTCCTTCGGGCATTCCTTCGACCGCCGCACCTTTGCTTGGTCATTTCGTCATCCCACGATTTTCCGCCATGAGGCTACAACTCACCGACTGGAACTATGTCAACGCCATACAGTTCTCGTTCATAGACGCTGACGAGATTGCCACCCAAAACTACCTGAATGCGGCGTACGCCAAAAAATTAACTGATCTCATCAGCCTCATATCCTACAAATACGGCACCGCGACCCTCAGACCAGGCGCAATTCCCAACATCAAATCTCTTGTCGCTGAATTCATCACAAAAGATCTCCCTGAATCAGAGGTATCTGCCAAATACAAAGAACACATTCAACTGCTTCTTGACAAGACTAACATTTGGTACGTTGACAACCACGGCATGAGACAACTAGTTCAAGATGATCAAGTACTGGCTATCGCGGCACGCACGGCGAGATACAACTCTGATGGGAATAAGGATCCTACCATCCAATTGGAACTCAGCATCCAACATTGGGGATTCCGCAGCGGATTGTACCCATACGAATTTTCCAAGGTCTATGACAAAAACGGTGGAGCAGCAGCATTTGAGACATCTCAGTCTCTGGAGCCAATGCCTACGGCTATGTCATATGACGATCGCATGGCGAATATCCTCAAATTCTCCAGGAGAATCATCTCCTGTGAAAATGAATTTTGCCTTGACCTACCAGATCCCTATTTTGAATACATTGCGTTTAAACAAATTTATCGCATGGCCTTTCCTCCCAGTTACACATGGACATGGAAATACTCCCCCAACAGTGACTCTGTCTCCTTCCACCGAGTCTGATCCAACTCCATCTCCTTCCAACGCTCCACTTCCTCTTCAAATTCTCATGTACGGTGTCAGGAGAAGTCCAATACGACTCCAATCCAATGCCAGGCCAAGTCCACTGTGACTGCGTCGCATGAAACCCCATATACAATGCCCAATTCGGATCATCATTCTGCCCCACCTTTGGCGCCTACTAACTTTGGATGGACATTCAACCCTCAGAATGAAATTGCAACATTCTGGCGCGTGCCAAAGTCTGTTCCCTCACCTCAGCCTTCGTTGTGCATCACATGACAACCACCTGAGACACTCACCGAGGACACTGATCTTCCAAACGCCGCTCTTGCATACATACAATCATTACAATCCCCATGCCATAACCAGATTTGCTTCCAACCATACCATCAGCCTGTCCTCCTGCGACTCTCCAAACGACATAGCGATGCCCTGAAGATAAAGATGTATCACTTGTATGCCAACATCTTGTCGATGAATTGGTTTTATGATACCTTTGACTGAACATTGCCATCGACTGCAACTTCCCCATCAATAGTTAGTTGCCTTAACCTATCACTCTACTCCGCGCGTTGCGACGTTCCCTGCTCTTCCACCAGCCAACACCAACATTACAGCGATCCCGTTCTTTGGCCCTCTCTTCCGCACCTCCGCGGATTGTTCCGACGATCACTCGAAAATCCAACCTCTGATCAACTCCAATTTCTTCCCCGCCAAACGTTTCTTCAGCACATTCCTTCGATCTTTCTGCAGGTTTTGTATCATTTACAACCATGGAATTCTATTGAACCATGGAATTCTATTCTTTAAGTGTGAATCAAGGGGTGTGCATCTGAATCAAGGGGTGTGCATTTGATCATTACATGACGCTTAATTTGAACGTGTTTCACTTACCGCGTTTTTCCTCATAAGCCTCCACCAATTTACTTATGCTCCCCGCACGCGACAAGGATCCCACTAAAAACAACCTGCAATAAGAACCGGCTGATAATTCGCCACTCCTCCACCAAGTGTCGAATCAAGGGGTGTGTTGCCGGTTCTGATGGTATCAAGACGAAGATATGATTCAAAGCTTAATTAACATTCGAGCTAGATGAGACCTCAAACAGAAGAAGTCTACGAATCGGCTTTGAACCCCGATCTTCAATCCTTGACTTGATATTCTCCTTACATTCCTTCAGACCAATCCTCTCCTACGGCATCAAATAATTGGATGGTGCGATCATAACTCTGTTCTTCGATAATCCCTTTGAACCATTCAAGCAGTTGCAATCGCTTCTGAACCATCCAAACAATCCAATGCTTACGATACGATTCTACGATCAAATTGATTCCTAAAATCTCCAACGTTTTCATCATAAGCCTTTAATTATGCTCAATCCCACTGAAACCAATTCCATGAACCAAAAAATAATTCAACACTCCCTCCCTCCGTGTTGAATCAAGGGGTGTGTCACCGGTTCATGTAACCCCACCACAAGCAGATTCCAGAAATTCACTTGATATCCAGCATCGTCTCCCTCCAATCCACCCGGCAATCTTAATTTGACGATTCTGATTCTCCAATCGACCATTCAATCGGTCCGCTTTCCTTCTCTCCAAGGACACGTCTCTTCTACACGATCAAGTCTCTATGCGTCAATTCTGATTGCCCAATCTCATCTTCCAAGATATGAATCTCTCTCACGCCACCCAATCCGTCACGTTTGAATGAGTCCCTTTGAGATTCTACGACAAGTCAATCGATTCTCTATGAAATCAATCCTCAACTTCTACAACAATTTGAGAACCCTACGATTTGGTTCTACGATCTGATATACGACCATATTGATCCCTTCGCATTTGAACTCAACTGATTGCGATGATTCAATCCCTTTGCATTTGACAATTCATTCTGGAATCGATAGATCTGCTTCCTCCCAAATTCAACGATATGAATCCACTTCCTTGATGTTTAATCTCTACCACCAACATCGTCGCGTCGCTGCGCTCTTCCATTCGCAACGTACGATTCTATCCAAACCTCTTTCCAAGTCTCCTCATTGATCTCCCCTTCGTTGAGATCTTCAATTCCTCCTCTCGGACAACTCTTTATCCCATCCGTGATATCCAAGACGCTTCATCCAAGCACATCTGCTCTTCCCTCCAATTTTGGATTCCACTATGATCGATTCCGTCGACTCAGTTGGTACTCAAGCTCAACCAATTTTGGATTCAAGTTCAATCGGTCCGTCTCCCCTCTCCATCAACAGTAGGACTATCTATGATCGAACCTCTATGAATCAATTCGGATTCTCCAATCTACGTTGATATTCGATCTCTACTGATTGAGTTCCTACAATTCGATTCAGATTCCCCAATCTATTTTCCAGGATACGCGTCAATATTCTGTCTTGTCTCCAACTTGATTTGATTTGTCGATCCCTTCTCCTCTTTGAGCTAATCCTCACGCTCAATCAATACACAATCAATCATGGCTCTCCCCTCCGTTGAGATCCTTAATTGAATCTTCTGCTCCAGCTCAATCGATCCGCCTCATCCCTATCTGACTCATATGATTCGTCTCGACCATTGAATTGAAAATTGGCTCTACATTCGACTTACACTACTATGGTTGATCCCTCGGCCGCTGATCATCGTATTCGACACTCAATTGATACTCAAGCTACGATCGAATTACGATTGTCAATCAATCGTCTTCGATGCTGCTCACTCGACTTCTACGAGTCAATGATTCGTTAGCCATCTAATCGATTGTTTCCAACTCCGATTAACCTTCCATCGATTTTACGACCTCTATATACTCAAGCACCTCTCCTTCCTCATTGATTTACGATTGGTTTGATTCTACGATTACAATCATCCGATTTGATATCCAAGCCCATACTTGAGTTTTTAGAGTTCTACAAGATGGAGAACCGACTTGTAATTCAACACTCCTTCACTAAGTGTTGAATCAAGGGGTGTGCTGTCGGTCAAAAATACACGTACTCTACTTACGTACATTCTACAGGAATAATATCCATTCTACACTTGAAAAGTTACTTATACTCCTACAGAGATAAAATGACTTTAAGTATCAAGATATCTACGTCACATCATGTGTTCTCTGTCTTATGACGAATTACACATGATCTATGACCGGTTTAGACATCCCTACATACAACACTAACACAGGGATACCGGTCGAATACAGTAAAATACACAGTAACAGAGCAATCTCATGATATGCTCACTTCTCTTTAAATTTAAATTATCCTATCCTTTCGGTCGATTTTTAGAGTAACAACACTTCGGTAATCTACTTCGCTGAGCAAATCTACTTCGGTGAAGTTGAATAAGTAATTTCTGCTGTAAATCGTACATTTTTGGTCGCGAAGTAGATTACAAAAACTACTTTGGCGGCGTTCACCAAAGTAGTTTTTGTAATCTACTTCGTGACCACTAATCTACTCCGCGACCAAAGTAGATTTGGTCCTTAAAAACAATAAAATAGTTTCTTTTGTCCCCCTTCAAATTCTTCTCAGTCCTCTCAAAGTGCGCAACCCCCGGCCGGCCCAGCCTACCGCACGGTAGTTCACTTCTCCGTTCCTCGCTCATCATGTTGGTGGTGCGCCGAGTGCGAGCGTGCCAGAGTACTAATAGGGTACTCGCAACCTACTATGTATACATATCTTACCTGTGGACGCGGGAATGAAAGCCGGGTGTGTTGTCGGTTAAAAAATACGGCAACAGAAAAGTTCGGAAAACGTGACGACGAAACAAAGAAATCAACAGAGGTACAAATATTCAGCTTAGAATCGAACGCACCTCCACTACTTGGAAATCCTTAAGCGGTAAAAACAATATCACCTAAGGCTACAAACAAAAGAGGATAATCGGTTAGAAACAAGACATATCCAAAGACCCAACCAATAAGTGAACACTTGAAATCCTTAAGTATATTCAAAATGAATGTACTTGATATTCCGTGAGGAAACTACTTATTGCAATCAAGAAAATCAATACCGATTCTGAATGGGCCTCATTTATCTACCTACTCTACGAATAAGCATACGCCCCATCGAACGAAACACTTAACCTCATAAATGACCGATACCATCAAATGACCGATACAGTAAGACCGACACGACGCTAATACAGCAACAACAGTATTGGTACGACATTGGTAACAAATAACCGGGGAAGATCTCTACCATGTAAAATACAGAGAGCCCCCAATACAGTATGAAATACTTAGTAAAATAAGAGCGTCTCTCTGAGCTCACATCTCTTTAAATTTCAATTATCCTATACCTTTCGGTCGATTTTTAGAGTTACAACAGGTTATAGAGCCCTTATAACTTACACTTGTGTCCCGCAAGAGCACCAGTGTTTACCTTAAGCTACCTATCTCCGGCCGTTCAGCACCTCCACTGTCGGTTAAATCCAGAGGAAATTCTGTGCTTAGCTCCCTGTGCAGCACATTCTCGGCCTCCCCCCCCCATCTCATTCTTTTTGAAGTCCTGTTTCCCGATCTTCCTTTCCCTCTTCTTCACTGCTTGTGGATCAGGGGGTGTACTCGCCATGCTCAAGTTGTAATCCACAACCAGTTCTCTGATTTGATTACAAGCTAAAGACCACCACCGTCTTTCATAACAGCCCATTGCAACGGACACGCCGATTGCAATAATCCATATCTTCTTCCGCGTCTATCATCCGTTACAAGGACCATCGACGCCCATTTGATTGTGCCAATCACTACCCTCCAACAGTCGTTTCAGTCAGAGAACGCCGACACCGACGTCGACGCCATATACCACACCGGTTAATTACATTGATCCCGTACAACAACTCCCACGCCACTTCAATCACTGATAACACTGACGTTTGTTCCTCCTTCGGAACATTCCTTCAGTCATCCCTTCGACACGGCCGCACCTTCGCTCGGTCATTTTGTCTGCTTCCTTTCTACGGACAGGATTCTTCGGCGACGATCGTTCTTTCAATTCTTTTGATTCTTCCGCACCTTCGCTCGGTCATTTTGTCAGTTCCGCAGATTATTCCTTCATCCTCGACCTGCTTCGATTGTTTCTCTGACGAACATTCTAACGGTCTTTTTGGTTAATCCTGCACCCCCGAGGACCGTTCCGACGATCTCTCGATATTTCAATTTCAATCACTCCATCGATTGCTCGGCGCAACGCCCAGAAATCCAAACAGCAATCTCTATCCCGTTTACCTCCACGGCCTACAACAACGATTCACTTCCATAAATTCCCTGACGATCGTTCCTTCGGTTCCTCCCTTGGTACATTCATTCCTTCACCGCCGCACCTTTGCTCGGTCATTTCGTTGGTTCCGCCGGTTAACTCCTTCCTCGGAAATCCTGCACTCGGTCTTTTCCTGGTGTCCCTTCCTGCAAACGCTATTCTGGACATCTGTGTACGACGAACATTCCGACGGTTTTCCTTTTGGCTAACTCATCGCCTCTGATCTACTCCAATTGCTTCCCCGCCAAACGATTCTTCAGAACATTCTTCGGAACTTTCTTCGGCCCTGTCCTTTGGCCCCTCCGGTTTGTTCTTCCGCCGCAACTGTTCTTTGGTTCCTCCGACGAACATTCTCTACACGCCCAATTGTTTCATCGACGATACTGATTCCAACACCACCGTAACAACGATTAATCGCTGGTTAATTACATCGCAACGACGGATTAACTCGGAACTCCCTTCTTTGCCATAAACGGATTAAACCATGCCAACGCCGACCCCATTTGACTGGACTCCAATCTTTGGAATCGAATTTCGATTTTCAAGCGCTAGCAACCCAACTGCGGCCACTTCCCTTAACAAAGCCTACTCTGAAATCATTGGCAAAGATGAACTCTCAGACTTCTTCGTTACCCGTGATGTCAAAGAAGATAAAGGACCACTAGAAATAGCACCGGATCCACAACTCCACATTCTAAATTGCATCGCCAAAACAATTGCCATCAATCTAATAGACCCACCAGATGAAGTTACCAAACGACACATTGCCAATCTTCTCAGCAAATGTGTTATCACACATGTTACAAACAATGGTGTTCCTACCAAGCGAATGCGAGACACAACAGAATTTGATGCAGCGGCCAAGCATGCAATTCAAACCAACACTGATGAAGAACCTACTGTCTTAATTGAACTTACTATCACCCATTGGCAATTCAGGCCAAATTGGAACGCGAGCCTCTTCAATAAAAGTGATCATTCCTTCATCTCCTGCGACGATTCCTTCCGATACAAGCAAAGACAACGTCCTTCCAAGCTCGTTTTGCACCCTCTTCATGCAAGCCTACACCGGATATCCACCATCTAGTACCACCGCTAAGTTGCTCCCTGTTCAACCCGCCGAAGCCAATGCCAACGTGATTGTTCCTTCTGGTACCACCGGCCTGGTTAATACCAAAACGATCGATTCCAATAATGTGAAGACCTCCTTGAACTCCACTGCACCTCGTGCTTCCCTTTACACTTGGACCTGGACTTATTCTCCCAACAGTGACTCTGTCTCCTTTCACCGAGTTCAATCCAACACCATCTCCTTCCAACGTGTCGCGTCATCAAGACGTTCTTCTGTCAAACGCCAGGAAAAGTCCACTGTAACCGCACTACCCGTAATGCCACCTACATTACCCAGTTCAGACCATCATTCTGCTCCACCTTATGTACCAACCAATTTCCGATGGACATTTAACCCTCAGAGTGAAACTGTGACGTTCCATCGCTTACCAAAGCCAGCTTCTGTCCCTCTCAAGCCATCCTTGCAACTCCCATTGTCCAAGGCAATTCATAAGGACAGTGTCCTTGCAAGCAACATTTCCACGTTCATATACCACAGCGCGTATCCATATCACTTCCGTCATGTGACTTGCTCCAATCCAAATCAGATGGTTGTGTGTCTCACCAAACGGCATCACGATGCTCTCAAGATCAAGCTGTACCACCTACATGCTAATGTCTTGTCGATGAATTGGTTTTACGATACCTTTGACTGAACCACCGCAACTTATCTCAACGTCCCCAGTGTAATCGATCTCTTATTCAATCCACCATCACACAACAGCCTTTTCCGGCGTATTTCAACACGTAGCGAGGCTATTCTAGAAAAGCGCCGGTAACAAACGTACAGACGTACGAACATTCGGGAATACACACACGAATGAGATAACACACACGTATGACTAACAGGCAAATAAGCGAGCCGACTCGCTGAATCGCTAACAGTAATAGAGCACCGATAGAGGTTCGATCTCAGAGGTCATCTTACACGTAATTGCTCACAAATCTAAATACTAATACTTGAAATCACTGAATACTGCTAGTAAGAATATCTAGCAGACTACACGTGTAAACGCGTAGTGACGAGAGGAAAAATAGAGTTTATCAGACCCAAATGGACTCAAAGAGTCTGGGTAAAGAAAATGAAAGCTGATTGCCGACTGATCACCGGTTAATCGCCGTCTGAAGCCAAGAGGCTGGGCGTTAAAGACCCTCTCCAACAGAAGAGACTCAGGCGCTTAGAAGGTTAACAGCACTAGCGCAGCAGAGCACACCAGGCTAATACCCGTGGCTTCTACTGAGGTTTGTAGGGGAGAGAAATGAACACCAAAAGCTTGTTACCCACCAAAATAGACACTTGCAAGAGGCCCCCAACGATGGGAACAGCAAAAGATGTGTCGAAAATACAACGGCAAAATAACGTCCGGAATAATGCGATGTACGTGTGTTCGGTACTGCGAATCGCATAACGGCTACAAAAGAACCGTTAATAAAGAGAGGCACGCGACCTCGAAAACGTGACCTCGAAAACAAAGCAAATGGGAATCAAATTCAATTCCTACAGAAAAAGAGCCCAAGTATACTCACTCGTATACAAATGATATGATAACAAAACCAGCCGAGGTAATATACATACCCGGTATTGGATAAACGCATACACAAAAAATAAAAATGACGAAAAATGCTGGGCCAAATATTTAATAAGAGACGAATGAATATTTGATACCGTTTCGGAAAAAGGGAAACAACTGTTGAGCTTAAGTATAGAGGAACTGAAAAATTGGGGTTCCGATAGGAATCAATCCTCATACCGTGGATATGAACCTGTTTACTAGCAAAAGCACGTGGAAAGAAAAATACTCCACAAGTTGCTTCAGAACTCAGAAAATCACAATCACAGCTTCCTCATGAAAGCAAAAGCTAACAAACCCCTTATTACAAGCCTAATTCCTACAGCATACTCCGAAACAACACACCATGGCGCCACCAACCAGAGCTCAACTAGCTGCAACCGCGGCAGCAGCAGTAGCAGAAGCAGAAGCAGCGGACGCGGCCGCAACAGAGGCGGCGGGCAACTTGATAGGCTTACTACCTCCATCGGTAACAACAAGATTGGACCCAGAACAGCTTGAGCAACTCACGGTGACCCTGGTCGCAAGACTATCAAGCAGGGACATATCTCTATCAACGACAGCAAGAGAAGCCAAAGGAAGGGCAGAGGCCAACGATGGCATCCCCGGCTACGAAGGAGAACGGTCGCTGACCTCAGCTGAGGTTTGTTTCAGGAAGATCCTCGAATCTTTTGGGGTCAACAGGCCTACAGCAAACGAAATATTCAGGCATGGATATTCTAACATGAAGGCCATTGTAGACCTCGATTCAGAAGGGATCAAGTCCACTCTAGGGTCTCTAACCAAGGCAAAACACCATCTATGCCCGGATCCACAGGAAGTCTTTATTGGAAGGGCATTTGGCGATCGACTGAAGCTGTTCGTGGCTTGGATCAAATTCCAGCCTATGATAGGCGCAACGGCCACCGAAGTGGACTGGATCAAGGACCCAACGGTCGAGATGGATACACGGGAACGTTTGAGATCTACAAAGGAGGACGATGAAAATACGGCCGTTAAGGACCTAACACTACCCGACAAACTGACTACGATGTCAAAGTTCAGGGAATTTGATGAGAACTTACGTGAATACCTACGGCATAAGAGGGGTGTCACCAAGACATCCCTACTTTACACGATAAGACAACAATCTGCAGTTGGAGAAACCGACAGGTGTGGAACGGTCGGATCGGGCCCAGATGACACATACCCTGACTGGACTGAGTATGCAATAAGATGCACGATTCACGCCAACTCCCATTGGTCTAAAGACAACAATACTCTCTGGGGGATATTGTTTAAGCTGGTGGGATCCGGACCCGGTTGGTCCTATATACAAAGCTTTGGGACCAAACACGGGGTAGGGGGTGACGGCCGAAAGGCATACTTTGCCCTCTACTCTCAAGCCTATGAGGCAACCAACGTAAAACTAATTGTCGAAGCAAAAAGGCAGTTTATCCGGGAATCGGTGTACACGGGGGATTCCAAACACTACAACTTTGACAGGCACAAAAGGCTATGGCATGACGCAAAACAAACCTTGATAAGATACGGCGCATTCCCACCTGAGGACCAGTTTGTGTACGACTTCGTACGATCCCTACAGGATGTACGACTTGAACAATCCATCCCAAATGTAATAACAGAAGAATCGGACTATTACGCAAATTTTGAGAAGGCTTCGGCGTATCTTACTCGAATGCTCGGAGTAAAGAAACTCCAGAATCAACCACAAAAGAGGGGTAGGAATGTGTCAGCCTTCACTAACAACAAAAAGAGGAAAGGTGACAACAAACGCGGCAACTTCTCTTCCAACAAGCCACAAGGCAACAACAACAACAACAACAACAATAGTGGTGGCTCAAAGCCACAACCAGGGACCTATAAAGGGCCCGTTGAATGCAAGTTCTATCCACAAGAAATATGGTTGAGCATGTCCCAAGAGCAGCAACAAAAAGTCCGAGCGCTAAAACAAGCAAGGAATGCAAGCAATAGCGGGGGCAACCAACAATCAAAAGTGGCAGCAGCCACAGCTACAAACCCTCCCAATACCCACAGTTCAGCTGGGAACCAGTTTGGCTGTCACAGCCACATTGGAAACGGGAATGGGAATTGATTCGCCGGCCGGGGCCTTAAGATAGAACCTCGGGTAGGCCGGCCGATAGTCCATCTCAAAGAGATGACCCAGTCATCCAGTGTTAAGCCAGGACGTTGCGAGCTGGATAGCCATGCAGACACGACTGCAGCTGGATCTAACATGGTATTACTCGATTCACTGGATTCTATCATGACATTTGCTGATGTTGCTCCATTTTCAGACGTGTACTCACCAATGAAAGATGTTCCTATTGCCCGTTGTGCTACTGCTTGGACAGACCCAACGGACGGTATCACATACATATTGGTATTCGGACAGGCCCTCTATTTCGGAGAATCATTGCAGCACAGTCTGATATGCCCGAACCAAATCAGAGAATGCAATTTGAATGTGGTCGAAGACATACCAAGAAGATACTGCAGTTCCTCCAGTCACAGTCTTATCTTTCGGGCCGACGGTTTCGAATTGGTAATACCATTGTTAGTTGATGGTGTTC
This sequence comes from Pseudo-nitzschia multiseries, assembly GCA_037355745.1. NCBI lineage: Eukaryota > Bacillariophyta > Bacillariophyceae > Bacillariales > Bacillariaceae > Pseudo-nitzschia > Pseudo-nitzschia multiseries. The sequence continues at coordinate 19,935,403 of CM074785.1, read as the reverse complement.
TGTCATACTTTGACACGCGGAAGCTGACACACCGGGAACTCGATACATGTGACCAAGTCCTTGCAACCGACACTCATACCTGGGACCCATACGCCCCCCACTTCAGAGAAGATGAAGAAGCAGCAACCGCGTCGTTCCCACGAGTAGTGGCCGCCCTCTCTGGAGGAGGATCGACTGGGACAACTGAATCGTGGATACGCTCCACAGACAACCCTATCCTCATCAATGTAAAACACAAGGATTATCGCCTCAGATACCTACAGAAAATCTGTACAACCCGTACTCAACGGCCGGGGTATACTCAACAAGAGATTGGCGACCGGTTACACTCAGCTTTTGTTAAGAGTACCGGGGACAGAGAAAGCTCGGAGATACTCCGAATTTCAGCTACCTCAACCAAAACTTCGATTTCCCTAACAGAGGAAGAGCTTGCCATCCAAAAGGAAGCAAAAGCTCGGACAAAAGAAAGGAAACTACTCCGCCGCCAACAGGATGTGATAGATAAGGAAACTTCCCTAGAGAAGAGATCATTTATCCGGCGTGGACAATGGGGACCTCCGATAAGGATTCCGGAGAAAGTGGACAGATATGATTCAGAGGCCATTGCAAAGATGTGGAACATCAGTGTTAAGAGGGCCGAAGAAACGATTAAAGTCACTACCCAGGAAGGCATAAGAAACCTTACACAACCAATCACCCGAAGGCTAAAGACCCAAAAGTGGAGAAACAGAAAAGTACTTAAGGGTCGGTGGTTCGCTGATACCATGAAGTTCAAAGTACCGAGTATCATTCGGAATGATACTGACGCACAGATCTTTACCAATGGGAAAGGATATGTGGCATTCTATCCAGTAAGAGGGGAGAAACGATGCCACGACGGACTATCTTGCTTCATAAATGAGGTAGGAATACCGGAACACCTTGTCACCGATGGGGCAAAGGCCCAAGGAAATCATGAGACACACAGCACCGGATGGACTAAACTTTGATCGGAGTATCGCATACGCCAAACCTACATACAGCCCCACTGTTGGTGGCAGAATACGGCAGAACACAGTGCAGGGGACCTAAGGAGATCAATACGATTAATGACTTCTAAGAAAGGAAGCCCGAGGAGGTGCTGGGCCTTTTGTGGAATGTTGGCGGCCGGAAGGTTAAGTAACACCGCATCTGGGGACCCATCTGCGATGGGAAGAACGGGGTTTGAGTTAGTCCATGGATATACTCCGGATATAACCCCATACATGATACACGACTGGTACGATTTCATCCGGTGGTACGACCTACAGGATAAGTCGGAGAAATACGGAAGATGGCTGGGCCCATGTGGAGATACTTATGGAGGTGGCGATTGTCACTACGTATTGTATAAGACTGGAAAAGTACACATAACAAACGGCACACGGCCTATATCTGAAGTGGAATGGAAACACCCAGACACTATCCTGCAGTTAGAGGAACACAACAAGCTACTTAATGAAAAGATCGGCGATGAGGCAAAGCCCTCGGATACTTACCTGGAAAACGAATTAGGGGAACCACCCTTGGGCCTATTCGATGGCAAATATGAGGGTGAGGACGAGGTACTTATGGCTGAACCAGAGGCGTCTTCCCCGGATATTGATGACTTAACCGACAATCTTGATGAGTACCTTGGAAGCCAAGTGCTACTGCAGATAGGGGACCAACGGATTCGCGGTACGGTTAATAACCGGTACAGGGACGCAAGCGGAATCCTAGTCGGAGAAAAGAATAACAATCCACTCCTAGACACAAGGTCCTACGAGGTTTCTATGCCGGACGGATCCATTGAGATCTACACAGCAAATGTGCTTGCGGAGAATCTCTATTCCTCCGTGGACAATGAGGGGCGCATGTACTGTCTTCTGAACGAGCTACTTGACTATGAAAAGGATAAAGAGGCTCTGACGGTACAACAGGCAACTATCACTACTAAGTCCGGACAAACTCGGACTAAGCCGACAACCAAAGGGTGGAGAATCCTGGTCAGTTGGAAAGATGGAACTTCCTCTTGGGCAAAGTTAAGTGACATGAAGGAAAGTTTCCCCGTCGAAACGGCCCTGTTTGCCAAGGATCAAGGCATAATAGATGAGCCAGCCTTCAAGTGGTGGGCCTACCGGGTAATTCGGAAAAAAGACCGGATTATCTCCAGCGCCAAGACCAAATATTGGACCAAATCCCATAAGTATGGGGTTAGACTACCAAAAACAATTGCTGAAGCAAGAAGGATAGATGAGGAATCCGGCAGTGACTATTGGGCCCGGGCTATTGCAAAAGAAATGAAGAACAATTTCATAGCTTTTGAGTTCAATGATGAGGACAAAGTACCGGTGGCACATACAAAAATCACTATGCACATGGTATTTGATGTGAAGATAGACTTAACTCGGAAGGCCCGACTCGTTGGGGATGGGCATAAAGTGCCCGAAATATCACGGGAGTATACATACTCAAGCGTGCCCAGCAGGGATTCGGTTCGGATGTTCTTCTTAGTTGCTGCACTTAATGACCTTGAGGTCTTAAGTGCTGACATCCAAAATGCATACTTAACCGCACCAATTAAGGAAAAGTACTACACAGTGGCTACACTGGAACAAGGATTTGCACCGGAGTTATGTGGAAGGCCCTGCAAAATTGTGAGAGCTCTGTATGGATTACCAGTAGCGGGCGCATCATTTCGATCTCATCTGTCTGAGCACTTAAGGGGACTTGGATATAAGTCTTGCAAGGCGGATTCAGATGTATATATGCGACCGGCTGTAAAGAAAGATGGCTCAGCATATTACGAATATTGCGTGGCATATGTGGATGACATCCTTGTATGTGGGATGGATCCGAAGTTCCAAATGGACGCAATCGAAAGACAGTTCAAACTGAAGGATGGAACTGTTGAACCACCCACTTTCTATCTAGGGGCGGATATTGGTAACACATCTGTTGATGGGGCCAAGTACTGGTCCATGTCTTCAACAAAGTATACCTCCAAAGCCGTTAAGTCTGTTGAAGAGGAATTGAGTAGGGGACAATATGCCTTCAAGGTACTCCCAAAATCCGCAAAATCACCATTGGCAACTGGGTATAGGCCCGAAATCGATGCCTCACCAGAACTTGGTCCAGAGAAACAAAACTATTACCAGGGTTTGATAGGTATACTCCGTTGGATATGTGAACTCGGAAGGCTAGATATTGTAATGCCTGTTTCACTTATGTCACGGTATCTTGCACAGGCCCGAGAAGGACATCTAAACCAATTGTTCCATTTGTTTGCATACTTAAAGAATTACAGCAAATCAAAGTTGGTGTTTGACTGTTCCATCCCAGAACTTGATGAATCAGTTTTCCATGAATGTGACTGGGCCGAATTCTATCCGGAAGCGGGGGAACTAATTCCTCCGGATATGCCCGAGCCACGAGGAAACTCCGTAACTACCACATGTTTTGTGGACGCCGACCATGCTGGTTGCAAGGCTACTAGGAGGTCTCATACGGGAATCATCATCTTTGTTAACAGGGCACCAATCCTATGGTTCTCTAAGAGACAAACAACTGTTGAAACATCCACGTTTGGCTCAGAGATCGTGGCACTCAAGATCGCAATCGAAATGGTAGAAGGCCTACGATATAAGCTCAGAATGATGGGCATACCTATAGAAGGACCAACCAACATGTATTGTGACAATGACTCGGTTGTTAAGAATGTAACACATCCGGAAAGCCCTTGCAAGAAGAAGCATAACAGCATTGCTTACCATAAGGCACGCGAATGCATTGCAGGAAAGATTATCCGGATTGGAAAGGAACCCGGTGAAACTAATATTGCAGATCTACTCACTAAACTTATGGGTGGGGTAAAGCTATTCTCCTTATGTAGGAGATGTATGTGGCGGTGCAAATAAGGGACCGGCCCTTAAGGTATCTTCTACAAGTACTTAACAGTACGAGTACGAAGACACGGGGACTCTAGAAAAGCGCCGGTAACAAACGTACAGACGTACGAACATTCGGGAATACACACACGAATGAGATAACACACACGTATGACTAACAGGCAAATAAGCGAGCCGACTCGCTGAATCGCTAACAGTAATAGAGCACCGATAGAGGTTCGATCTCAGAGGTCATCTTACACGTAATTGCTCACAAATCTAAATACTAATACTTGAAATCACTGAATACTGCTAGTAAGAATATCTAGCAGACTACACGTGTAAACGCGTAGTGACGAGAGGAAAAATAGACTATACGTGCCCACAGCACACGTAAATCGCTCCAACCGCGAATTCCCTTCTCCCTACGATTCATCCGAAAAATCCTAACAGCTACAGCAACTTTGCGTTGATCCCCGATCTACGAAAACTGCCCACACGTGTTTCTCATCATTCCAAAACCCAACGGCAATTGACTTTGAGAGTTGTTTTCTCGCCGATTTCTCCAATTCCACCAATTATCCTGGTACATCGTTGCCGGCTCTTTCTCCAGCGCTGGTCTTTCGGACGTTCCTTTCTTCGCAGCTCCGACAATCTAGAGATTAATTCCTTGAATCGCCTTCTCCGATTCATCCTTCGATTGATTATTTCACCATCGATCCTTCTTCAATCACGTCTCCTTCCAGCCACCCCATCAGACATACTCCAACTGCACAGATTCCAGATACTCCAACAGATGCAACCCTCTGATCGATTGCTTATTCCGCTAGACTCCTTTTGTACACTCCACTGACGAGTGTTCTTTTCGAACGACGCCCTCCACAATAATTTGTCAACTGTTTCCTCTAAGCTCCAATCCGCCACTACGATCTGTATTTTGTTTTCACCATGGCACAACGAACGCGGCAACGCTCATCTATTATCAGTATAAAGATCCTACCATCCAATTGGAATTCAGCATCCCATATCCATGCGAATTTGCTAAGGTTTACTACAGAAACAGTGGAGCAGCAGCTTCTGAGAAATCCAAACCCCTGGAATCATTGCCCACCATCGCGTCATATATCACTCGAGTGTTCTCTTCAACGGTTTGAAGCAATTCGACCCTAGAATCAATAGATCTCCCTTCCAAGTCTGATTCTTTATCCCGTCCGTGATATCCATCGGACATATATGGTCATCCACTCCACCCACACACGGTCCTATGATTCCTCCGCATCGCAACATTCGATCCCTCTTCCACAACTCACAATCTGATTTCTTGAGTTGTTCCTACTACGCCATGCCTAGCATTGCTGTCAGGAGTGCGCAACCGGTCAACGCGACGATCCGTTACCGGGTACAATCCAATCATCTCCCAATCGCTGATCAATCAATCTCTACGCAATACCGTCTCGCTTTGTCCCCAAGCTTCGATCATGATCGGTTCTGCAACCCTCCCCTCTATTTCAACCGAGGTTATCTATCACGGATTAGGGGGTGTAAACCACACTGAAGCACCTCGGCCAATTCTTTCTCCGATGATCTTCCAAGTATTTATTACATCAACAATCCCGCCAGACGACACGGTCTGAGAGTCGGCCTTTTCAACTCTACGATTTGATTCTTTGATTCTGTTTTGATACTACGGCTATAATTGATACCTTTGACTACTTGAATACACATCGTTTCCAACGATCTTGCAGCGGTTCAAGCTTCATTTGAGAATGGTAACGCTTCTACGATTTGACTCTACGATCAGATCTACAATCGATTACCACAATTTGCTCAATGGATTTCTACGTTCTGAATAATATCACACCGATACTACGATTGATCATCGGAACTGTATGGCTCCGACTCCCATGACTCACGATGTTCAATTGGTTCTATGCTTCGATCTGCGACCAATCGATACCGTTCACGTCTCTACCGTACGCACCCATATCGATTCTCCTGCATCATTAAGTCTCAATCTACGACCCAATGCGCCGATTATCCGCCAACCCTTGCGGGCCGCTATTCTTTCTCAGCCTTCATACTATGATGACACACGTATCTACGATCACCCAATTGTCTTTGTTTTGGATCAATCATCCTACTCGGTGTCTCCTATTCTACAATCCGATCTACCATCAAACAATCCACCCCTTCACATACTTCTTGGATACTAATCGCTTCCTCCGACCGGCGATTCCAGCTTTGCTTACACTTGGTAAACTCCGATTGTCTCCTACTTTTACGCCAATGCATTCTTCTCCCCTGCTTGTGCATCAAGGGGTGTATGTCCTACGCCCTAAAGCTTCTCCGTATAATCCACAACCATGGGATTTGACTAGCATGACACCCACTAGACCCATCTGCGCTACACTCTTATTGATACAGATACAAGTTGATGCTCCATTTTGGATCTATGACTCCATTCTCCCCTCAGTCTCCTTGCATTTCTTACCTGCAGCTTCCACCACCTGGAGCTACTACGCTTGCTTTATCCTACAACCTGACGTCTCCTCGACCCCGAGTTCAACTTTATTCTAACGCACTCATCCCACGCCGTCTGATTCAAGCATCATACGACTTGACGCAATCAATTATCCGCGTCCATCCACACCAAACCTTTTTAGCTCCCATTGGTCATGACCTGCCCTGTCGCCCTCCCGGCTCTCTTGCAGGGGAATTTTCTCCCGTCCAAGACAGCCATCATGACCGCCTGCAAGTCTTCCTTTCCAATTATGGGGCCCTTTCCAATTATGGGGCACTACTTATCCCTTCTCCACAATTTGAGATATGATATTACAGCGTGATCCCATGTCACGTCACAATCAAAAGCTCGTTGACATCTACGATCAAACGATTCCTATGATCCATCAACCTACGATTGAGCGATTTCTACTCCCCTTCTCCAAGCAATCAATTCTCGACGCTTACCTCCAAACTACGTTTGGTATTCTCAATGCTTAACTCCAAACTACGTTTGGTATCGATAGACCTCGATACCCGTCCCCTCTGTCGACAATCTCTGCATTTGAATCATTGGTTTTCCCTACGATAATCAATCGCCTCAACAACTGTCGTGAACCTAAGACTATCTACAATCAAGTTGGTACAAGGCAATTCTGATTCCCAAGCCATTCTCACCGTTTGATCCCTACTACCTACACAGCATTCAATTCTCCGATGCCCCAGTCTCCTTTCCAGGATACGCATCAATATTCTGTCTTGTCTCCAATTTGATTTAACAAGTTCCTTTTGATTCATATTATAGTCAATCCCTCTGGGTCGATCCCTATGTCGACTGTCAATCCCTCCTTCTCCACATTCGATCCTAGCTCAGCATCTCTTCTCCTCTCCGATTTTGGATTCCACTATGATCACTTCCTTCGACTCAGTCGGTACTCAAGACAATCAACTTCTTCAACATTGCCACTCTCGCCTCCACAGATATTCGTTTTGTCTATACGGCCCCTCTCTTCATAATTCTCCAATCTCATCTTCGAAGATATGACTCCCATCTGTTGAGATCCTCAACCGACCCTTCCTCTCCAGTTCAATCAATCCGTCCCATCGCTAATCAATTTTTGATTCTATTTGACAACTGAATTGAACCTACAACTACATTCGATTCTCACTATATCAATTCCCGCGATCTCCGACTTGATTCTTTCCTATGCTTGGCATTACTAGATCTCAACAGTCGTCCCCTTCGTCGATGTGCAATCTCTACATCCCACAATCATTCTGAGTCTTCCATTAATCCCCAATGACTCGATCCATCTCTGCGTTCAATTTTACTCTACAGGTTGAAGCAATTGATCCTGGAATCAATATATCCTCATTCCAAGTCTCCCGTTCGAATTCTATACTTGATCATTCTCACCTCCAAAGACATTCGGTTTTCAACTACAAGCATCAATCTCTCCTCTTTGACTGCGTCCTACGATCCTGTGAGCCTTCCATTCCGCTCCATAATCAATCAACCGCCATCAATACTTCTCACTCGAATTCTACGATCATATCTCCTCCTTGAGCTAATCCTCTTCTTCAATCAATCCCAAACGACTTGATCCGTCTTGTTCTTTCCCCACACACTTGATCCTACCCTGCACCGTGGACGATCAATCCTCACTGACTTGTTATGTCTCCAAGCGATTCCAATTCTACGTTCAATTGATCCTACGATTGATTGATACTTAACGAACCTGTTCCCAGCCTGGTTATACGCAGTGTTCCCAGAACCACTACGTACTCAATCACTTATCCTTGGTCATTAATGTTCCTCCTATCTCCCAATTGGATCCTCAAGATTGGATCGTACATGCGGAACGCGTCAGATAAACCTTGGGCTACTACCAAGGTTAAATCAATGCTGAAAGACACAAGCAAACGCTCAAATAAATAAAAAACAATTACTACATCATCGAGTTTAATACACGTTGATCTATTCCTCAAGCTCGATCAATACAAAAGACCTGCTCCATCAAGCGGTCAATCCTCGACGTTTGACTTCAGTCTACATATAACCGATCTCTTTTCCAAGCCTTCAATCGTATTATCGATTCCAAACATTCCACTTTGTCCCTACGGTTTATCCCCCATTCTCTTCCCTGTGATGAAAGGTTACTTCCTTTCTATTCCGCTCCATTGATATCCCATCCGTGATATCAGACATACATTCAACTCTATTCAATGACTTGCATCAGCGCCTCCACTCTTCTGGTGACCTACGACCTATGATTGATTGACACTCAACCTATTCCCAACCTGGGTCTAAGACCATCAATCTCCCCTCCGTCAAGATCTCGCCTCCCGAGCCTTCTGTTCAAATCCAATCAATACAGTCGATTCTTCCGTTCTCCTTCCTCATCGATGTCTCATGCTTCTCCATTATATGATTACAATCTTCCAAGTCTACATCCAAGATTATTAAGTTTTCACAGTTCTACAAGATGGAGAACCGACTAGTAATTCAACACCTCTTTTATCAATAAGTGTTGAATCAAGGGGTGTGTTGTCGGTTAAAAAATACGGCAACAGAAAAGTTCGGAAAACGTGACGACGAAACAAAGAAATCAACAGAGGTACAAATATTCAGCTTAGAATCGAACGCACCTCCACTACTTGGAAATCCTTAAGTGGTAAAAACAATATCACCTAAGGCTACAAACAAAAGAGGATAATCGGTTAGAAACAAGACATATCCAAAGACCCAACCAATAAGTGAACACTTGAAATCCTTAAGTATATTCAAAATGAATGTACTTGATATCCCGTGAGGAAACTACTTATTGCAATCAAGAAAATCAATACCGATTCTGAATGGGCCTCATTTATCTACCTACTCTACGAATAAGCATACGCCCCATCGAATGAAACACTTAACCTCATAAATGACCGATACCATCAAATGACCGATACAGTAAGACCGACACGACGCTAATACAGCAACAACAGTATCGGTACGACATTGGTAACAAATAACCCGGGGAAGATCTCTACCATGTAAAATACAGAGAGCCCCCAATACAGTATGAAATACTAAGTAAAATAAGAGCGTCTCTCTGAGCTCACATCTCTTTAAATTTCAATTATCCTATACCTTTCGGTCGATTTTTAGAGTTACAACAGGGTGGCAGTCGTGATTGTAGAAATATGGAATCTTACCACAATATCACTACTCGACCAACACTAGCCACCCATACTACGTCACACAAACAAGATTTGGGGTTCTTTTGGAATCACGCGCATATTTGGGCCGAACTCCATTGGTCCCCATTTGTAATTTCACCCTACTTATTTAAATTAATGTCAAACTCCTAATATTTTGATGCAGAGTACATTTTCCTACCCCGCTGGCATCTGTTTCCAAATTTGTGGCATGTTACTGAGTTTGATGCCTGAAACAAACAGTGCATGGCCGCAATTTCTCAATCTCAATCGGTTCCTCATTTTTATTGCTATTACTGGCTATCGTAAGACGTTACTAGTAACGATGGTCCGCACTCCTTTATATCAGGTTTATTGTAAACATTACGATTTGAATTCTCCTCCGATCACTAAAGGTAGGGGAAAGAAGAAGGTCACCAAGAAGATGAAACCAACCTTGTTTACAGCGTGGCTAAGAAAGAAAACAGGAGTAGTTGTTTCTCCCAGTCTTTTGGACCATATTTCGAATGATGCATCATGCTATTCTTATCACAAGCGATCTTCGGGTGTAGTCAATTTTGCATCTTGCGTATGCATTAGCAAATCAAAGAAGGTCAAGAATGCTACTCAACAATTAGGTCTAACAAACACCCGCAACGGTCCACAGAGTAGTGACGGCGTATTACCAGAGGTGCTCAACAATCAAGTTATGTACAACCCTTCTGTCAAACCGATTGGGCGTGCCTTGATTGGTCAAGAATTAACAAACATAGAGGAGGATGATGATACTGTTTCCGATGACAATTTTTTCTTTCCTAACGATGACAATGAGGAAGAAGGAAGTGAGAGCACAGAGGCCCCCCACTCTTTGAGTGAGAATGATGAAGAAGGCAACGGCATTGATGTTGATGATTCCCATTGTGATATAAATATGGCAATTATGATGCCCAATGCCAGGAGGCATGTATCAGATAAACGGTGTTCGAAGTGTAAAACGCGTACGAACGTAAGTTCGCACCTCGAGTGCCAGCAAGAAGATTTCGCACCTCAAGTGCGCGCGCATGGCGCGCGCCTGTCAGTGACGTCATTGCTTGCACCTCGAGGGGTGTCAGCGTCGTATTGGAATCAGCGTCGTATCGGAATCGCCGCACCTCAGCTAGTACCTCTACTGGTGATAACACAGATAGGTATCAAGCGCCCACACATACAAGATAGTAGTAGTACTCATAATTATTATTAACCCCGATTATTACAGTAACTGCATGCACCTCTGTCTATACATCATGGGGACCTCTAATAAACGGATGGTAAAGATCAAGTTAATGAAAATCATGCGGAATCATAGCATACCACTAGTTGCAGAGAAGGAATTGTACAAATGGGCTATCAAATTGGAGCGTCTCCATTTATTTTCATGGACAAAAGGCAACAACCTTGTACAGACTAGGTCAAGAGTTTTGACAGAGATTTCCGCAACTGTGCCTGAAATGAAAGGCGATGGGTTTGAACCTCATCTTATTGACTGGTGCTAAGAAATCAACAAGTACTGATGTTCTCATTTGTAAAGAAATCTACGTTTGATCATTTTGAAAAGCACTTCATTCCCTATTAACAAACGTCACATTGGTAAAAGAAGAAAACCTGTCTTTCCCCCATGCTGAAGACCCAACGTTACCAGTCCAGTTTCTGGAACTACAAGGCAATATTGATATAAACAAACTCCACCACAGTGAATGGTGGATCAATACTTGGGAAAAGAGATGCAAAAGAGATTCAAATGAAATTTTGGTGCCTATCATTCTCTACATGGATGGAATCGCAATTGACAATAGTGGTCAAACCACTCTTACCCCACTGAACATGACACTTGGCATATTCAACACCTTAACTTGGAACTGTTGGCCGGATGCTTGGGAAACTATATATTTTCATCCAACAGGCTCATGTGATAAAGGTAACGAATCAATTGACAATGTGAACAATCTTCACTCTGGCCTTCGTTGCGCTCTTTCATCTTTGAAAGAAGCCTGTAACCTAACAAATGGTATCAAGTGGTCTAACTTGCCTTGGAACAAGAAGACATGGTCCATTCAAATGAAATTTGCGGTCATATATTTCATAGGCAATACTCCCCAGCACAACCAACTTTGTGGATAGTTATCAAACAGCCAATACAAAGATGATCTGTAGGCATCGCAATTGTCCAAGAGCACTTGGTAACAACTCTCATGTGAATGCTCTGAAGGTTTCTCTTTCAATTGAAAGCGGGAACATGCAGGTGTCAAAGCACCAAAATGGGGAAGAGTATCAATCCGTTTGGCTATGGAAGATGTCCAATTTACTGCTCCAACGATGGAGGAAGGAGTGAATGTTGAACAGTATTTCAAGAATGTCTCCCACCACCGTGTTCATAACGGTAACGCGTTTTATGATCTTAATTTTGGAGAAAACCCACATGGACCGTATAGCAAGTTACTGTGGTGGTGCTGTTCAGAGGCAATCCGATTGTGATTTTCCATGTACCAATTTTTCTTAGTCAATACATACAGCAAAGAAGGAGGGGAACCAGTACATTGGCATGCTTTACATTCAGATACTCGCACTTTTGTCTGCTGAAGGTTGTCAATTGTTGTTGTCCCCAAGAACAACAACAAATCTTGAGAATAGGAGCAGAAAGTGTGAGGAAGAAACTGACGGACGTATCTACGCCCTTGAGTTGTTGTTGGGTATGGAAGAGTTCCTCAAACATGCTATAACATTTTATGAGGTTTTCAAAGAAGACAACAAGGGTGTTTTAAATCTTGACAAGATGGTTCTTGTTCATTTCATTAACTGTATAAATAAATACCTACAATGAAGTAAGGGAGAGGGTAACAATCTGGTGAAGAATCACATACTATATTTTCATTTATCACAGTACATGAGATTATTTGGTCCTCCAACGGGGTGGGACTCCGCAGCAAGTGAGAGCAACCATAAAACTGAAGTGAAGGCTCCCGCAAAGAGAACCCAACAAATCAAATCCACGTTAATCAAACAAACCTGCAAGCAAGTAATGGAATACCACACTACTGATTGACTCGACCGTGAATTTGATCTGTTTCATCACAAATCGTTTACAGGAGTAATTGATCCTACAGAGGGCAGGCCGGTCAGCCAGGTCTAAGTTTTCAATTTCAGGTATGGATGGTTTGCCTTACATGAAGTGGGACAAAAAGAAAAACACAAGTGTACCATGGTTTCCATCGGATCCTCTCAAATTTTGTTGCAACGTGGTTCTTCTGGCTGCGGGGAACAACACGCTTCGTGGATCCGCGGAGCACAAGAGGTATGACAATTATCATCGTATGGGGTTACTTTTTTGCGCTCATCCATCATTTAAGTCTGATTCTGGACAATTGTCCAACGTATGGTACGACTGGGAAAATTTTCAACTAGACCTACTTGACGGACAGTGGTCTGCAAGTTTATCCATGTCAGATTCTGTGCCTGCTACATCTTGAAGGCCCTTTCCCCCCTGGAAGCTCTGTCAGCGGGTTTGAATTAGTACACAATGGTTACTACGATGTTGCTTGTTCCTTTCTTTCTGTTGACCCAATCTTGAGCAAGAGGGCTCAAAGGAGAAGAGACCGCCATGCATTGGTGAAACAATGTGTGTTGTGCAACAAATTATATTATTATTTTCCTTCTGAATCCGATTCGTTGAGAGTCTGATTCAAGGGCTTCTGACGAACAGCAACGCTGTGTTAGTGTGTTAGTAGACGAACGATTGTACTCTACGCGTGACAATTGTGGTTGGATACTTTCGGCAACGGATAATCGGACTACAGGCGAGACTAGGGAAACGCCAGATCTCCTCTTGCTGTGACTTATTCAGATTGCAGCAGAGACAGACCTTAGTATGTAGATTACAGGTAGTTGGTAGCAACTAGTGTGAATTTTGGGATATAAATCAGTTGAATGTTAAAAGTATGAGATAAAGTGAAATCTTGCCGAAATGCAAGATATCTCTTTTATTGAGATGAATACGTTGCAACTGCTGTTGCGTAGTGCTGAGATTACTCGCTGATTATTTCCGTGCATGTATTAGTCGTTGACCATATATATTTGTATGCATGTATATGTATTGTGTGAGAATCACATGCCAACGGTTTTCTTCTCTTGTTCCGTTAGGAAGACTCCATGAAATGTTTATCATTAAGGTCAGGAATTGCTCCCGTAGCTCGTGTGATATTTTATGAAATCAGAGTTTGCTCACCGAAGAACAATGGCAATATCGTAAGACAGGGATTGCTCACCGTTTATGCGCGGTGGGAATCGATGCGCCGTGGGAACCGATATGCCGTGGGAATCGATTACTTAGATGAATACGGGACTCATTGATTCATGCGCATAGGAAATCTACCCTTTGGTAGCTTTGGTACTTCTGGTCACGAAAGGAATTTAATACTCCCCATGTTTCCTTGTGAAGGGTCATCACGCTCTACATGATGCTTCCATCATCTTGGAGAAGGTCGCCAGTATTGCCACAGAAGTGGAAGATGGGCCTGAGCAGTGGATACACAACTGAGTGACTCCAATGCTTGGTGAGAATGTCTGCACAGTTATCCTTACCTGGGACGTGCATCATTAAAATGAATCCTCTCGCTATCATGCTCCGTACGTAGTGAAACGATAGAATGTTATGACGTTTATGCAACCTTGCGTAAGGAAATGTCGACGTTTGGATCATCTTTTCGTTGTCACCCCAGGAGTATGAGATATCATGCACTCGTGTTCCGAGGTATCAGAATGAGTGGCGTAGATCGACAATCTGTTCAATGCAAGTTCTTCCTGCAACAAATTCAGCTCCAAAGGTGGCCGTTTCCGTAGTAGACTGCTTCTTCGAGAACCACATCATGGGAGTCTTGTTCGCGAAATGAAGAATGCCGGTAACTGCCTTGCCACTGAGAATATCATGCATGAGGTTGGCATCATAGAAGTGTGTTAACACTACTGTCTTTCCAAGCGGTGCAGGAGCGTCGTCGGGTAGCTCTTCAGAATGCTCCCCATAGACGGTGTTGGACCAGTCGATGGTGTCGGGTTTAGTCAATATAAAATCGGGCGGTTCCACGCGGAATCTGATTTTAAAATGTCTAAACTTGGAGATATATCCTATAGATACGTTTAGCACGTTCGAGATGCCCATCTCGTGGCTGAGCTCTGAAACTTGAGAGCGTCATCACGGCTGTTTGTACATCAAAACGCCCAATAGTGATGATCCATTGCAGTGAACCGATCATACTTTGATATTTCTGTATACCGGTTTCTTCAAGAAAGGCTGAGGAGTCCAATTCAGGACGATCGTTCTCCGCGATGGGTGATCGGAACCTAGTGCTAGGTTTGCATCCGAACATTTGTTCGTAAGATGCTTCCATCTTTTTGATGAACTTTATGGGATTCATGCACAGAACACCATGTTCGTCGCGCTCAAATCCACATCCTAAATGAAAGTTCATAGGTCCGGATCCCTTCAATTTGAAGTTATATGGTGACGATTGCAATATCTTCAAGAAGGAATTGGGATCTGCCATGCAGAGACATAGGTCATCGACATATGTGCATATAAGCTCATATACCCGTTCACCATGCTTGTTCGTTCCGGGTTTGAGGAATATTTCCGGTTCTGCGCGGGATCTTTCGAAGCCGAGTTCAATGAGACAAGCCGCGAGTAAGTCTCCAAAGCACTTGCCTGAAGACCTGAGACCATATAGGGCTTTGTAAATGACCAACAGGTGACCCTCCAACGATCCGAATTCGGGACCTGCCTTGATGCATACTTTCTCGCAGGTGACTGCTTCTAAGTAGAGGTTACCTATGTCGGTGCCCCATGCTTCTAGATCGTTGAGTTCAGCTAGGAATAGGCACATACGTAGACCGCGAAGAGATACGACGCCTGCGTAAACACTGTGGATAGGGGCCTCAGTGAGATTACCGTTAGCAACGAGGCGAGCCTTGTGTCTTCCGTCGTGTTTAACAGCGTATATCATGTGTACCTTGATCTGTTGGAATCCCGGGGGAATGGAGCTTGTCTTGTATACGCCTTTATCAATGAATGTATTGTATTCATTGAGTTGTGCCATTTCCAGAGTGGTGGCATCTTCCCATTTGGTGTTTCCGTTGGCTTGATCAAATTGGAGGGCTTCTTCGTGGTTACGAGGAACTTTGAATCCATATTGATACTGCGGAGTGGTACGGAAGGAACGTAGTTTGGCTTGGTGCACGAGTCGATCAAGTTTCTTGGTTCGTCGGGCTAGGTTGGTGATTCTCCTGAGACGTTTCCAACCTGGGAGATCAAGCAAGTTGTTGTCTTTCCCATATTTTGCAACGGTGACCGGGTCGTCGGCTGCAATGTTGGCCAGAGGTTCATATGTGCGTTCCATATTCTCCCATTCAATCCAGAGGTTATACTTGGAACCTTTGTATTGAGGATGCTTGTTATCCAGTGGACCTTGGTGTCCTAGGATGCGGCGAAACGACCAGAGTTTGCCGTCTTCTTGTGTTGAATCACGATGGATGTAATTCATGACGTCATTGTATGCAATGATATCATCGAGTTCGTCATCGGAGTGTTTGCACTTGAACTTGATGAAGTCTTTATTGCGTTCAAGACTGTCTTCAACATCGACAATGGTAAGACGCTTCCGGGTGCCGTCGAGATTGGTTACAAGGAAGGAACGTCCTTGTAGATCGGCAATCGGGATCGTAGGAATGGTAATGGGTTTACCGTCATCGTCAAATTGTGCGTTACCTTCTTCGTCGGTAACAACTACCTGTGATGGGTCTACGGAAGGAGTAGCTGGGTTTGTGTGTGGGGTAGCGACGTCACTAACATCAAAGTATGCTAATTCCGGTGGGTCAAAATCATCTTCAGTAAGGAGGACGCCGTCGGATGTCTTGCTGAAGATGTGTGTCGTAGGAGGACCATCAAGACTCTCCCCATAGTTGTTAGGGAGTGGAGAAGGTGACCAGCTAGGGCTGTCATCGACCTTCTTATAAAGAAAGCTCGGTAACGAGGGGTGGGCGGGTGGTTGAAGAATTGGTTGAGTGCCAGATGCGTGGAGCGTGGTATCTGTTTGTTTGTTGGGTGCAGATGGAACGGTGTCATCGGCGGTGTCAGAATCAGCAGGTGAACTGTTAGGGGAAACTGAGCTGTTTGGTTTAGTAGACTCGTCAATGAGTTTATTCTGATTGGTATGCTCCCCATGTTTGAAAGCTGGAGCTTCTCCAGTGGCGTATATACGGGGTAAGGAATCCTTTGCATTACGCCATTTGATGAAACCATCATCAGTAAATAAGGCCCGCGCGTTTGTTACGTGACTCAGGTGTAAGAGCAGATCGAACACCAGACCGGTCTAGTAACTTGTTGGTAACTGGATCCCAGATGCGAAAGCAGAGTCCATTGCCAACATGTTCGGCGATGCCGACGAAATGACCTAGGCGTTCGGTAGATTTGGTACCGAAAGGAGAGTCATTGGTCTTGAAATACACAGGTTCAAACCAGAAGAAACTGGTGTATGCGCTGATGTCGCCAAGTGTACCCGTGGCAATGAAGATCAGTTGTTTATCGGACAGCGTAGGGTCAGAGACAACATTGAGGAGACCCGCGACGTATGTCATGCACAGTAACCACATGTGTGGCGGTGTGCCGGTACGATCCATGACGCGATTGACAATGCGTTTGAACGTTTGGTATTGTCGTTCGAATTGATTCTGGTGTTGATGGTACGGTTCACTTTGCCAGAGTCCAATCCATAACATTTTGAGGTAATCCATGACTTTCTTACTTGATTGATAGTTACCGTGGTCACAAAGGAGGCGGATGGGCCTGCCCCATTTTCGAACAAAGTTCTGAAAGCAGGATAGGAAATCGCCGGTGGTACGCATTTCTTCAACGTGAATAATATGTGATTTGCGGCCAAAGAAGATCTGAGCAATCTTGGATCCACCATCAATTGCTGGGACATCTGAATAGACTGCATCGGACATAACATCGTCATTGAAGGGGCGAACGTTCATGGCCGGTTGAGGGGAATGAAACCGTTTGAAAATGTTACCATCAGGGCTAACCGCTAACGAACCGTATTGGGATTGAGTTTTCAAAAGTAGCTTTGATGCGATCGGTGGAAACCCAACAAAAGAAAGGTTTGAGGGATAAGTAGTCATGTTCGTTGGGGTATCTTTCGCGGGGCGTAGCTGCAATGCGTGTAGTGTCACTGGCTGTACAATCTGTCGGAAACGCAGTGACTGTTCCAGAGACTGCGGTTGGCGCGCAGCATGCGAGACGTTCTTGATGAGCGTAGTCAGTGGAAGTAAGCCAAAAGGAGCGATCGTTGTTCTTATGATCATCAATTGGAAGAAAGGGAGATCGGGTGGAATGGCTGGAATACGAGCTGAGGGATGTGACCGTGGAGGACCCGGGAGAAACAGATATATCGAATCCTTCAAGGCAGCGTGGGTTCCCATATTCGTCGTAATCGGCATAAGGGAGTTGCTGTGGTTGGGGAGGATATTTCTGGAGAAATTGTTTATCCTTTGCACTGATCGTGGTATCGAGAACAGATGGGTCCCAATGTTTATCGGACGTCATGATAACATGTGGTAGCGTGTCAAATTCGACAGTCGTATACTTTCGCATCGCAAGGTATGGTAAGCCGTGTCGTATGCTAAGAGGCAGTGCATAGCCATCGGAGGTGGTGATGACCTGTCCTCCGCCTGCTTTGATGGACGTGTCGTCTACAGTGAAAAAATATGCTTCCATCTGGCCGGATGACAATATAGAAGGATGTCGTCCTGTATAGGCACATTCATTGAAAATAAGAATGACGGGGCCTCTGTTCGACATGGAATATGCTCCGCATGTAGCAATGGGAATGTTTTGTACCTGATGATTGTTAATGCCGGTGACGTTAACATATCGTGGTGGAATATCCTTGGAGATGAGACACGCATCATTACCGATGATGCAGCCATTTGCGCCGCGATCGACCATGGCAAAACCAGGGCTAGTAACCGTAGTTTTGTGTATACGGTATGTGTATGACGTTACTATTACGGGACCATCATTAGGAAAGGTGAGATCATCCTCGGGAGTATACCACTGGTGAAAATTGGCGGAATACGATGGTGTTCCGACAGGTATTTGAGTGTCACCGTCCTTTTTGTACTGAATGTCAGGGTTGTTTGAAAGGAATCGAGCTGGATGCGCGGGTGACACGGAAGACTTGAGAGGTCGCTGGTCCTTAGACGAGGAAGTTGTGGATTTGTATACACCTAGGGATGCATAGAAAACGCCTCTACGATCATTCTCTACAGGAGGATGTAGGTCTGCTGCGGAATTGGCATGCTCATCCTTGGTCGAAGTACCGTCTTCTTGGAAAGATACCGAGTGTTCATGTTGGTATGCCTTCCGGGTAATGGGTTTGACACTGTTGGGGTCAGGTTGGTTAGTGTTAAGTAAGTCGTGTCGCAATGAGGCAACCACGATTTTCTTTCCTTCTGGAGAAAAACTGAGCCAACTCTTCATGTCCTGACGTGACAAGGCCTTCCATATGTTTGTAGGCAACCTTATGGTAGGGTCAGGGGTACGTCCAGCCTTGAACACAGCATAATCTTGATAGTCTCCTTTAAATTCGATGGGGAGAGCATAGTCCTCATGGTTTTGGATCGAGTCAGAAGAGAAATCATGAACGTGTGCACGTACGGTCGATCGAGGAGCAGACATCGCAGACTGGGAATCAAGTCGAGTTGCTTCGAGTAAAAGCGTGATTTTAAGATCGTGGATAGCAGCGGCTTTGGCAACTGCATCCGTTACGGTGCTATTCGTCCCACCCGGATCCTTGACTTTGGCAAACTGTTCGCTTAGCTGGAAGCTGGAATAACATGCCTGACACAATGCTGATTTTACGGTATGGTACTCAAGGGGCTTGTTGGGAGGACGGAGCTTGTTGAGGTGATTCAATTCATCAAACCAATATGTGATGAATTTCACTTTGGATTCCTTCCAATTGTTGAGGTTCAACTTGAGCAACGCTTGTAGCTGAGTCGAGTTGTCATATACCTTTGCTTTTGATTGGCTATGAAGGTTTACGAAGTCGAAGTAGGCCTGGCGTCCATCACGAGTGGTAGAATGACTGTGTACACATGATGCAGAAAGGTCACTCTTGAAGACTTCCAACATTAGTACCCAGAAGAAGGCACATTGTTTGACGTAGAGATCACGGGTGTAACCCACAAGCGTGGCTGGAGGCCAAGTTTCATCGAGGAATGTCTCTGTATCGATGTCGTATGCCTCGAGTTTAGCTTTGAAACCAACGAGCCAGTGTTCGAATCTCGAGTCATTCGTGAGGGGTGTAAAGGACTTTTCATCTCGTGCTTTTCGGCACCATGATTCGTACTTTACCTGCTGAGGGGACTTTTTGTTACTTCCCGCCGGAGGAGGTGGTGGGTTCAGAGCAGATTCGTTACGTAAGCGTTGGGCACGCTCTCCGCGGAATGCCTGGAATTCCTTGTATGTATATGACTTTACATCTTTCCAGTCCTTCTCGTCTTCTTCTAGGTCGACACCTTCTTCTTGTAGGTCGATAGCGAAATCCGCAAGTGCTTCTATGCTCCTTTGGATGGATCGAGGGATATGCGTTGCCAATCCTTGCTCCATATAGGTAAGTTCTTGTGCAAAATCCGGTTCGATAAGTGCGTCGAGGAACGACTTCCACTCACATAATCCGCCTTCTTTGAGAGCTAGGCACAACTTGCTAGTAATGTCACTTGTTACGTTGAGTAATGATATGAGTATCTTTCTCATATCAGCATCGAAGCTGGGAAAGCGTTCGATAGTGGTGACTTCGGCGTCATTCTTCTCTTCGCCTCCGAGTGCATTGCCGGGCATCAACGGTATGTTCGGCATCTGTGGTGGTTCGGAGCCTTGGAAAGAATTAGTGCTTTGCAGGGGCCCTGTGGAGTTGTTGCGTACGTAGTTATTGTATGTATTGTAAGTATGTGTCAGTAAAGTTATGGTAAGAAGTTCTACGATTAAAATATAACTCAGTCACGAACCCAAAAATCCACTAGGTTTGAGCACTGTGCAAATCCTGCAAGTCCACGACCAAAATAAAACTCAGTCATCAATTCAAAAACCAACCAGATTTTAGCACAGTGCAAATCCTGCCAATTCCCGACTAAAATATAACTCAGTCATCAACCCAAAAACCCACCAGATTTTAGCATTGTGCAAATCCTGCCAGTCCCCGATCAAAATATAACGCAGTCATCAATCCAAAAACCAACCAGATTTGAGCACAGTGCAAATCCTGCCAATTCCCGACTAAAATATAACTCAGTCAATAACCCAAAAACCCACCAGATTTTAGCATTGTGCAAATCCTGCCAATCCACGACTAAAATATAACGCAGTCATCAATCCAAAAACCAACCAGATTTGAGCACAGTGCAAATCCTGCCAATTCCCGACTAAAATATAACTCAGTCAATAACCCAAAAACCCACCAGATTTTAGCATTGTGCAAATCCTGCCAGTCCCCGATCAAAATATAACGCAGTCATCAATCCAAAAACCAACCAGATTTGAGCACAGTGCAAATCCTGCCAATTCCCGACTAAAATAAAACTCAGTCATCAACCCAAAATTCAACCAGATTTGAACACAGTGCAAATCTTTCAGTCCCTAACCAACATATAATTAAATTGTCAACCCTAAAACAAAAACCCACAGAGATTTAGACACAGTGCAAATCTTTCCAGTCCCTAACCAAAATATAACTCAATCATCAACCCAAAAACACACCTGATTTTAACACAGTGCAAATCCTGCCAGTCCCCAACCAAAATATAATTCAGTCATCAACCCAAAAACCAACCAGATTTAGCACAGTGCAAATCCTGCCAATCCCGGACTAAACTATAATTCAGCCATCAACCAAAAAACAAACCAGATTTGAACATAGTGCAAATCTTTTCAGTCCCGAACCAAAATATAATTAAATCGTCAATTCTAAAACCCACCAGATTTAGACACAGTGCAAATCTTTCCAGTCCCTAACCAAAATATAACTCAGTCATCAATTCAACAAAAACCAACCAGATTTTAGCACAGTGCAAATCCTGCCAAATCCCGACTAAAATATAACTCAGTCAATAACCCAACAACCCACCAGATTTTAGCATTGTGCAAATCCTGCCAATCCACGACTAAAATATAACGCAGTCATCAACCCAAAAACCCACCAGATTTTAGCACAGTGCAAATCCTGCCAATTCCCGACTAAAATTTAACTCAGTCATCAACCCAAAAACCAACCAGATTTGAACACAGTGCAAATCTTTCAGTCCCTAACCAAAATATAATTAAATCGTCAACCCTAAAACAAAAACCCACCAGATTTAGACACAGTGCAAATCTTTCCAGTCCCTAACCAAAATATAACTCAGTCATCAATTCAAAAACCAACCAGATTCTAGCACTGTGCAAATCCTGCCAGTCCCCGACCAAAATATAATTCAGTCATCAACCCAAAAACCAACCAGATTTAGCACAGTGGAAATCCTGCCAATCCCGGACTAAAATATAATTCAGCCATCAACCAAAGAACAAACCAGATTTGAACACAGTGCAAATCTTTTCAGTCCCGAACCAAAATATACTTAAATCTTCAATTCTAAAACCCACCACATATAGACACAGTGCAAATCTTTCCAGTCCCTAACCAAAATATAACTCAGTCATCAATTCAAAAACCAACCAGATTTTAGCACAGTGCAAATCCTGCCAATTCCCGACTAAAATATAACTCAGTCATCAACCCAAAAACCCACCAGATTTGAACACAGTGCAAATCTTTCCAGTCCCTAAGCAAAATATAACTCAGTCATCAACCCAAAACCCAACCACATTTGAGCACAGTGCAAATCCTGCCAATCCCCGACTAAAATATAACTCAGTCATCAACCCAAAAACAAACCAGATTTTAGCACTGTGCAAATCCTGCCGTTCCCCGATCAAAATATAACGCAGTCATCAACCCAAAAACACACAAGATTTTAGCACAGTGCAAATCCTGCCAATTCCCGACTAAAATATAGCTCAGCCATCAACCCAAAAACCAACCAGATTTGAACACAGTGCAAATCTTTTCAGAACCGAACCAAAATATAATTAAATTGTCAACCCTAACACTCACCAGATTTGAACACAGTGCAAATCTCTCCAGTCCCTAACCAAAATATAACTCAGTCATCAATTCAAAAACCAACCAGATTTTAGCACAGTGCAAATCCCGCCAATTCCCCACTAAAATATAACTCAGTCATCAACCCAAAAACCCACCAGATTTTAGCACTGTGAAAATCCTGCCAGTCCCCGACTCAAATATAACGCTGTCATCAACCCAAAAACCCACCAGATTTTAGCACAGTGCAAATCCTGCCAATTCTGGACTAAAATATAAGTCAGTCATCAACCCAAAAACCAACCAGATTTGAACACAGTGCAAATCTTTTCAGTCCCGAACCAACATATAATTAAATCGTCAATTCTAAAACCCACCAGATATAGACACAGTACAAATCTTTCCAGTCCCTAACCAAAATATAACTCAGTGATCAATTCAAAAACCAACCAGATTTTAGCACAGTGCAAATCCTGCCAATTCCCAACTAAAATATAACTCAGTCATCAACCCAAAAACCCACCAGATTTGAACACAGTGCAAATCTTTCCAGTCCCTAATCAAAATATAACTCAGTCATCAACCCAAAACCCAACCAGATTTTAGCACAGTGCAAATCCTGCCAATCCCCGACTAAAATATAACGCAGTCATCAACCCAAAAACCAACCAGATTTGAACACAGTGCAAATCTTTCCAGTCCCTAACCAAAATATAATTAAATCGTCAACCCTAAAACCCACCAGATTTAGACACAGTGCAAATATCTCCAGTCCCTAACCAAAATATAATTCAGTCATCAATTCAAAAACCAACCAGATTTTAGCACAGTGCAAATCCTGCCAATTCCCGACTAAAATATAACTCAGTCATCAACCCAAAAACCAACCAGATTTGAACACAGTGCAAATCTTTCAGTCCCTAACCAACATATAATTAAATCGTCAACCCTAAAACAAAAACCCACCAGATTTAGACACAGTGCAAATATCTCCAATCCCTATCCAAAATATAACTCAGTCATCAATTCAAAAACCAACCAGATTTTAGCACTGTGCAAATCCTGCCAGTCCCCGACCAAAATATAGTTCAGTCATCAACCCAAAAACCAACCAGATTTTAGCACAGTGCAAATCCTGCCAATCCCGGACTAAAATATAATTCAGCCATCAACCAAAGAACAAACCAGATTTGAACACAGTGCAAATCTTTTCAGTCCCGAACCAAAATATACTTAAATCGTCGACCGTAAAACCCACCACATATAGACACAGTGCAAATCTTTCCAGTCCCTAACCAAAATATAACTCAGTCATCAATTCAAAAACCAACCAGATTTTAGCACAGTGCAAATCCTGCCAATTCCGGACTAAAATATAACTCAGTCATCAACCCAAAAACCCACCAGATTTTAGCACAGTGCAAATCCTGCCAATCCCCGACTAAAATATAACTCAGTCATCAACCCAAAACACAACCAGATTTGAACACAGTGCAAATCTTTTCAGTCCCTAACCAAAATATAATTTAATCGTCAACCCTAAAACCCACCAGATTTAGACACAATGCAAATCTTTCCAGTCCCTAACCAAAATATAACTCATTCATCAACCCAAAAACCCACCAGATTTGAACACAGTACAAATCCAACTGATTTGAAGTCAGTGCAAATTCTGCTGATCCCCGACCAAAATATAACTCAATCATCAACACAAAAATCCACCAGATTTGAACACAGTGCAAATCTTTCCAGTCCCTAATCAAAATATAATTCAGTCGTCAACCGAAAACCCCACCAGATTTGAACACAGTGCAAATCTTTCCAGTCCCTAACCAAAATATAACTCAGTCATCACTGCTTCGTGTACAATGTGCGACGTGCATATGCCAGCGTAGGGATTGTGTTCAATTCCGTTCCTGTTCCTTCTTGTGTGCAAGCCTTCTTAGAGCTTGCGACTGTTAATCTATTATTTTCCTTCTGAATCCGATTCGTTGAGAGTCTGATTCAAGGACTTCTGACGAACAGCAACGCTGTGTTAGTGTGTTAGTAGACGAACGATTGTACTCTACGCGTGACAATTGTGTTTGGATACTTTCGGCAACGGATAATCGGACTACAGGCGAGACTAGGGAAACGCCAGATCTCCTCTTGCTGTGACTTATTCAGATTGCAGCAAGACAGACCTTAGTATGTAGATTACAGGTAGTTGGTAGCAACTAGTGTGAATTTTGGGATATAAATCAGTTGAATGTTAAAAGTATGAGATAAAGTGAAATCTTGCCGAAATGCAAGATATCTCTTTTATTGAGATGAATACGTTGCAACTGCTGTTGCGTAGTGCTGAGATTACTCGCTGATTATTTCCGTGCATGTATTAGTCGTTGGCCATATATATTTGTATGCATGTATATGTATTGTGTGAGAATCACATGCCAACGGTTTTCTTCTCTTGTTCCGTTAGGAAGACTCCATGAAATGTTTATCATTAAGGTCAGGAATTGCTCCCGTAGCTCGTGTGATATTTTATGAAATCAGAGTTTGCTCACCGAAGAACAATGGCAATATCGTAAGACAGGGATTGCTCACCGTTTATGCGCGGTGGGAATCGATGCGCCGTGGGAACCGATATGCCGTGGGAATCGATTATTTAGATGAATACGGGACTCATTGATTCATGCGCATAGGAAATCTACCCTTTGGTAGCTTTGGTACTTCTGGTCACGAAAGGAATTTAATATATATTTCTTTGACTGCAATGCGATTGAGTCTGAAATTGCTGTGGTCCAAAACCTTGGTAGGAAAGATCACTACTTTGTCCTTGGAAATAGGGAATGATGGTTGTTTCATTTCTGTGACACAATGGCTGGTTTAGAAACAAAAAGAATGGAGTCGATAGTGAAAGCCAGGGAAATCAGTAATGATTTGTAATCCTACTTTCAACGGCGGTGCAGGTAAGTGACGGTGAGGATTCCATTTTTGAATTCTTCAATTGCAAGTTAGTACACAACTTTCTTTATTGGTACAACTCCAACACTGTTTATTTCAACATGGTCAACTGTCATTTCATTTTTGTTTAAACCCGGAACGGTGTATAACAAGAAATAAGCTCAATGTTTGGAACGCCTTTGCAGGGTTAAGTGTCTTGAAAGGGCGTTTTGGATTTAATTGCCTAAATGTCTGCAACGGCGTTGCAGATTGAATTCCCTTGAGTGGAAAATAAGCACAATGTCCGTAATGCTGTGGCAGGGTTGAGTGTCTGGAACGGCGTTGCATATTAAATTCCTTTCGTGACCAGAAGTACCAAAGCTACCAAAGGGTAGATTTCCTATGCGCATGAATCAATGAGTCCCGTATCCATCTAAGTAATCGATTCCCACGGCATATCGATTCCCACGGCGCATCGATTCCCACCGCGCATAAACGGTGAGCAATCCCTGTCTTACGATATTGCCATTGTTCTTCGGTGAGCAAACTCTGATTTCATAAAATATCACACGAGCTACGGGAGCAATTCCTGACCTTAATGATAAACATTTCATGGAGTCTTCCTAACGGAACAAGAGAAGAAAACCGTTGACATGTGATTCTCACACAATACATATACATGCATACAAATATATATAGTCAACGACTAATACATGTACGGAAATAATCAGCGAGTAATCTCAGCACTACGCAACAGCAGTTGCAACGTATTCATCTCAATAAAAGAGATATCTTGCATTTCGGCAAGATTTCACTTTATCTCATACTTTTAACATTCAACTGATTTATATCCCAAAATTCACACTAGTTGCTACCAACTACTTGTAATCTACATACTAAGGTCTGTCTCGCTGCAATCTGAATAAGTCACAGCAAGAGGAGATCTGGCGTTTCCCTAGTCTCGCCTGTAGTCCGATTATCCGTTGCCGAAAGTATCCAAACACAATTGTCACGCGTAGAGTACAATCGTTCGTCTACTAACACACTAACACAGCGTTGCTGTTCGTCAGAAGTCCTTGAATCAGACTCTCAACGAATCGGATTCAGAAGGAAAATAATAGATTAACAGTCGCAAGCTCTAAGAAGGCTTGCACACAAGAAGGAACAGGAACGGAATTGAACATAATCCCTACGCTGGCATATGCACGTCGCACATCGCACAAGAAGCAGTTCCCATTCTCAGTTACCATGCACTTCCTTCCAAGGCTCCGAACCACCACAGATGCCGAACATACCGGTACCGGTAATGGCCGTCAATGCACTCGGAGGCGAAGAGAAGAATGACGCCGAAGTCACCACTATCGAACGCTTTCCCAGCTTCGATGCTGATATGAGAAAGATACTCATATCATTACTCAACGTAACAAGTGAGATTACTAGCAAGTTGTGCTTAGCTCTCAAAGAAGGCGGATTATGCGAGTGGAAGTCGTTCCTCGACGCACTTATCGAACCGGATTTTGCACGCGAACTTACCTATATGGAGCGAGGATTGGCAACGCATATCCCTCGATCCATCCAAAGGAGCATAGAAGCACTCGCGGACTTCGCTATCGACCTACAAGAAGAAGGTGTCGACCTAGGAGAAGATGAGAAGGACTGGAAAGATGTACAGTCATATACATACATGGAATTCCAGGCATTCCGCGGAGAGCGTGCCCAACGCTTACGTAACGAATCTGTTCTGAACCCACCACCTCCTCCAGCGGGAAGTAACAAAAAGTCCCCTCAGCAGGTAAAGTACGAATCATGGTGCCGAAAAGCACGAGATGAAAAGTCCTTTACACCCCTCACGAATGACTCGAGATTCGAACACTGGCTCGTAGGTTTCAAAGCTAAACTCGAGGCATACGACATCGATACAGAGACATTCCTCGATGAAACTTGGCCTCCAGCCACGCTTGTGGGTTACACCCGTGATCTCTACGTCAAACAATGTGCCTTCTTCTGGGTACTAATGTTGGAAGTCTTCAAGAGTGACCTTTCTGCATCATGTGTACACAGTCATTCTACCACTCGTGATGGACGCCAGGCCTACTTCGACTTTGTAAACCTTCATAGCCAATCAAAAGCAAAGGTATACGACAACTCGACCCAGCTACAAGCGTTGCTCAAGTTGAACCTCAACAATTGGAAGGAATCCAAAGTGAAATTCATCACACATTGGTTTGATGAATTGAATCACCTCAACAAGCTCCGTCCTCCCAACAAGCCCCTTGAGTATCACACTGTAAAATCAGCATTGTGTCAGGCATGTTATTCCAGCTTCCAGCTAAGCGAACAGTTTGCCAAAGTCAAGGATCCAGGTGGGACGAATAGCACCGTAACGGATGCAGTTGCCGAAGCCGCTGCTATCCACGATCTTAAAATCACGCTTTTACTCGAAGCAACTCGACTGATTCCCAGTCTGCGATGTCTGCTCCTCGGATCGACCGTACGTGCACACGTTCATGATTTCTCTTCTGACTCGATCCAACACCATGATGACTATGCTCTTCCCATCGAATTTGAAGGAGACTATCAAGATTATGCTGTGTTCAAGGCTGGACGTACCCCTGACCCTACCACAAGGTTGCCTACAAACATATGGAAGGCCTTGTCACGTCAGGACATGAAGAGTTGGCTCAGTTTTTCTCCGGAAGGCAAGAAAATCGTGGTTGCCTCATTGCGACACGACTTACTTAACACTAACCAACCTGACCCCAACAGTGTCAAACCCATTACCCGAAAGGCATACCAACATGAACACTTGGTATCTTTTCAAGAAGACGATACTTCGACCAAGGATGAGCATGCCAATTCCGCAGCAGACCTACATCCTGCTGTAGAGAATGATCGTAGAGGCGTTTTCTATGCATCTCTAGGTGTATACAAATCAACGACCTCCTCGTCTAAGGACCAGCGACCTCTCAAGTCTTCCGTGTCACCCGCGCATCCAGCTCGATTCCTTTCAAACAACCCTGACATTCAGTACAAAAAGGACGGTGACACTCAAATACCTGTCGGAACACCATCGTATTCCGCCAATTTTCACCAGTGGTATACTCCCGAGGATGATCTCACCTTTCCTAATGATGGTCCCGTAACGTCATACACATACCGCATACACAAAACTACGGTTACTAGCCCTGGTTTTGCCATGGTCGATCGCGGCGCAAATGGCTGCATCATCGGTAATGATGCATGTCTCATCTCCAAGGATATTCCACCACAATATGTTAACGTCACCGGCATTAACAATCATCAGGTACAAAACATCCCCATTGCTACATGCGGAGCATATTCCATGTCGAACAGAGGCCCCGTCATTCTTATTTTCAATGAATGTGCCTATACAGGACGAAATCCTTCTATATTGTCATCCGGCCAGATGGAAGCATATTTTTCCACTGTAGACGACACGTCCATCAAAGCAGGCGGAGGACAGGTCATCACCACCTCCGATGGCTATGCACTGCCTCTTAGCATACGACACGGCTTACCATACCTTGCGATGCGAAAGTATACGACTGTTGAATTTGACACGCTACCACATGTTATCATGACGTCCGATAAGCATTGGGACCCATCTGTTCTCGATACCACGATCAGTGCAAAGGATGAACAATTTCTCCAGAAATATCCTCCCCAACCACAGCAACTCCCCTATGCCGATTACGACGAATATGGGAACCCACGCTGCCTTGAAGGATTCGATATATCTGTTTCTCCCGGGTCCTCCACGGTCACATCCCTCAGCTCGTATTCCAGCCATTCCACCCGATCTCCCTTTCTTCCAATTGATGATCATAAGAACAACGATCGCTCCTTTTGGCTTACTTCCACTGACTACGCTCATCAAGAACGTCTCGCATGCTGCGCGCCAACCGCAGTCTCTGGAACAGTCACTGCGTTTCCGACAGATTGTACAGCCAGTGACACTACGCGCATTGCAGCTACGCCCCGCGAAAGATACCCCAACGAACATGACTACTTATCCCTCAAACCTTTCTTTTGTTGGGTTTCCACCGATCGCATCAAGGCTACTTTTGAAAACTCAACCCAATACGGTTCGTTAGCGGTTAGCCCTGATGGTAACATTTTCAAACGGTTTCATTCCCCTCAACCGGCCATGAACGTTCGCCCCTTCAATGACGATGTTATGTCCGATGCAGTCTATTCAGATGTCCCAGCAATTGATGGTGGGTCCAAGATTGCTCAGATCTTCTTTGGCCGCAAATCGCATATTATTCACGTTGAAGAAATGCGTACCACCGGCGATTTCCTACCCTGCTTTCAGAACTTTGTTCGAAAATGGGGCAGGCCCATCCGCCTCCTTTGTGACCACGGTAACTATCAATCAAGTAAGAAAGTCATGGATTACCTCAAAATGTTATGGATTGGACTCTGGCAAAGTGAACCGTACCATCAACACCAGAATCAATTTGAACGACGATACCAAACGTTCAAACGTATTGTCAATCGCGTCATGGATCGTACTGGCACACCACCACACATGTGGTTACTGTGCATGACATACGTCGCGGGTCTCCTCAATGTTGTCTCTGACCCTACGCTGTCCAATAAACAACCGATCTTCATTGCCACGGGTATAATTGGCGACATCAGCGCATACACCAGTTTCTTCTGGTTTGAACCTGTGTATTTCAAGACAAATGACTCTCCTTTCGGTACCAAATCTACCGAACGCCTAGGTCATTTCGTCGGCATCGCCGAACATGTTGGCAATGGACTCTGCTTTCGCATCTGGGACCCAGTTACCAACAAGTTACTAGACCGGTCTGGTGTTCGATCTGCTCTTACACCTGAGTCACGTAACAAACGCGCGGGCTTATTTACTGATGATGGTTTCATCAAATGGCGTAATGCAAAAGATTCCTTACCCCGTATATACGCCACTGGAGAAGCTCCAGCTTTCAAACATGGGGAGCATACCAATCAGAATAAACTCATTGACGAGTCTACTAAACCAAACAGCTCAGTTTCCCCTAACGGTTCACCTGCTGATTGTGACACCGCCGATGACACCGTTCCATCTGTACCAACAGATACCACGCCCCACGCATCTGGCACTCAACCAATTCTTCAACCACCCGCCCACCCCTCGTTACCGAGCTTTATTTATAAGAAGGTCGATGACAGCCCAAGCTGGTCACCTTCTCCACTCCCTCACAACTATGGGGAGAGTCTTGATGGTCCTCCTACGACACACATCTTCAGCAAGACATCCGACGGCGTCCTCCTTACTGAAGATGATTTTGACCCACCGGAATTAGCATACTTTGATGTTAGTGACGTCGCACCTCCACACACAAACCCCGCTACTCCTTCCGTAGACCCATCACAAGTAGTTGTTACCGACGAAGAAGGTAACGCACAATTTGATGATGACGGTAAACCTATTACCATTCCTACGATCCCGATTGCCGATCTACAAGGACGTTCCTTCCTTGTAACCAATCTCGACGGCACCCGGAAGCGTCTTACCATTGTCGATGTTGAAGACAGCCTGGAACGCAATAAAGACTTCATCAAGTTCAAGTGTAAACACTCCGATGACGAACTCGATGATATCATTGCATACAATGACGTCATGAATTACATACATCGTGATTCAACACAAGAAGACGGCAAACTCTGGTCGTTTCGCCGCATCCTAGGACACCAAGGTCCACTGGATAACAAGCATCCTCAATACAAAGGTTCCAAGTATAACCTCTGGATTGAATGGGAGAATATGGAACGCACATATGAACCTCTGGCCAACATTGCAGCCGACGACCCGGTCACCATTGCAAGATATGGGAAGGACAACAACTTGCTTGATCTCCCGGGTTGGAAACGTCTCAGAAGAATCACCAACCTAGCCCGACGAACCAAGAAACTTGATCGACTCGTGCACCAAGCCAAACTACGTTCCTTCCGTACCACTCCACAGTATCAATATGGATTCAAAGTTCCTCGTAGCCACGAAGAAGCCCTCCAATTTGATCAAGCCAACGGAAACACCAAATGGGAAGATGCCACCACTCTGGAAATGGCACAACTCAATGAATACAATACATTCATTGATAAAGGCGTATACAAGACAAGCTCCATTCCCACGGGATTCCAACAGATCAAGGTACACATGATATACGCTGTTAAACACGACGGAAGACACAAGGCTCGCCTCGTTGCTAACGGTAATCTCACTGGGGCCCCTATCCACAGTGTTTACGCAGGCGTCGTATCTCTTCGCGGTCTACGTATGTGCCTATTCCTAGCTGAACTCAACGATCTAGAAGCATGGGGCACCGACATAGGTAACGCCTACTTAGAAGCAGTCACCTGCGAGAAAGTATGCATCAAGGCAGGTCCCGAATTCGGATCGTTGGAGGGTCACCTGTTGGTCATTTACAAAGCCCTATATGGTCTCAGGTCTTCAGGCAAGTGTTTTGGAGACTTACTCGCGGCTTGTCTCATCGAACTCGGCTTCGAAAGATCCCGCGCAGAACCGGAAATATTCCTCAAACCCGGAACGAACAAGCATGGTGAACGTGTATATGAGCTTATATGCACATATGTCGATGACCTATGTCTCTGCATGGCAGATCCCAATTCCTTCTTGAAGATATTGCAATTGTCACCATATAACTTCAAACTGAAGGGATCCGGACCTATGAACTTTCACTTAGGTTGTGGATCTGAGCGCGACGAACATGGTGTTCTATGCATGAATCGGGGACACTCAGTTGTGTATCCACTGCTCAGGCCCATCTTCCACTTCTGTGGTAATACCGGCGACCTTCTCCAAGATGATGGAAGCATCATGTAGAGCGTGATGACCCTTCACAAGGAGACATGGGGAGTATTAAATTCCTTTTGTGACCAGAAGTACCAAAGCTACCAAAGGGTAGATTTCCTATTCGTACGAATCAATGAGTCCCGTATCAATCTAAGTAATCGATTCCCACGGCATATCGATTCCCATGGCGCATCGATTCCCATCGCGCATCAACGGTGAGCAATCCCTGTTTTACAATATTGCCATTGTTCTTCGGTGAGCAAACTCTGATTTCATAAAATATCACACGAGCTACGGGAGCAATTCCTGACCTTAATGATAAACATTTCATGGAGTCTTCCTAACGGAACAAGAGAAGAAAACCGTTGACATGTGATTCTCACACAATACATATACATGCATACAAATATATATGGTCAACGACTAATACATGTACGGAAATAATCAGCGAGTAATCTCAGCACTACGCAACAGCAGTTGCAACGTATTCATCTCAATAAAAGAGATATCTTGCATTTCGGCAAGATTTCACTTTATCTCATACTTTTAACATTCAACTGATTTATATCCCAAAATTCACACTAGTTGCTACCAACTACTTGTAATCTACATACTAAGGTCTGTCTCGCTGCAATCTGAATAAGTCACAGCAAGAGGAGATCTGGCGTTTCCCTAGTCTCGCCTGTAGTCCGATTATCTGTTGCCGAAAGTATCCAAACACAATTGTCACGCGTAGAGTACAATCGTTCGTCTACTAACACACTAACACAGCGTTGCTGTTCGTCAGAAGTCCTTGAATCAGACTCTCAACGAATCGGATTCAGAAGGAAAATAATATTGCACATTGAAATCTGTAGAACAAGAAATAGGCACAATGTCTGGAATGCCATTGCAGGGTTAAGTGTTTTCAACGGTAAGGCGCATTGATGTGCCTGGAACAGAAAATAAGCACAATATATGGAACGACGTTGCAGTGTTAAGTGTCTGGAATGGTGTTGGAGTGAAAAGAATTCACCGTGTAACGCGTATTCGTACGTACTAAGCGGGCGTATCGTACGAAGAGTCATAAAGAAGGTAATAACCTTATTCGTAAGGTTATTAACCTGATGAGTGAATAATTGTCGGCGCTTTTATGTGGATTGCCTCTTAGCGGGATTTTCCCCATCAGCTCACTCTTTGAAGAATTAACAACTCTAAAACACTATCATGCCCTAAGATTTACGTACACTCTAGTACTAATTCTACGCAATAAGATATGATGATTAGTGCTTTGCAGGGGCCCTGTGGAGTTGTTGAGTACGTAGTTATTGTACGTATTGTAAGTATGTGTCAGTAAAGTTAGGGTAAGAAGTACTCATACAATAACATAACTCATTCATCAACCCAAAAACCCACCAGATTTGAACACAGTGAAAATGTTGCCAGTCCCCAACCAAAATATAACTCAGTCATTAACCGAAAAACCCACCAGATTTGAAGACAGTGCAAATCCTGTGAATCCCCAATCAAAATATAACTCAGTCATCAACCCAAAATCCCACCAGATTTGAGCACAGAGCATATCCTGCCGGTCACCCACCAAAATATAACTCAGTCATCGACCCAACAAAAAACCACCAGATTTGAACACAATGCAAATCCTGCCAGTCCCCCACCAAAATATAACTCAGTCATCAACCCAAGAAAAACCCACCAGATTTGAACACAACGCAAATCCTGCCAGTCCCCCACCAAAATATAACTCAGTCATCAACGCAAAAACCCACCAGATTTGAACACAGTGCAAATCTTTCCAGTCCCTAACCAAAATATAATTCAATCGTCAACCCAAAAACCCACCAGATTTGAACACAGTGCAAATCCTGTTGATCCCCAATCAAAATATTACTCAGTCATCAACCCAAAAACCCACCAGATTTGAGCACAGTGCAAATCCTGCCAATCCCGGACCAAAATATAACTCAGTCATCAACCCAAAAACCCACCAGATTTGAGCACAGTGCAAATCGTGACAGTCCCCGACCAAAATATAACTCAGTCATCAACCCAAAAGCCCACCAGATTTGAACACAGTGCAAATCCTGCCAGTCCCCAACCAAAATATAACTCAGTCATCAACCCAAAAACCCACCAGATTTCAACACAGTGAAAATCCTGCCAGTCCTTGACCAAAATAGAACTCAGTCATCAAACCAAAAACTCACCAGATTTGAAGACAGTGCAAATCCTGCCAGTCCCCAACCGAAATATAACTCAGTCATCAACCAAAAAACCAACCAGATTTGAACACAGTGAAAATCTTTCCAATCCCCAGCCAAAATATAACTCAGTCATCAACCAAAAAACCCACCAGATTTGTACACAGTGCAAATCCTGCCAGTCCCCGACCAAAATATAACTCAGTCATCAACCCGAAAAACCCACCAGATTTGAACACTGTGCAAATCCTGCCAGTCACCGACCAAAATATAACTCAGTCATCAACCCAAAAACCCACCAGATTTGAACACAGTGTAAATCCTGCCAGTCCCCAATTAAAATATAACTCAGTCATCAACCCAAAAAACCCACCAGATTTGAACACAGTGCAAATCCTGCCAGTCCTTGGCAAAAATATAACTCAGTCATCAACCCAAAAACCCACCAGATTTGAACACTGTGCAAATCTTGCCAATCCCCCACCAAAATATAACTCAGTCATCAACCCAAAAACCCACCATATTTGAACACAGTGCACATCCTGCCAGTCCCCGACCAAAACATAACTCAGTCATCAACCCAAAAACCCACCAGATTTGAACACAGTGCAAATCCTGCCAGTCCTTGGCAAAAATATAACTCAGTCATCAACCCAAAAACCCACCAGATTTGAACACTGTGCAAATCCTGCCAATCCCCCACCAAAATATAATTCAGTCATCAACCAAAAACCCACCAGATTTGAACACAGTCCATATACTGCCAGTCCTTGACCAAAATATTACTCAATTGTCAACCCAAAAACCCACCAGATTTAGACACAGAGCAAATCCTGCCAGTCCTCAACCAAAATATAACTCAGTCATCAACCCCAAAACCCACCAGATTTGAACACAGTGTAAATCCTGCCAGTCCCTAACCAAAATATAACTCAGTCATCAACCCGAAAAACCCACCAGATTTGAACACAGTGCAAATCCTGCCAGTCCTTGGCAAAAATATAACTCAGTCATCAACCCAAAAACCCACCAGATTTGAACACAGTGCAAATCTTTCCAGTCCGTAACTAAAATATAATTCAATCGTCAACCCAAAAACCCACCAGATTTGAAGACAGTGCAAATCCTGCCAATCCCCAACCAATTTCTACATATCCCCCCCCCCCCCCCAACCCCCCCCATAAACTCCGTCTAGAAGGTTACGTTGTCAACCCTTTGGGTTAGTGTTAAACGTTCAACTAACAACTCCACCAATTCCATTTCTACCAGTACTGGTACCGAGGTGGGTACCGGGTCAATCTCACACTTTTTTTGGTACATTCATACACTTTTGCCATACACTTTTCAACTACAACAATAACTACGATAGGTATGATTATAGTCTTCTGTTCTACAGATTCTTCGCTACCAAAAAAATGAATCATTGTTCTTTTTAAAATTCAGTACTATTTCTACATAATGGTACGTGAATCATTGTTCTTTTTTAAAATTCAGTACTACCTTTACATAATGGTACGCACACAGCCAAATGCACACACACACACTATGAGTTTAGGAGTACCGGTACACCACATTTGTTTCATTTGGATTTTCACGTGATACTCCTTTAATATGTATTTTCTGTACCAATAGCTGTAGAATTAAGTACTGACATTTTTACTCCCAAATCCCTACTGCTATTGGTACAGGAAATACCAAAATCAACACCACACCTTCCCTTATCTCGTCCATCGACCATGGAAATCCCCCCCCCCCCCTGGCTGCAAGAACGGCAACAACAGCAACAACAGCGCAAGCGCAAGCCACAGCAATAGCAAGCGTGGCAGCAAGCGATTCTTGCAACAGCGAGCGCGGCAGCAAGCAATAGCAACAGAGACTTGCAGCGCGAGTCCATTGACCGACTGTCACAAGTTTTTCAGTTCCGACGTCGCTGTGTACAAATCCTACCATTAACGAGAAGTTGGATTGGAAATACTATCGAACTTCGGTCAAGCGAGCAATCGGAACGAGCAATCAAAAACGAGCAATCGAAATAGGGATCACCGACTGTCGCAAGTTTTTCTTTTCCGACGTCGCTGTGTACAAATCCTACCATTAACAAGAAGTTGGATTGGAAATACTATCGAACTTTGGTCAAGGGAGCAATCGGAACGAGCAATCGAAACAGGATCTCTTGCAGCGCGAGTCCTTTGACCGACTGTTGTAAGTTTTTCTTTTCCGACGTCGCTGTGTACAAATCCTACCATTAACAAGAAGTTGGATTGGAAATACTATCGAACTTCGGTCAAGCGAGCAATCGGATCGGAACGAGCAAAACGCCGCTGCTCGCTGCTGGCTTCCTGCTGCTCGAAAGGCCGCTCCAAAACGCTGCTCAAAACGCCGCTGCTCGCTGCTGGCTGCTGGCTTCCTGCTGCTCCAAAACGCCGCTTGAAACGCCGCTTGAAACGCCACTGCTGGCTTCCTGCTGGTCCAAAACGGCGCTCCAAACGCCGCTGCTTGCTGCTGGCTTCCTGCTGCTTGAAACGGCGCTCAAAACGGCGCTCCAAAATGGCGCTCCAAAAAACCGCTTGATTGTCATTTGAATACCCTTCCCGCTCCAAATCGAAGCAGAGTAACATGTAGGTATTTGAGCTGGTGTAATTTTGTACTATTTGTACGGTGGCGGACCTTCATGGTCTGTTCTATCGAAGGAGAAACAGAAGGGTCGTTGGAGGGTCGTAACTCGCCATCCAAATAGCCGTTCGATTGCCATTCGATTGCCATTCCAGGTCAGCAAACCAGTAGAAGAACATGATGGTGTTCGAATGTGGTAGTATTTGTACAGGTCCACCCACATCTTCCCTTCTATTGGAGGGGAAACAGATGGGTCAGAGAAGGGTCATCGACGATGACGACGACGTATCTGTGTGTGTTATTCGCAGTAGAATTGCGGTTCGCATACCCTTCCGGATCGAAAACCAAGTAGAGGAATGTGTAGGTATTTGAGTTGGTGTCATTTTGTACTATTTGTATGGTGGCGGACCTTCATAGTCTGTTCTATGGAAGGAGAAACAGAAGGGTCGGTCATCGCGAAAATAATGGAAATTAATGAACGACATCGGTGATTTCCATGATCGGACTTCCCATAAAAAAATTGTCTTAGTAGTGAGTTTTTCGGTGTGTTTTCAGGGTCTTTTGTCTTGTTCTTTTTTTGAAGAGATTTCAGTGTGCGGAGCACACATATGTTTATTTCCTGTAGACTTCTACATGGTTTTGGTACTGGGTATTTATTGTGGTATTTTTATCTTGTACACTCACCGTACCCGGTATGTGTATCTTTTTTGCACCTCACTTTTACGATCGAATCGATTCGTATAAGAGTAGATGGCTGTAGGTACTCATACCGGTACATCAAGTCCGACTCATTCATTTACCGTACAAATTGTACCAAATCTAAAAAGACCGTGTCTTGTTCTGTTCGATTGTATTTTTCACCAACTCTCTCATAAGGCAAGGTTGACAATGACGTGACAACTAACTTCATCTAAGACAGATTTTAATTGTTTTCAATATGTTCAGGTTAAATCTTATGGTTACTTGCAACCAAAAAAATGAGAGTTTGCTACCATAAAAATGAACGCGCGCCACTAGATATTACTATTGCTTTTAGAAGAAGCATCTCATTTCCGTAAATAATTATTTGGGTACTGTTTTTAACGATTTTTAGTCGTAGCGTTTGTACCAAGTCTACTTGTTAAAAACAGATTTTTTTAATATTTCTACGTATTTTCCCCCCCAAACCCCCCCCACATAAACTCCGTCTACAAGGTTACGTTGTCAACTCTTAGGGTTAGTGTTAAACGTTCAACTAACAACTCCACCAATTTACATGTGATATCTCATGATAAAGATATCACGGCGAATTATACGGTAAAAGACCAACCGATGATGGCCGGTTTACATGTGCTTCGCGCTTTACCAATTTGGAGCAAATAACACGGTGGTAACGCGCGCAAACGTTACTGTGGCAAATTACACGGTGATTCACATGATAATATCACATGATTCACATGAACAAGTAATACGCCGGTAATCAGAGACGACGAGTAATTAACCTATCAATCTTCGATCGATCGCATACGATGATTATTCTTACGATCTTTCTTTTTGTTTTATTACTGTTACGACGCAGTTTTCTTAGTTTAGCAGACCCACGGCACTCTACGAGCCGTGGTCAGCATCCTACTGTTGTCGGTCAAAAATACACGTACCGTACTTACGTACATTCCACAGCGGTTACATCCATTCTACACTTGAAAAGTTACTTATACTCCTACAGAGATAAAATGACTTCAAGTATCAAGATATCTACGTCACATCATGTGTTCTCTGTCTTATGACGAATTACACATGATCTATGACCGGTTTAGATATCCCTACATACAACACTAACACAGGGATACCGGTCGAATACAGTAAATACACAGTAACAGAGCAATCTCACAATATGCTCACATCTCTTTAAATTTTAACATCATATACCTTTGGTCAATTTTTAGAGTTACAACAGGTTATAGAGCCCTTATACCTTGCACTAGTGGCCCGCAAGAGCACTAGTGTTTACCTTAAGCTACCTATCTCCGCCCGTTCAGCACCTCAACTGTTCGGTTACCGCCAGCGGACACTTGTAGTGATGCCCATCCGTGTGCTACTCTTAGGCCTCCACTCCAAGCTTTGCCGCCGCCTCTGGGCCGCACCTTGGACGTACATCTTCCTTCTGTTCCCTGCTTGTGGATCAGGGGGTGTACTCGCTATCACAAGCCTTGTAACCCACAACCAGCTCTCTGGAACAGTTACAATTACAAACTAAATACCACCGCCGTCTTTAATGAAAGCCCATTGCACCGGACACGCCGATTGCAATCACTCAACCATATTTTTTCTTCCGCGTCCATCATCCCTATAGCGGACCATCGACGCCCATTTGATTGTGCTAAGCACTTCCTTATACAACAATACAACAGACTGCAACTCCTCCTTCGATAGTTGCTTTTCTCCTTCTTCCTTCGTTAGAACATTCGCTCGGTCACTTCGCGTATCACACCGTCTTCCGACGAACGTCCTCCAGTCATTTCCTTCGCCGCGACCGTTCTTTGGTTAATTCCTTCGGTCGTTCATCCAAACAACCGTCAATTGCACGACCCTTTGGCCCCTTCTTCAAATCCATTTCAACCTCCCTCGATCGTTTCTCCAAAGAACGTTCTCTCCTGCTGCCGGCAACACCGGTTCTTTCTTTTCAGGTTTCTCCGGACAATACGATTATTTCCCTGAGAAACATTCCGACGGTCTTTTCGGTTATTTCTGCACCTCCGCGGATCGTTCCGACGATCACTCAACATTCATCCCTTTGACACGCGCACCTCCGCTCAGTCATTTTGTTGTTCCGGACAAAAGGAAGAACATTCCTTCGGTCGTCCCTTCGACACGGCCGCACCTTCATTCGGTCAATACAGATCCTTCTAACAAGAATCTTCTTCTGTAATACACGACCAAGAAGCGCACATATCAAGGGGCGTATCTACAGAACATTCTACCAAGAATCTCCTTCTGTAATACACATCCACGGACGACGCTCGACGATCACCGCAGCTACGAATCGTTCCCGGTTAATCCATTTTGTTTCTACAACTACGTTCGATCACACGATTTCGTCCACCACGCTGGTTAATTTAATCATCACCTCCTATTTCTTTCTCCCCTTTTCTCCCCTTGCTCACGTACCAAGGCGTGTATCTACAGATCCTCCTACCAAGAACATTCTTCTGTAATACGCCTACACGTCCAAGGAAGACGATCGAACGGAAGTGCACGTCCAACCAAACAGCAATCTCTATCCCGTTTACCTTCACGGCCTACAACAACGATTCACTTCCATTAATTCCCCGGCGATCGTTCCTTCGGTTCCTCCATCGGAACAATTATCCCTTGTCATCGCTTCATTACATCATGATGCCAGAACCCGCCGTCAGCTGGAATGAAGTCCGTGGCATACATTTCTCATTCGGCCACCATTTAGCTGGAATGAAGTCCGTGGCATACATTTCTCATTCGGCCACCATTTCGGATGCGGCAATAAACAATGGAAACTCAATGCCGCTTTTGCGCAGACGTTGCCAAATATTGCCAGCCTGTTCATTGTTGACGAGGATAGTGTCGAGACTCTCCGACCAGATCCAATCCCTGTCCTCAAATCCCTCATTGTCGCAGCCATCGTGGATGAACTCCCTGCGTCTGAAGTATTTAAAGCCCACAAACAACGTATTGCCTTGTTAATCTCCAATTCCGCCATCTTTTGCCATATGAAAGACCACGCGAGATCCCGAGTTCGAGACAAACGTGGACTAGATAAGGCACCCAGACGCGCAAATAATGGAGACCCAATCGTCAGATTGGTTCTGACCATCTTCAGTTGGGAATTCCACAAAGATTGGTACCCATATGAATTTCACAAAGTCTACGACCCTGGGTATGGCGTCCCATTAGATGAAGCAATGTTGCAACGCAAAACTCCCTTCCACACACAAACAAACAATGAGCTAAAATTCAATGATAAACTCATCAAACAACTCAAACGCGAACGGAATGGTGAAACGGTCCAGCAAGTCTTACCTCCCAAAAGAAAGCGCCCTAACACTACTCGTCCTGCAACTGGCTGCTTAAACCCCATCAAGCCTATTGAATCTGAGGTCAAACCAACTATCCAAGTTCGTGAACAATGTACTTTTGAGTCCTCTAACAACACCAGCCCTGTGATCGTTCCTTCTGGCACCACCGGCCTGGTTCACACCAAAACGATCGATCCCAATAATGTGGAGACCTCTTTGAACTCCACTGCACTTAGTAATCCCCATTACACTTGGACCTGGATTTATTCTCCCAACAGTGAATCGGTCTCCTTCCGCCGCATTCGCTCTGACTCCTTCCTATGTGCCACTTCTTCAAGTCCTCCTGTTCAACGTCAGGACAAGACTTCCACTGTGATTGCACCATCTGTATCGACATCTGCATTGACTAGATTTGGTCATCATTCTGTTCTACCTTCTGTATCAACTAACTTTGGATGGACATTCAACCCTCAGAATGAAATTGCAACGTTCCGGCGCCTGCCAAAATCTGCTCTCTCACCCCAGCCTCCGATGTGCAATCGACTACTACCATCTGAGGCATTTGCTGAGGGCACTGACCTTCCAAACGCCGCTCCGGCATACAATCGATCACTGCAATCACCATGCTGCAACCAGATTGGCTCCAAACCACAGCCTGTCCTACGGCTCTCCAAACGACATCGCGACGCCTTGAAGATAAAGATGTATCACTTATATGCTAACATCTTGTCAATGAATTGGTTTTATGATACTGTTGACTGAAAATTGAAACCGACTGCAACTTCCCCATCCATAGTTCGTTGCCTTAAACCATCACTCTTCACCGAGCGCTGTGACGTTCCCTGCTCTTTCACCAGGCTTCAATAGGGAAAATCTGGTTTATCAAACTCGTTCTACGATGCATTTGACGTCATCGCTTGGATTACAAGATCAATGCTCAAACAAATATCTACGACCTCATGCCACTTCGGTTACGGGTAACGTGTCCATCTCAATCTTCCTTACCATCAAGACTTCTACAATCTACCAATCGTCGTTTGCATCCAGTCGATACTCAAGCTGTGATCAATTCTACACCCCAACATATCACATTGCATTTTGTTCTGCGATCCATCAATTGTTTGGTCTCCTACAACCGACACTACGTCATCCACGTTCACTCCGATGATACATCCGACTTCTATCTCCTACAATCTATTGATCGAATTCAATCTCCATTGATTTCTACAATGCTGTTCGTTATCTACAATCCAACGATTTCTACGCT
Organism: Pseudo-nitzschia multiseries; assembly: GCA_037355745.1. Classification (NCBI taxonomy): domain Eukaryota; phylum Bacillariophyta; class Bacillariophyceae; order Bacillariales; family Bacillariaceae; genus Pseudo-nitzschia; species Pseudo-nitzschia multiseries. The sequence continues at coordinate 19,892,733 of CM074785.1, read as the reverse complement.
TTGTACTCGTCGATTTCTCTGTTCAAACGGTTGATCGCACTGTTCTACTCTTTGCTCAATCACCTCCGGTCAGCAGATACCTTCAATTACTTGGATGCTCACCGCTCTCAATGAAGCGGCAGGTAATCCAACACTCCTTCACCGCGTGTTGCATCAAGGTGTGTGTTGCCGGTTAACACAAGCGAATTCACGTGTGGAAAACATAAATGAGAGTTCAAGTATCCAGACAAAGATATGATTCAAAGCTTAATTAACATACGGGCTAGATGAGACCTCAAAATGAAGGAGTCTACTAATCGACTTTGGACCCCGATCTTCAATCCTTGACTTGATATTCTCCTTGTCTTCCTTCAGACCAATCCGATTCTACGGCATCAATGATCCATTGCTGTCTCCTAAGATGATCATTGATCTCCCCTTCAGAAACGTTCAATCATATCATATGGCATGTCTCGATTTCACTATATTGATTCCCGCAATCTCCGATTGAACTCTTTCCTACGCGTGATATGGCATGATCGTCAGATCCAATGCCGTTCTCCGATCAAATGATTTCTATGATTCGTTTCACAATCAATTTCTCCGATTGATTCCAAATATCCCATCAGTTTTGTCCTCAACAATTAGTGCTTTGCAGGGGCCCTGTGGAGTTGTTGCGTACGTAGTTATTGTATGTATTGTAAGTATGTGTCAGTAAAGTTATGGTAAGAAGTTCTACGACCAAAATATAACTCAGTCATGAACCCAAAAACCCACTAGGTTTGAGCACTGTGCAAATCCTGCAAGTCCAAGACCAAAATAAAACTCAGTCATCAACCCAAAAACCCACCAGATTTTAGCAGAGTGCAAATCCTGCCAGTCCCCGACCAAAATATAACACAGTCATCAACCCAAAAACCCACCAGATTTTAGCACAGTGCAAATCCTGCCAATCCCTGACTAAAATATAACTCAGTCATCAACCCAAAAACCAACCAGATTTGAACACAGTGCAGATCTTTTCAGTCCAGAACCAAAATATAATTAAATCGTCAACCCTAAAACCCACCAGATTTGAACACAGTGCAAATCTTTCCAGTCCCTAATCAAAATATAACTCAGTCACCAATTCAAAAACCCACCAGATTTTAGAACAGTGCAAATCATGCCAATTCCCGACTAAAATATAACTCAGTCATCAACCCAAAAACCCACCAGATTTTAGCACAGTGCAAATCCTGCCAATCCCCTACTAAAATATAACTCAGTCATCAACCCAAAAAATAAACCAGATTTGAACACAGTGCAAATCTTTTCAGTCCCGAGCCAAAATATAATTAAATCGTCAACCCTAAAACCCACCAGATTTAGACACAGTGCAAATCTTTCCAGTCCCTAACCAAAAAATAACTCAGTCATCAATTCAAAAACCAACCAGATTTTAGCACAGTGCAAATCCTGCCAATCCCCTACTAAAATATAACTCAGTCATCAACCCAAAAACCAACCAGATTTGAACACAGTGCAGATCTTTTCAGTCCAGAACCAAAATATAATTAAATCGTCAACCCTAAAACCCACCAGATTTAGACACAGTGCAAATCTTTCCAGTCCCTAACCAAAAAATAACTCAGTCATCAATTCAAAAACCAACCAGATTTTAGCACAGTGCAAATCCTGCCAATCCCTGACTAAAATATAACTCAGTCATCAACCCAAAAACCAACCAGATTTGAACACAGTGCAGATCTTTTCAGTCCAGAACCAAAATATAATTAAATCGTCAACCCTAAAAACCACCAGATTTGAACACAGTGCAAATCTTTCCAGTCCCTAATCAAAATATAACTCAGTCATCAATTCAAAAACCCACCAGATTTTAGAACAGTGCAAATCATGCCAATTCCCGACTAAAATATAACTCAGTCATCAACCCAAAAACCCACCAGATTTTAGCACAGTGCAAATCCTGCCAATCTCCGACTAAAATATAACTCAGTCATCAACCCAAAAAATAAACCAGATTTGAACACAGTGCAAATCTTTTCAGTCCCGAACCAAAATATAATTAAATCGTCAACCCTAAAACCCACCAAATTTAGACACAGTGCAAATCTTTCCAGTCCCTAACCAAAAAATAACTCAGTCATCAATTCAAAAACCAACCAGATTTTAGCACAGTGCAAATCCTGCCAATCCCTGACTAAAATATAACTCAGTCATCAACCCAAAAACCAACCAGATTTGAACACAGTGCAGATCTTTTCAGTCCAGAACCAAAATATAATTAAATCATCAACCCTTAAAACCACCAGATTTGAACACAGTGCAAATCTTTCCAGTCCCTAACCAAAATATAACTCAGTCATCAACCCAAAAACCAACCAGATTTTAGAACAGTGCAAATCCTGCCAATTCCCGACTAAAATATAACTCAGCCATCAGCCCAAAAACCCACCAGATTTTATCACTGTGCAAATCCTGCCAGTCCCCAACCAAAACATAACGCAGTCATCAACCCAAAAACCCACCAGATTTTAGCACAGTGCAAATCCTGCCAATCCCCTACTAAAATATAACTCAGTCATCAACCCAAAAACCAACCAGATTTGAACACAGTGCAAATCTTTTCAGTCCAGAACCAAAATATAATTAAATCGTCAACCCTAAAAACCACAAGATTTGAACACAGTGCAAATCTTTCCAGTCCCTAACCAAAATATAACTCAGTCATCAACCCAAAACCCACCTTTTTTTTAGACAAGTGCAAATCCTGCCAATTCCCGACTAAAATATAACTCAGTCATCAACCCACAAACCCACCAGATTTTAGCACAGTGCAAATCCTGCCAATCCCCTACTAAAATATAACTCAGTCATCAACCCAAAAAATAAACCAGATTTGAACACAGTGCAAATCTTTTCAGTCTCGAACCAAAATATAACTATATCGTCAACCCTAAAACCAACCAGATTTAGACACAGTGCAAATCTTTCCAGTCCCTAACCAAAAAATAACTCAGTCATCAATTCAAAAACCAACCAGATTTTAGCACAGTGCAAATCCTGCCAATCCCTGACTAAAATATAACTCAGTCATCAACCCAAAAACCAACCAGATTTGAACACAGTGCAGATCTTTTCAGTCCAGAACCAAAATATAATTAAATCGTCAACCCTAAAAACCACCAGATTTGAACACAGTGCAAATCTTTCCAGTCCCTAATCAAAATATAACTCAGTCATCAATTCAAAAACCCACCAGATTTTAGAACAGTGCAAATCATGCAAATTCCCGACTAAAATATAACTCAGCCATCAACCCAAAAACCCACCAGATTTTAGCACAGTGCAAATCCTGCCAATCCCCTACTAAAATATAACTCAGTCATCAACCCAAAAAATAAACCAGATTTGAACACAGTGCAAATCTTTTCAGTCTCGAACCAAAATATAACTATATCGTCAACCCTAAAACCAACCAGATTTAGACACAGTGCAAATCTTTCCAGTCCCTAACCAAAAAATAACTCAGTCATCAATTCAAAAACCAACCAGATTTTAGCACAGTGCAAATCCTGCCAATCCCTGACTAAAATATAACTCAGTCATCAACCCAAAAACCAACCAGATTTGAACACAGTGCAGATCTTTTCAGTCCAGAACCAAAATATAATTAAATCGTCAACCCTAAAAACCACCAGATTTGAACACAGTGCAAATCTTTCCAGTCCCTAATCAAAATATAACTCAGTCATCAATTCAAAAACCCACCAGATTTTAGAACAGTGCAAATCATGCAAATTCCCGACTAAAATATAACTCAGCCATCAACCCAAAAACCCACCAGATTTTAGCACAGTGCAAATCCTGCCAATCCCCTACTAAAATATAACTCAGTCATCAACCCAAAAACCAACCAGATTTGAACACATTGCAAATCTTTTCAGTCCAGAACCAAAATATAATTAAATCGTCAACCCTAAAACTCACCAGATTTGAACACAGTGCAAATCTTTCCAGTCCCTAACCAAAATATAACTCAGTCATCAATTCAAAAACCAACCAGATTTTAGCACAGTGCAATCCTGCCAATTCCCACTAAAATATAACTCAGTCATCAACCCAAAAACCCACCAGATTTTATCACTGTGCAAATCCTGCCAGTCCCCGACCAAAACATAATGCAGTCATCAACCCCAAAACCCACTAGATTTTAGCACAGTGCAAATCCTGCCAATCCCCTACTAAAATATAACTCAGTCATCAACCCAAAAACCAACCAGATTTGAACACAGTGCAAATCTTTTCAGTCCCTAACCAAAATATAATTAAATTGTCAACCCTAAAACTCACCAGATTTGAACACAGTGCAAATCTTTCCAGTCCCTAACCAAAATATAACTCAGTCATCAACCCAAAAACCAACCAGATTTTAGCACAGTGCAAATCCTGCCAATTCCCTACTAAAATATAACTCAGTCATCAACCCAAAAACCAACCAGATTTGAACACATTGCAAATCTTTTCAGTCCAGAACCAAAATATAATTAAATCGTCAACCCTAAAACTCACCAGATTTGAACACAGTGCAAATCTTTCCAGTCCCTAACCAAAATATAACTCAGTCATCAATTCAAAAACCAACCAGATTTTAGCACAGTGCAATCCTGCCAATTCCCACTAAAATATAACTCAGTCATCAACCCAAAAACCCACCAGATTTTATCACTGTGCAAATCCTGCCAGTCCCCGACCAAAACATAATGCAGTCATCAACCCCAAAACCCACTAGATTTTAGCACAGTGCAAATCCTGCCAATCCCCTACTAAAATATAACTCAGTCATCAACCCAAAAACCAACCAGATTTGAACACAGTGCAAATCTTTTCAGTCCCTAACCAAAATATAATTAAATTGTCAACCCTAAAACTCACCAGATTTGAACACAGTGCAAATCTTTCCAGTCCCTAACCAAAATATAACTCAGTCATCAACCCAAAAACCAACCAGATTTTAGCACAGTGCAAATCCTGCCAATTCCCACTAAAATATAACTCAGTCATCAACCCAAAAACCCACCAGATTTTATCTCTGTGCAAATCCTGCCAGTCCCCGACCAAAACATAACGCAGTCATCAACCCAAAAACCCACTAGATTTTAGCACAGTGCAAATCCTGCCAATCCCCTACTAAAATATAACTCAGTCATCAACCCAAAAACCAACCAGATTTTAACACAGTGCAAATCTTTTCAGTCCCTAACCAAAATATAATTAAATTGTCAACCCTAAAACTCACCAGATTTGAACACAGTGCAAATCTTTCCAGTCCCTAACCAAAATATAACTCAGTCATCAACCCAAAAACCAACCAGATTTTAGCACAGTGCAAATCCTGCCAATTCCCACTAAAATATAACTCAGTCATCAACCCAAAAACCCACCAGATTTTATCACTGTGCAAATCCTGCCAGTCCCCGACCAAAACATAACGCAGTCATCAACCCAAAAACCCACTAGATTTTAGCACAGTGCAAATCCTGCCAATCCCCTACTAAAATATAACTCAGTCATCAACCCAAAAACCAACCAGATTTGAACACAGAGCAAATCTTTTCAGTCCAGAACCAAAATATAATTAAATCGTCAACCCTAAAACCCACCAGATTTTATTAAATTCCTTTTGCACGTACACGAAAACGACAGTACTCTAAATTGCGTACGTACATTCCTACGTAACTTACAGTACTGCAGATGGAATGATACGATCATACAAATCGAAGTGCACCTTTAGCGTTTGGAATAATGAGACTCAAAGGTTACCTCTTTCTCTATGTGAGATTGGAATACGATCGAACCAGAGGTGCAATCGTCATTCTGACACCCAAATTTGATACTTAGTGAACGAACGACAGTCATTCTTACGACAGTCATTCTTACAATCGAAGTTCGATACTCAGTACTCGAAGAAAGAACGCACACTAGAGGTTCGCACATGCAATCTCTTGTTAAGTGTGCTGTTTTCAAGAAAAGACAGCAGAGGTTCAAAGCTCTGCTCACGAACCTGTCTTCTGCTGTACAAAATACGTGCTGTATTAGCGGCAACACGTACATTCGCGTGCTGTATTAGCGGCAGCACCGACCTTTAGAAGAGATACTTGCTCTCCAGCAAGGATCATCTCTCTATCTCTCATACTTTTAGATTATTTGATTATTCAACCTTAAACCTTGCACAACGGACGCCTCCTTTTGCGTCTCATTTGTAGAACTACAAGCCTAAGATCTAACTGATTGCGTCGATTGGTCGATAGTCAGAATAGATCTGATTGGATTTGCATCCAGTCGTAGTGGATATCAGAGAAATATTAGAAACAACAGACCGGCACCTCAACCGGCCTGCAACTAACGCTCCTGTTGCTCTTCTTTGCCTTTGGATTGAATCAGCTCAACAGCCAGTTTCAGAAGGAATTTAACAGATTTGAACACAGTGCAAATCTTTCCAGTCCCTAATCAAAATATAACTCAGTCACCAATTCAAAAACCCACCAGATTTTAGAACAGTGCAAATCATGCCAATTCCCGACTAAAATATAACTCAGTCATCAACCCAAAAACCCACCAGATTTTAGCACAGTGCAAATCCTGCCAATCCCCTACTAAAATATAACTCAGTCATCAACCCAAAAAATAAACCAGATTTGAACACAGTGCAAATCTTTTCAGTCCCGAACCAAAATATAATTAAATCGTCAACCCTAAAACCCACCAGATTTAGACACAGTGCAAATCTTTCCAGTCCCTAACCAAAAAATAACTCAGTCATCAATTCAAAAACCAACCAGATTTTAGCACAGTGCAAATCCTGCCAATCCCTGACTAAAATATAACTCAGTCATCAACCCAAAAACCAACCAGATTTGAACACAGTGCAGATCTTTTCAGTCCAGAACCAAAATATAATTAAATCGTCAACCCTACGTCCGAGAACTGTTTCTCGACCCCCCGCGGGCTATCGCGCGCTATTTTTACAATTCTCGACCCTATTTTTTAAATTTCCTACATTTTTAGGTCGCGTGTCTACTAAAATACCTCGCGCGTCGCACACCTTTACTTTTGAGACAAATATCTCGTCACTCCTCAAATAAAATAACTATTTTAGGGTTAAGGATATCATATTTGTTTCGTGACAAGCACTATTTTGTGTACAACTTGTGCACGAATGACTTATTTCATTATCTCAACATGTTTCCACCATACCGGTATAATGGGCTCCGACCCAAATCCTCCAACTCCAACTCAAATCCCAGCTCCAACTCCATGTCAACTCCAAGTCGAATACACCCCAGGCGGGCTATTGCACTCAAGGGTTTTGTTCGTGTTTAACGCCAGGAAGATCCGCTGTATTTTCAGAAGCTACACCGTCGGAATCGCCACTCCAATGTTGTTCGCTCCTCTCAAATAACCCGCTTTGTGGATAGATGCTGCTGGTTACATTCGGATCGACTTGATCATTGCTAGTAGGATCGACGCTTTCAATTTTAACGTTTGGATCATTTCTTTTTTCTTCACGAATCTTACGAATCATTTTTTGGATTCGAGCAGTCTCTTTCTTGTGATAAACAAGCATTTTCCGGAGTTCTTGTTCGAGATTGGCTGGGTGTTCCTGAACCACCTTTTGTAGTTTGTAAATTCCCTCCATGGTTGGTTCGACTGTCGATTGGATGATTAGTATTAGTAGTATCAGTAGAGTAGATTATCTATTCGAAGATTAGGTCGTAGTAACACCTAACACGTTGGTATTTGTTTTCCTCGTTGGAAAGATAATGAAATAATCAATTATAATGATGAAGTACTAGCGAAAATAATGTATTACTAGTATCTACTAGTAATAACTCATGCAAAATAGCATACTAGTTGGTTTTACCGGTACATGAAAGTCGGAATCAACTCGATCGTAATCAACAAAACAATTGTCTACGATTTCCATTTCGATAATCAACAACGCAATTGTCCACGATTTCGTACTAGTATCTACTAGTAATAACTCATGCAAAAATAGCGTACTAGTTGGTTTTACGGGTACATGAAAGTCGGAATCAACTTGATCGCAATCAACAAAACAATTCTCCACGATTTCCATTTCGATAATCAACAACGCTATTGTCCACGATTTCCATTTCGATTCACATTTCCGTGCACCTTATGGAAGAACTGACGCGCCTGCCAACAAATGTTTGGAATAACTGATGGGATTGACCCGTCCGGCGCTGTGTATTAACCCTCTTAAGGAGTTGACTGTACGTACTGTTCACTACTAAACATATTGTACGAGGAATGTTGCAATCATCACTAAGTAGTAATTACTTTACGGACCATTTTTGCAATCGAAGTACGGTAGTAAGGAAATCTACCGTACAAGAAAACACATCACACACAAAGTAACACATGTAATTTTTTCCTTTCAACGATTCATCTTTGTGATCTCCTTCGTTTTGACCCCATCTACTGATATTTTCCTTCAAACAACTCTGCAACATCATGCCTCCTGTTATGAAAACCCCTCTTCTATTCTACTGCCGTTGTTGCGCGCTGAATGGCAAAAACTGAAAAGAATTCACCGCGTAAAGGCATATTCGTGCGTACGAAGAGTCATAAGGGCAAATAACCTTATTCGTAAGGTTATTTAACTTGAGTGAATAATCGTCGGCGATTATCCATGTGGATTGCCTCTTAGCGAAATTCTCCCCATCAGCTCACTCTTCGAAGAATTAACAACTCTAAAACACTATCATGCCCTAAAATCTATGTACAACCTAGTACTAATTCTACGTAATAAGGTACAAATACTGTGATATTCCAATGAGAATATCACGGTGAATTACATGGTAATACGATACTAACAAAAGACCGATCGAAGATGGTTTTGCGTGTGCTTTGTGTCTTAAGAATTACATGTGTTTTGTATGCTTGAAATTACACGATGCGACGAGTAATTTACCGACGAGTAATTAACCTGTCGTCCGCTAAGTCCGACTGCATCTAAGATGATTACTCTTACTCACTAAATCAATCGATCGTAAGAATGATTGCGCTTATTTGTTTGTCATGACACGCTTTTTCTAGTTTATCAGACCCACAGCGTCTACGAGCTGTGGCCAGCATCCTACAATGCTGAGGACCGCGTTTCCCACCGAGAAACGCAGTTTGAGCTCGAAGACCAGACTAATCCGGACTAGCCTGATCAGCTACCGGCATCAACCCTCAAGGATGTAAAAGAGGCAGTTGCCTGTGGAGCCCTGGAACAGACCAACACCAGGGCGGTCTCCCTGAAAGAAGAGACCAAAGAATCGAACCAAGGTGGTGGCTCCACCGGGTTTCGAGATCCAGCAAAACAAGCAAGGGAAAAGAAACTGGACGATTCAGCTGAACGAATCGCCCAGGTTGGCATCAGTTGAAAGGAATCAATATCCGAGAACACTGATCTTTCACTGAAAACAAGAATGACGTGAGCCAGAAGATTGAGCCTCAAGTAATCTGTGGTGAAACAGATTGGAAGGAACAGATTAAAAAAAAAAAAAAGCATCTGCCCGCAAGAAGGAACAGATTGCAAAAAGCGTCTGCCCGCACGGAAAAACGAAAATCGAAAGATATAGAAATGAGAACACCAAATCTCGAAGATCGAAAGATCTCAAAGATCCAAAAGGAAAAAGAGAACACTAAATTCTCAGGAAACAATCTTACACCACAGAAATACAGAATGAGCAAATCCCAAGAAAGGATAGGAAAGCTCACAATCTTGATTTGCAACAAAAGCAAAAGCTCACAGACCGGAACGAAAACTCGATCCGAACAACAGTACACAAACCGGAACGAAATTTCGATCCGGATATACAAATACAAAAACAGATAAGCGAATCACACACGACAGTCACCAACGATTAAAATACATCTCTCACATCCAATCCTTCGATTTGATTATACCCTCTTCCACCACATACCACCTTCGATCACATATTCGATCGCATCTTCCATCGAATACCATCCTACGAATCGACCATCCATACTCCTCCAAAATACCATCCATACTCCTCCAAAAATAATTCGAAACTCCGTTGCAATTCATCACCATGGTAAGAACTAGAGCGGACGACGACATGGAAGAAACAAAAATGGAAGTGGATGACGATGACGATGACGATTCAGACGATGAAGATTTGGAAGAGAAATTGGAAGATAAAATCATGGAAGTCATGGAAAGGGCCTTTGAGGACCCAGAGTCAAACTCAACCATGAAGAGAATCATCGACCAAGAAATAAAGAAAAGAGTCAGGGCAATGAGAGATGCAGAAAGAAAGGGTGTGAATCCAGATGATGAGGATGAAGGAAACGATGCTGACCAAAATGCAGAGAACGCAAGAGCTGAACGGCTGGGAAGAAGGTCATCCCAACTCAGGATAAAAATCAGGGGATTCAACAATGGTAGATTCCTGAACCCAGAACAGCTTGCTTTCAGGAGCAGCCTAATGGATTTTGGCATCAACTATGAATCAGCCGAGGAAATTATGAGGGGAGGGATGTCTAATATCCGAGAAATTACAGACCTCAACAAAGAAAGCATTAAATCGTTCATGCATGGACTGAAATCTATCAGTCCGGACTGTCCTAATCCGAAAAGTATCCACTATGGTAACAGACTATCATCGAGGCTCCTAACTTGGGCAAATTGGGCCCGGTATCAACCATTGATTGGAGTCAAGCCAATGGCTATCGACTGGAACGCAAACCCAAACAACTTGGAACTGCAGCAATTCAGAATCAAGATGATGGAATCAAGTGTGAAATCACAGGAAAAGGCAACTCCACCAGAGCTGAAGGATCTCACAAAATTCAGGGAATGGGAGGAAGGCTTCCGACAAAACTTGAGATACAGATTCAACTCTGAGGGTTTTCCAATCTTGTATGTCATAAGACCCCAAGAAAAGGAAGAAGTTACTGATGAAGCCAGGGCTGGAACAGTCGGGCAAAGTACAACAGATACTTATCCAACTTGGAGTGATTACAATGAAAGATGTGGTGTCCTGTCAGGTCCCCAGTATGATGAGGACAACAACGTCGTCTGGAGGTTGCTGTGCGATGCAACTAGAAAAGGTCCCGGTTGGGAATATGTGGCACATTTCCAGAACACTGCACTGAATTCTGGTAATGCCAGAAACGCTTTCATTTCTCTCATGCAACACGCTTACACTGATACCAATATCACTATGGTTCTGAATAAGACATATCAGGATATGAAAGATTCACACTACACTGGAGATTCCAAGGGTTATGACTGGAACAAGCACAAGCGAAATTGGACTGCTTTCCATGGAACGATTCTCAGATTTGAAAAGAATCATAATGAAAGAAGATTTGTCTGGGATTTTATCAATTCAATCAGTGACGAGCGACTTGATGCTGCAAAAGCAGATGCAATTGATGAGAGCAAAGACTATCGCGACAACTTCAATGAATGTTTGATTCTATTCACCAATCGACTTGGATTGAAAAAGCTTGCAACAGGGAAGCATAAAAGAGGTTCCAGAAGCGTGTATTCTGTGGGCACAACCAGCAACAAGAAGCAGAAAACAACTGGAACGTTTACAGGAAAAATTGAATGCAAGCCCTATCCAACAAGTGTTTATAAAACAATGTCAAAAGAACAGCGCCAGGAGCTTTACCAGATGAGACAGGCTAAAAAGAAACGAAATCTCAAGGCTGCTGAGACTAAAAAGAAAGAAACTGAAAATGAAGGCGCTGGTGACAGTTTTGGATCAAAATCTAAGAAATGACATAATAACCGGACACTATCACTAGAACACAAATTGTTAAAAATGGTGAGCCGGTCATTATACCAGATGAATGTCCCTGTAGGTTTTGATGATGGGGAAAATGAAGAAGGATATTGTGAGTTAGACTCACATGCAGATACTACTGCAGCAGGAAGCAATATGGTATTGCTGAATCCTGATCAAATCACAACACACGTTGATGTTGCACCTTTTTCTGAAGAGTACAAGCCCATCAAGAAAATACCCATTGGAAGCTGTGCTACTGCATGGACAAATCCAACATCAGGCCAGGTATATATCATAGTGTTCCATCAAGCACTGTACTTTGGGGACAAATTGAAAAACAGCTTGATATGCCCAAATCAAGTGAGGGACTGCAATTTCAACTCTGTTGAAGAAACACCTCGCCAATTTGATCCACGATCCAAGCATGGAATTACAATTCAAACTCCACTGGAGGATGATGACCCGAAGAAAGTTTTTATCAAACTGAGTATGAGAAATGTGATCTCATATTTTCCCACAAGAAAGCCCACAAGAATGGAACTTGATGAATGTCAACATTTGATAGCAACAAATGATACTCCCTGGGATCCGCATTCACTGAAGTTCAGGATGGCCGAGCTAGCCATTGACAATGGAGATCCAATTTCAGGGGACCAATTCAGCCTTCAAGCTATGTCAACCGAAGAGGACCAAGCAATGGAGGAAAGTTCTGTAGTAACAGAACCTGCTAGTAATGTTACAAATAAACTTCCCAAGACCAGCTTAGGAAAAGAACGGCATCCAAGTGTCATGCAGCAATGCAAACTGATGAGGGTCCATCAAGTATCCACAAGGAGAATGTTAACTGAATGCCAGATTGCAACAGATGGGAATATTGCTCATCGGATTTCTTCAGTAAGGAATATTTCAAGCGCGCAAAGGGTAGACCAATTTTTGTTTGATGATACAGAATTTGACTTTATGGAAGCTCCTGAAGAAGAATCAAAACAAGCCCCTAGCTTGCAAGAAATTGACAATACACTAGAAAGAAGGTCTCTTGACAGAAGAAATCAATGGGGGCCATCAGTGATAACAATTGAAGGTCCAAACAAAGTTGACTGTGAACGCCTAGCCAAAACTTGGAACATTAGTTTCAAGAAAGCTGAACAGACACTGAAAGTCACGACGCAGAAGGCACTCAGGAATTTGCAATCACCATTGATGAAGCGGCTGCCTACTCAGCGCTTCAGGAACAAGAGAGTCGCACAAGGAACCTGGTACACTGATACCTGGCATGCAAGAACCACGAGTATTATGAGGCAAGAAAAATGCGCACAGATCTTTACAAATGGAAATGGGTTTGAAGTATTTATACCAATACAGGACAAATCACAAGCCCATCAAGGATTGAAGACATTTATTCATGAAATTGGAATACCAGAGCATTTGATTTCTGATGGTGCGCCAGAACAAGGATCCCCAAGAACCTACAAAACACACTGGAATTCAATTGTAAAGCGCAACCATATCCATCAGACATTTATCCAGCCACATTGCCCATTCCAAAATCGAGCAGAACAAGCAATTGGTCATCTTGGTAGCGCAATCACAACCAAGTCTGCAAAGAAGAAGTCACCGAGACGATTATGGTCATTTTGCGGTGAACTATGTGCAAACATAAGGCAGAGAACAGCGTCAAACAACCCTTCTTCAATGGGGCGAACTCCATTTGAATTGGTTCATGGCTATAGGCCCGATATTACATTATACACTTCATCAGAATGGTATGATTTTGTGTTTTATTATGATAAAGGTGATTCTTCCACACGAGGTGCTGAAAGGCTGGCGCGATGGTTGGGTCCCTGTGGGAATAGGGTAGGTGGGGGTGATTGTTTCTGGCTCTTGCCCGAGTCAGCAATACCAATATCTACAAATTCAACAAGACCTGTAAAGGAATATGAATGGAGGGATAGAGATGTCCTAAGAAGAATGGAAGCGATCGACAAATCAATTGAATCCAAGATTGGAGATGAAGTCAAGGACAGCGCATCATTCTTCCAGGAAAACTACCCAGAGCCCCAAATAGAGCTATTTGAGAATCAACCAGTAAAAACACCGGATATGAAACTCGAAATGGCTGAGCCAGAAGCATCAGTAGAAGATGTAGATGAACCAGATGAATATCTGGGAAATGAAGTGATCATTGAAAGAGGTGACGAAAGACTCAGGTGCATTGTCAAGGATAGGGTTCGCGACTTGCAAAACAGACCAATAGGAACCAGAAATGAGAATCCCATACTAGACACGAGGCTGTATAAATTGCAACTACCTGATGGCACCATGGAGGAATACACGGCAAATATTGTTGCAGAAAGCCTATACAGCTCTGTTGATGATGACGGGAGGATGTTCACTCTACTAGATGAGCTCATTGACCATGAATGCGACAACACTGCACTAACTGATGATGAAGCCACGACCATAGCAAAAAATGGCAGGAAATCCCATAAACCTACCACTAGAGGTTGGAGGATTTTGGCCAGTTGGAAAGATGGCACTGAATCGTGGTGTAAGCTAAGTGATGTGAAAGAGTCATTTCCAGTGCAATTGGCCGAATATGCTATCAACAATAATCTTGAAAAAACACCAGCTTTCAGATGGTGGGTGCACAAAATTTTGAGGAGGAAGGAACGAATCCTTAAAGCGGCCAAAACAGCAAAGTATTGGTTGAAGACTCACAAATATGGTGTTGAATTGCCACATTCAATCAAACAAGCGCTGGCTATTGATAAGAAAACAGGGACTGACCACTGGGAAAGAGCAATTCATAAGGAAATGACAAATAATATGGCAGCGTTTGAATTTTCTGATGATGATGTTATCCCAGTTGGCCATAAACAGATAACAACCCACATGATTTTTGACATCAAGCTTGGGTCCCTAACAAGGAAGGCCAGATTGGTAGGGGACGGTCACAAAGTCCCTGCAGTGGCCAAAGAGAATACTTATTCATCGGTTCCCAGTCGAGACTCAGTAAGAATATTCTTTCTGCTGGCAGCGCTGAATGATTTGAAGGTTCTCTCAGCTGATATTCAAAATGCATATTTGACAGCCCCGATTAAAGAGAAATACTTCCTAAAAGCGAGAGAAGAAGATGGTTTTCCACCTCACCTTGCAGGAAGACCTTGTAAGATTGTCCGGGCATTATATGGACTGCCGGTTGCTGGTGCATCTTTCAGGTCATACCTCACCCAGCATTTGAGAGACCTTGGATATTCGCCTTGCAAGGCAGATCCGGATGTGCACTTAAGAATTGAAACCAGGAAAGATGGATCCAGATACTGGGCAATGCTCATTGCCTATGTAGACGACATCTTATGTTCTGGTGAAGATCCAAAGTTCCAGCTTGAAAACATTGAACGAAAGTTCAAATTGAAGGATGATACGATTGAAGAGCCAACTCTGTATTTGGGAGCTGATATTGGGAAATTCTACTTTGAAGGTGATTCAAAGCCAAGATGGTCATTATCAAGCACCAAGTATACAGCGAAAGCTGTTGCAGCGGTCGAACAAGAGTTAGGAACTGAAAAATATGGCTACAAGTATCTACCAAAATCAGCATCTAGTCCACTATCACATGATTACCGACCGGAAATTGATATATCAGGAGAATTGGACCCTGAATTGCAAAATTACTATCAGGGTTTAATTGGAGTCCTCAGGTGGATTTGTGAACTAGGAAGGCTGGACATTGTAATGCCAGTCTCACTAATGTCAAGGTATTTGGCACAGGCAAGGATCGGGCATTTGAATCAGTTGTTTCACATATTTGCATATTTGAAAAAGTACAACAGGTCAAAACTGGTTTTTGATGATTCTGTACCAAGTGTTGATGAAAGTAAATTTCAAAAATGTGACTGGTCTGAATTTTATCCTGGTGCCGTTGAAGTCATACCAACAGATATGCCTGAAGCTTTGGGAAAACATGTAACAATGAGCTGTTTTGTCGATGCTGATCATGCCGGATGCAAGGCAACAAGGAGATTTCATACTGGTGTTATTATCTTCATTAATAATGCACCGATCATTTGGTTTTCCAAAAGGCAAACAACAGTTGAGACATCAACTTTTGGATCTGAAATCATTGCTTTGAAAATTGCAATCGAATTGGTTGAAGGTCTAAGGTACAAGTTGAGAATGATGGGTGTTCCAATTGATGGAAGCACAAATGTGTATTGTGATAATGATTCTGTTGTCACGAATGTTACACGACCTGAAAGCCCATGTAAGAAGAAGCACAACAGCATTGCATACCACAAAGCGCGTGAATCTATTGCAGCAAGAATTATCAGAGTTGCAAAGGAACCAGGTTCAACAAATATTGCTGATTTGTTTACAAAGCTAATGAGTGGCGCTGTTTTCAGAGAACATTGTTCTCGTTGCATGTGGTAAGGAAAGAATCAATCATTCGATGGAATGTTCGATCGATCATCCGATCGGAGTAACAAGTTGATTTTACTAAGTTCGATCATGGAAACGAATCGATCTGCAATGAGCATTTCGAAGATGGATAACTTGATCCATGAATACAATATATCAAACCGGCAAGGATCAGGGCAAAACGCCATGATACAAGCCAGAATGAATGGCAAAATGCCTCCCCATTTTCTTTTTGATAGGGCCTCTGATGGTAGACTGGATACAATTTGGTATTCAACACGACAATGACTCATGATGAATAGGTTAAGTCATAGAATCCAGCCGCTTAACGGTTGGAGGATTTACGACTGAAGGGGACTGAAAAGAATTCACCGCGTAAAGGCATATTCGTGCGTACGAAGAGTCATAAGGGCAAATAACCTTATTCGTAAGGTTATTTAACTTGAGTGAATAATCGTCGGCGATTATCCATGTGGATTGCCTCTTAGCGAAATTCTCCCCATCAGCTCACTCTTCGAAGAATTAACAACTCTAAAACACTATCATGCCCTAAAATCTATGTACAACCTAGTACTAATTCTACGTAATAAGGTACAAATACTGTGATATTCCAATGAGAATATCACGGTGAATTACATGGTAATACGATACTAACAAAAGACCGATCGAAGATGGTTTTGCGTGTGCTTTGTGTCTTAAGAATTACATGTGTTTTGTATGCTTGAAATTACACGATGCGACGAGTAATTTACCGACGAGTAATTAACCTGTCGTCCGCTAAGTCCGACTGCATCTAAGATGATTACTCTTACTCACTAAATCAATCGATCGTAAGAATGATTGCGCTTATTTGTTTGTCATGACACGCTTTTTCTAAAACTCCAAGTTTTTAGGATATAAATCCACGGCAAACAAGCAGGGTACTTTGAAATACGTCTCCGTTGGCCTAAGAAGACATCTTTATTGTCTTGATGAGTGCCGGGATTTCTACCATAGTCAGGGTCTAATTAAACGAAAGATCTATAACCTCTCCACCTCTATCAAAGTGCAGCCTACCTTGCCGTCTGTTCAACATTCTCCGTCTGATTTTGGGATGACTATGACACAAAACGGTCCATCTGTTCCCCCTTCCCATCTCTCCCAGCAACACACTGTCACAAGTCAGTCAGCGACGGGTCTTCATTCTGTTCTAAACCAACAGATTGTACATGATGTCTTTTTACCGCCAATGGATCGGAACGCCATTGAATCTTACATGGCTGTTTCTGCCGTTCAAGATGAAGATGCATTCCCGCTGAATAATGATATCGACAATTCCGATGACGAGGATGACAATGACGATGACGTAAATGAAAATAACGACAACAATTCTACCAACAACATTGATTGTGGAGACAACGAAGAAGATAACACTAATGGTTCTGCTGTTAATGTCGTTACTGCTCAGCCCGCCCCTCCACCACCTTCTTTTCATGAAAGCATTAATTTGAACGAAAGAGAGGATGCATTTCAAAGCCACACAAAACTACCGCCGCCCCCTCATCTTCTTGCTGAATTGGAACTCATGAATTTAATGGCCAGACATAAATTGCCACTGAACACATTCAAATCCATTTTCCAGTGGGCAAAGAAAAGTCAAATGAGACCCGGTTTTGATTTTTGCGATGCCAAAATTAGATCTCGGCAAGCAATTTTTGACAATCTCCAATCCAATCTTGGTCTCTCCGATATGAAATTTCATCCTCATATACTGAATTGGTTACCTGATAATAAGCCCACTCAGGTGTATGTCCGTTCTTTTAAGGATGCCATTTATTCTCTTCTTTCTGACCAGCAGCTAATGATAGAAGAAAACCTCTCCTTTCCCGACTATTCCACCCCTCTGTCTCCCGACAATAATCCTGAGTTGAATCCTAATTCTGTAATCTCAGAATTGCATCACGGCTCGTGGTGGAAATCTTCTTGGAAAGAAATTTGCAATCCCAATTCGCAAGAAATTCTTGTTCCTATTATATTTTACATGGACGGCATATCTTTGGATGCGCACGGACGACTTACGTTAACACCATTGAACATGACACTTGGTATTTTTAATGTGGAGACTCGTTCTCGACCTGAAGCATGGACAACTATTTACTTCCATCCCGACCCCGAATGGGAGTCAACCAGACACTCTCGTCCTGCCACTTCAAAGGAAAAAATTCAGAATCTTCACAATGGTTTGGAAGTAGCGTTTCGTTCCTTCAAAGCCGCGTGTAACGAAGACGGTGGTATCGAATGGAATTATCTTCCGTACGCAAATCAACAGTGGAGGGTAAAAATGAAATTTGCCATTGCCTATGTTATTGGCGACACAGAACTTCACGATAAATTGTGTGGAAAATACGGCTCCTTCAATAAGGGTGTCATGCGGATGTGCCGTCACTGCAACTGTTATTCTCCAAACATAAACATTCCTTCTGTTCAACCTGCAACAAAGAAGTGGTCACCTGTTGATTTCCATTGTTTTCCCGGCACAGATCTAAACGATATCAATAAGAACTTCAAAAACAACTCTCATCACAACATAAGGAATGTATTTCATGATTTATGCTTTGGTACTAATCAGAACAACATTCATTTTGCAACTCCCGGTGAATGTTTGCACATGCACCAGCTTGGTACTGCCAAACGGGCCATCGAGTCAATTGAATTGTTGCTCCGCGGAAGTGTTCCATGTGTTTATGCCCCCAATTTGAAGCACGGTGTGGCTGTTGCTAACAGTATTGGCCATTTAGCACAACGGTACGGTGGTTTGTTATCACGCCAGTCTGATAGAGATTTTCCTCGCACCAAATTTGGGACTCAGCTATTATCAACTACGAAGAAAGAAGGGCATGATTTCTCTGGAATGCTTATTTCTCTTCTGATCGCTATGGTTTCCAAACATGGATCTGACATTATTGGTGACCATCGTTTTGTAAAGAAACAGATAGAGGTAATTCAGCTAATTCTATCAATGGAAGAATTTCTTAAACACGGTCGAATGAAATATGGTTCCTTAAAGAATCTCCCAAAAACAATTGTTCACTTTATTAATTGTATAAACTCCACATGTCACAGGAAAGGGATGGGAACAAAACTAATCAAGAATCACCTGTACTTTCACCTACCAGATTATATCTCTTTATGGGGGAGCCCCGCAGGCTGGGATAGTGCTCCGAATGAGTCTCACCATAAAACTGAGATTAAAGCTCCTTCCAAGAACACGCAAGGTAATGCTGCATCACTAATCGGTCAAACGGCGAAGCGAAAGTCCGAGAAAATGATGCTAAGCCAGGCAACATATCACTTCAACTTGCATCCGCCTGATCCTCCTCCAATTGAACGACCTGATGGTGGCGGTTCTCATTTTCATATAATGAGAACCGAAAATGGGGAATCAACAATGAAGTGGCTTCGTTCTACGAACAAAAGCAAACCATTTTTTCCTTCTGACATACTCGACTTTGTTTGTGATTCTGTGCTACCTTTATTGGAGAATCCTTCACACATTTGTGGAGTTACAGAGCACAATCGTTTCGATGTTGCTTGTGGGTCTAATTTTATATTTCGCTCGCATCCTTCATATAGATCGGACAGTTCTCTGCTGAACTCCGTCTGGATGGATTGGTGTTTGATGAAATTGGACTTTGATTTAAATAACAATCCCAAGCTCATACCGTGCCATCTGGTATGCTTTTTAACTGTACAGAGTTTGAAGCAGCCATACAGTAGTATTGGTGGCTATCCAATTGATACAAACGGAATGTATGCTGTGGCTCGTCGGTTTCAAGATGTGCCTAAGAAAACAGCTTCTGAATTTGTCCAACGTGGTCGCCTGATGAATTCACTGTACCTATTTCATGTCGACACTATCCATTCCGAGCTGGCAGTTGTTCCAGAGCAAGGCCTTGATGGGTCCATAACCAATTGCGATTGGCTAGTGATATCAAATCGGATCTCCTGGCTACATTTTTTTGAAAGCAAAAATGCTGCTACACCACCGTCTTACGAATCTTTGTACAACGCATGCACACTACAGGACGACATCCAGTTGGAACCGTTTGAGATGGCATTGAATGATAACGAATCCAGTGATTCTCTATCTAGTTCAGAGAGCGAAAGCTCGGACAGCAGTTCCGATTGAGTAGCAAGGGTGAATGTAACGGCTAACTTTAAATTATTGTTGTATATTACTATAGAGGGTTAGCTCTAAGCACAGTTTTGCGAGATACATAGGCGCTCATAATATAACAGCCTTCGAATTTGGGATTCGAACAGCTATGTAATACTAATGGATTGAACAATAGAGTATCTCCTGACCTCAATGGAACTTTCACTCCATACGTGGGGAAGACAAAATAATAAATCACCTCGTCAGCAGACACTTCCGCCGGAGCAATTACTGTCAAACGAGTGTAGTACATGTCATCGTCCACATGGCATCTAGAATGGTAGTTGCGACCGATCGAAAATGCTAAGGCCTGCTGCCCAATTGCATTTAGCTTTGTACGAGACAGAATCTGAGACAACACATCCATTTCCTCCGCAACAAATGGTTCGACGTCAATTAAACTATGATGCATATGCTTCACAATTTCAACTGTTGTCTCTTCTAGCTCTAGTTTGATGCTGGGATCGACATGACTTTTGAAAACATACTCACCAATATTTGAATCCAATCTTTCTGGTCGAATTCCAATGATAGCATAATCATCATTGATACTGCCGCGCTTAACCCCTCTTCCAACGGTTGGTTTTGCTCCAACAATGGCAGGAGCAAACTGTCTCAACAATTCGATATTATTCTTCGAAGCGAGGTGTCGTTCCGCAAAATGGCGTGAAACTTTGGCAAAAATTCGCAATGATGGTTCGTAAGGATCAAACGCAAGAATATGCTCATCCTTCGTACTATCCAATGTATTGTAGTTTTCGATTGACAAAGCCTGTTCCGGTTGATACTTCTTCTTTCCGCCTGTCTTGCCACCCCAATCTGTCTCCATGTATTTACCTGCCACGGCAGCGGTACTGGATTTATTTTTCAGCGCTATTGTACGGACGCCATCTTTGCAAGTTGAACGCCTATTCCTTTCCTTTTTCATCGGTTTTATCAGAGACAAGTTCGTATAAGTTTCGTGGCTCTTTGACACCGGTGCAGCAATCCTCAGAAAGTTGGAAGACATTCTCTGTTTATGTCTTCTCTCATGTTTCCTATTTGCTTTTTGCCTCCTTCCTCGTGCTGACAATTGTTTTCCATTCGTTGTGGTTGGTTTCATTGTTGCCGAGACGAATTGCCGTTGGAGGATGACGAGGACGAATCGATTTGCCGGTGGAGGAGGAGGAGGAGCCAAGTTGGTTGATCGCCGGTGGAGGAGGAGGAGGAGCGATTAGATGGTGGATCGCTGGTGGAGGAGGAGGAGGAGGAGGAGCCAGGTTGGTGGATCGCCGGTGGAGGAGAAGGAGGAGCGATTCGATGGTGGATCGCAGGTGGAGGAGTAGGAGGAGCCAAGTTGGTGGATCACGGGTGGAGGAGAAGTCGCCGGTGGAGGAGGACGAGGATGAGCGACGTTGCTGTTGCCGTCGATTGCTGTTGCAGATCGATTGGTGTTGCTGTTGCGGATCGATTGGTGGAGAATTAGCCGCTTGGATCGGATTGTCGGAGTAGTCCTCGGAGGAGGGGTGTCGACTGGTCGTAGTCGTCCTCGGAGGCGGGGTATCGGCTGGCTGCTTGGAGGTGCGGATTGGGCTGGATCGCTGGAGGTGCGGGTTGACTGGATGTGTGAGGAGGTGCGGATCTGTGGGGACCAAAGTCGAGTCGACTGGACGCGTTGGAGGTGCGGACTATCGAAGAAGTCGGTATCTTAGAATCTGCTAACTGATTGGAGGCCGATTCGTTGCCGTTGTTGCCTCCTACTAGGGGTTTGCGCCGGTGGAGAAGGAGGAGTGATTCGTGTGGAGCGCCGGTGGATGATCAATTCGGGTGGATTGATGTTGCTCTTGTAGTGCTCTAGCTGTGATCGTTCCCGGTTGCTTCAATTGTTCCCGGTTGCTTCGATTGTTCCCGCTTCTATTCGATGGGTCCTGGTTGCTTCTATTCTCACAAGATGTGCCAATGCCGATGCCAATGCCGATGACGAGCAAGGATAGAGGGATCAATGTGTCCAATCGTACGCTGCCACAAGATGTGCCGGTGCCGATGCCGAGCAAGGATAGACAGATCGATGTGTCGAACCGTATGCGCCGGTGGAGGAGGAGGAGCAATTCGATGCCAACGATTAGTTGCCGTTGTTGACTCCTCGGGGCTGCCGCTTGCCGCTGTTGCGAGGTTCCCGGTTGCTTCGATTGTTCCCGGTTGGATTCGATTGTTCCCGGTTGGCTTTGATTGTTCCCGGTTGCTTCGATCACTTTGCGGTTCGATCGTTCCCGGTTGCTTCTATTTGATCATTCCCGGTTGCTTCTATTCGATCGTTCCCCGTTGCTTTGATGGTTCCCGGTTGCTTTGATGGTTCCCGGTTGCGGTTCGATGGTTCCCGGTTGCTTCTATTCGATCGTTCCCGGTTGCTTCTATTTGATTGTTCCCCGTTGCTTCTATTCGATCGTTCCCCGTTCTCGTTGCCGACGATCCTATTCAAATAGATGATATGATAATTGAACAAAATGGGTGAGTATCTATTGATGTACTACATAGAGTAAATAATAACAACAGAATAATATGATAATGCACAGCATGCCAACCAATTCGTAATTATCACCAACCAGGAAAATTCCCCGCACCTACAGGGAAGAAGACTAAAGATTTGCCGACGGATCCGTTTCGATTAGTAGTCGCTTCCGATTCACACGGGGAAGATTCGTTGCTTCCGATTCGATGGTTGCTTCCAATCTGTTGGTTTAGATTTGATGGTTGCTCCCAATCCGTTCCTTCTGATTCGATGGTTGCTTCCGATCTGTTCCTGTGAAAATAAGAAGAAAACAGAAGGGAATCAGTAATGGCGGTGGAATGGAAGACCAATCAATTGCCGTTGCTGTTGCCGATGCCTATCTCTCTCATTCTTACCGTTTATTTGTACCGTCGTACCGTCGTTCCGACAATCGACCCGATGAAATTGTAGTTGCTGCCGTAGAATACTTCTTACTCCATGTCGCGAAAAACAGTACCTTGTTCCTGTTGATATAATTGCAAGGGACAAAGCCAGTTCATTGATTTCAAGACGTATATGTAAGGCTGCAGTCCAAACAATATCTATCCAGCAAATCCCCTTCTCGTCAAATGCTAACTACTTCTTTTCCAGTACAAGGCTGTTATTTCGGACTAAAATAAATGAGAACGGATCGTTGTGCTCAAAGAGGGTCGGATCCCACGTTCTCGGACGGAGTGTTGATTGCAAGAACCAACACTCTACTCAAATAAGTCGGATGTAAGAAGGCAGATTATGAAGTGTATTTTTTTTTGTTGCGAGGTAGATTGTTTTTTTTGTTGTGAGGTAGAAAAAGTGATTTTTTTTGTCGCGAGGTAGAAAATAACATTACTGTGTGTTTGTGTGAGAGAGATTTTTTTTTTTTTTCGCGTACGATTTTCTTTTTCCTTGTAGATCATGTAGAATTCTACATGATTTGGTACAAGTGTAGACTCCTACACGTTTTTAGTAGTAATCTGAATTGAACGTGCTGAATTTTTTTAACGTTCGAACGTTCGAACGGTCGTTTTAACGTTCGAACGTTCGAATTAATTTGGAATTAGTACTGAATCTACATGCTAGCTAGTACTGTGCTGTATGTGATCCATTTGAATTTTTTTAACGTTCGAACGTTCGTTTTAACGTTCGAACGTTCGAATTAATTTGGAATTAGTACTGAATCTACATGCTAGCTAGTACTGTGCTGTATGTGATCCATTTGAATTTTTTTAACGTTCGAACGTTCGAACGTTCGTTTTAACGTTCGAACGTTCGAATTAATTTGGAATTAGTACTGAATCTACATGCTAGCTAGTACTGTGCTGTATGTGATCCGTTTGAATTTTTTGAACGTTCGAACGTTCGAATTTTTTGAACGTTCGAACGTTCGAATTCGAATTTTCTTCTTCGTACTGAATGTACATGCTAGTACTGAATGTACGTGTTTTCCTACTCATTTTTCCCACTACAATGCTGGTACATGGTACAGGGGGGTAAAGAACTTGCGAGAAGTCCACATATACGAACAAATAATTACTGAATTTGCGAACCGGATGTAACCCTAACCATATTGGGAACAACTTTGCCACACAGAATGCCAAAAATGATGTGGTTTGACTCTCCAAAGGGCAAGCATGAGGGTATTTTTGGTGCAATTGCAGGGCACAAACTAACTTATTGGATAGTAATGACTCAAAAAGTATCCGGTCCAAGCAATGAATACATTCATCATGACTCATCCAATGCATATTGGGAATAACTTTGTCACACAAAATGCCCAAAATGTTGTGGTTTGAATATACAAATGGCAAACATGTGGGTATTTTTGGTGCAATTCCAGGGCACAAACTAACTTATTCGGTAATGACTCAAAAATTATCTGGTCCAAGCCATGAATACATTCATCATGACTCATCAAATGCATATTGAGAATAACTTTGTCACACAGAATGCCCAAAATGTTGTGGTTTGACTCTCCAAATGGCAATCATGGGGGTATTTTTGGTGCAATTCCAGGGCACAAACTAACTTATTGGGTAATGACTCAAAAAGTATCGGGTCCAAGCCATGAATACATTCATCATGACTCATCCAATGCATATTGGAAACAACTTTGTTACATAGAATGCCCAAAATGTTGTGGTTTGACTCTACAAATGGCAAACACGGGGGTATTTTTGGTGCAATTCCAGGGCACAAACTAACTTATTCGGTAATGACTCAAAAAGTATCTGGTCCAAGCCATGAATATATTCATCATGACTCTTCCAATGCATATTGGAAACAACTTTGTCACATAGAATGCCCAAAATCTTAAGGTTTGAGTCTCCAAATGGCAAACATGTGGGTATTTTTGGTTCAATTCCAGGGCACAAACTAACTTCTTATTGGGTAATGACTCAAAAAGTATCGGGTCCAAGCCATGAATACATTCATCATGACTCATCCAATGCATATTCGAAACAACTTTGTTACATAGAATGCCCAAAATGTTGTGGTTTGACTCTCCAAATGGCAAACACGGGGGTATTTTGTGTGCAATTCCAGGGCACAAACTAACTTATTCGGTAATGACTCAAAAATTATCTGGTCCAAGCCATGAATACATTCATCATGACTCATCAAATGCATATTGAGAACAACTTTGTCACACAGAATGCCCAAAATGTTGTGGTTTGACTCTCCAAATGGCAATCATGGGGGTATTTTTGGTGCAATTCCAGGGCACAAACTAACTTATTGGGTAATGACTCAAAAAGTATCGGGTCCAAGCCATGAATACATTCATCATGACTCATCCAATGCATATTGGAAACAACTTTGTTACATAGAATGCCCAAAATGTTGTGGTTTGACTCTACAAATGGCAAACACGGGGGTATTTTTGGTGCAATTCCAGGGCACAAACTAACTTATTCGGTAATGACTCAAAAAGTATCTGGTCCAAGCCATGAATATATTCATCATGACTCTTCCAATGCATATTGGAAACAACTTTGTCACATAGAATGCCCAAAATCTTAAGGTTTGAGTCTCCAAATGGCAAACATGTGGGTATTTTTGGTGCAATTCCAGGGCACAAACTAACTTCTTATTGGGTAATGACTCAAAAAGTATCGGGTCCAAGCCATGAATACATTCATCATGACTCATCAAATGCATAGTGCGAACAACTTTGTCACATAGAATGCCCAAAATCTTAAGGTTTGACTCTCCAACTGACAAACATGAGGGTATTTTTGGTGCAATTGCAGGGCACAAACTAACTTATTGGGTAATGACTCAAAAAGTATCCGGTCCAAGCAATGAATACATTCCTCATGACTCATCAAATACATATTGGGAACAACTTTGTCACACAGAATGCTGTAAATGTTGTGGTTTGACTCTCCAAATGGCAAACATGGGTGTATTTTTGGTGCAATTCCAGGGCACAAACTAACTTATTCGGTAATGACTCAAAAAGTATCTGGTCCAAGCAATAAATACATTCATCATGACTCATCCAATGCATATTAGGAACAACTGTGGCACATAGAATGACCAAAATCTTAAGGTTTGACTCTACAAATGGCAAACATGGGGGTATTTTTGGTGCAATTCTAGGGCAAAAACTAACTGATTGGGTAATGACTCAAATAGTATCGGGTCCAAGCCATGAATGCATTCATCATGACTCATCCAATGCATATTGGAAACAACTATGACACATAGAATGCCCAAAATCTTAAGGTTTCACTCTCCAACTGACAAACATGAGGGTATTTTTGGTGCAATTCCAGGGCACAAACTAACTTATTGGGTAATGACTCAAAAAGTATCTGGTCCAAGCAATGAATACATTCCTCATGACTCATCAAATACATATTGGGAACAACTTTGTCACACAGAATGCTGTAAATGTTGTGGTTTGACTCTCGAAATGGCAAACATGAGGGTATTTTTGGTGCAATTCTAGGGCACAAACTAACTGATTGGGTAATGACTCCAAAAGTATCCGGTCAAAACTATGAATACATTTATCATGACTCATCAAATGCATATTGGGAACAACTTTGCCACTCAGAATGCCCAAAATGTTGTGGTTTGACTCTCAAAATGGCAAACATGATGAGGGTATTTTTGGTGCAATTCCAGGGCACAAACAGTCTCATTTGGTAATGACTACCAAAGTTTTTGTACCAGGCCATGAATGCATATCACATGACTTACGAAATGCATGTTGGGAACAACTTTTAAATGCATATTGGGAACAACTTTGACACACACAGTACAGACAATGATGTGGTTTGTAGATACAAATGGCACACAAGACAGTACGGTATGTTAGGTGCAGCAGTCTACGAGATTCTACATGTGACTAGAGGATTGAAATACATAACCTTAGTGTGATCAAATGTTTCCCTTCTGAAAAAATTATGGCGCGGGAGGGGTGGCTTGCACAGGTACGTGCTCTACTGCTACAAATATAACAGCGCGCCCAAAACCAGACAACACACAGAAGATGTTCGGGCAAACAACATAGTACAGAACCCACGGAAAAATTCTACACACAAAACATCGTACACATACTACACGAAACACCGTACACACACACACACACACACACACGACACACACAACACACACAACACAAAACACCGTACACAACCCGACAAATTATTAGTACACACACAAAACCACACAAAAAGAAACACATGATTCTTGATCGACACCGTATTCAGAAAATAAAATAAAAAAATATGAATGCTATCGGAAAGACACGACGAAGCAAAAAATCCGAGGGGAAGACCCTTCGAAACAACAAAACCATCCGGCCCGGTGATCATCAAAATACAGGGGACAACAACGGTAGGAAAAAAAGAGTGAAAACAAACACCGCAATTACTAACAAAGTGTGTAACAGTAATACCACAACTATGAACGCATCAAAGGGCAACAGTAAAAAAAATGGTTCCGACAACACAATTTCTACTACTACAAACACGGAAGAACAAAACACCATCAACCAGAGTAACAAACCAGCGCTGACCATTACCAACACAACCACCACTACAGTAACGAACCAACAGAAAGAAGGAACAAAAACCAATGTGGTAGAGAAAACATCTAACGGAGAATGCTACAATTTAGAGGATGTTGCTGAACATGTCATGAAAAATATCCAATATGACAAATTGGCAGAGGAAGTGGCAAAACGCTTACGGAAACAAGAGAGGGAACCACATATAGGGGTGGGAAAGGTAGTAATGGTACCTAAACAAACGGAGGCAACCATGCAGGGAGAGGGGAGTTACAATGCCGGCGACACAAGAGAACGAGCAGTAAGTACAATTACAGACGAATATGGACTTATAATAGACAACGATATGCTTAAGGCTTTGAGTGATATGACTGAAAGAGTGGAGAAGCAGCTAAGGGATTACGTCAAAAAACATTGGTACCCCAACATGAAGTTCCCTATCAATGACAAGGTAACGGCGCTTGTAATAAATAAAGCTGTTGGAGAAAGTGCGGTTATGAAGCCACCAAATATTCCACTTGCGGCATTCTGTTCCTTTTACAGGAAACGAGTAGGGACAGTACTGACTGCATTGAGGCACAACTCACAAACATTAGCGAGAAAAAACTGGATAGGTAAATACAGGTGGGAGAATTGGTTGTTGAAATTAGGATTTTGAGAATCTATTTTTGGTCCGACAACACTAACATGCTGCCCGTTGATACTTATGATACTTCCGTACAGACGATTACAGAAAAGGTCGAGTCCCTATCACATTCCCTGGTACTGTTGCAGTTATTCAAGACACAGAATATGAAAACACAGGTATTTTAAACCCTCAATACAGAACATACAAAGACGCGGAAGATGAAGATTTTTATTATTTTGTTACAAGAATCATGTCGGCAATCAATCCGACAAATTCCAATTTCAAACAACGGAAGGAGAGGCACTTGCTGAGTGATATATTTACTATAGCAGATGAAGCATTTGCATTGGTACTAATCTACAATGAGCATCATGTATGGGTGAACCAGCAGCGGCGAAAGGGTGATGCCACAATTCCGCGACAAAAAAAAAAATTCTGCGATTCAGACAGTGGAAGCAGAAATGGATGGATGGAGGAAGGTCGCGAGTTGTTCAGTGACTTGTGCGACAAAATTGGCGAGATGCGAAAACACCCAGAAACAGGAAGGAAATTGGAAGAAATGATGAGGGACAGATTTAGGAACGAAAGTTCGACAAATTACACCAACAATAAGCAGGGCGATGCAAATATTACTAGTAGCAGCTCCACTAATTGTAGTGGACCAAAGAAGAAAAAGAAAAGAAACGTCTATATTGATCCGGCAATAACCCAAAAACCAACCACATTTGAACACAGTGCAGATCTTTTCAGTCCAGAACCAAAATATAATTAAATCGTCAACCCTAAAAACCACCAAATTTGAACACAGTGCAAATCTTTCCAGTCCCTAATCAAAATATAACTCAGTCATCAATTCAAAAACCCACCAGATTTTAGAACAGTGCAAATCATGCAAATTCCCGACTAAAATATAACTCAGCCATCAACCCAAAAACCCACCAGATTTTAGCACAGTGCAAATCCTGCCAATCCCCTACTAAAATATAACTCAGTCATCAACCCAAAAACCAACCAGATTTGAACCCATTGCAAATCTTTTCAGTCCCTAACCAAAATATAATTAAATTGTCAACCCTAAAACTCACCAGATTTGAACACAGTGCAAATCTTTCCAGTCCCTAACCAAAATATAACTCAGTCATCAATTCAAAAACCAACCAGATTTTAGCACAGTGCAATCCTGCCAATTCCCACTAAAATATAACTCAGTCATCAACCCAAAAACCCACCAGATTTTATCACTGTGCAAATCCTGCCAGTCCCCGACCAAAACATAACGCAGTCATCAACCCAAAAACCCACTAGATTTTAGCACAGTGCAAATCCTGCCAATCCCCTACTAAAATATAACTCAGTCATCAACCCAAAAACCAACCAGATTTGAACCCATTGCAAATCTTTTCAGTCCCTAACCAAAATATAATTAAATTGTCAACCCTAAAACTCACCAGATTTGAACACAGTGCAAATCTTTCCAGTCCCTAACCAAAATATAACTCAGTCATCAACCCAAAAACCAACCAGATTTTAGCACAGTGCAAATCCTGCCAATTCCCACTAAAATATAACTCAGTCATCAACCCAAAAACCCACCAGATTTTATCACTGTGCAAATCCTGCCAGTCCCCGACCAAAACATAACGCAGTCATCAACCCAAAAACCCACTAGATTTTAGCACAGTGCAAATCCTGCCAATCCCCTACTAAAATATAACTCAGTCATCAACCCAAAAACCAACCAGATTTGAACACAGTGCAAATCTTTTCAGTCCCTAACCAAAATATAATTAAATCATCAACCCTAAAACTCACCAGATTTGAACACAGTGCAAATCTTTCCAGTCCCTAACCAAAATATAACTCAGTCATCAACCCAAAAACCAACCAGATTTTAGCACAGTGCAAATCCTGCCAATTCCAACTAAAATATAACTCAGTCATCAACCCAAAAACCCACCAGATTTTATCACTGTGCAAATCCTGCCAGTCCCCGACCAAAACATAACGCAGTCATCAACCCAAAAACCCACTAGATTTTAGCACAGTGCAAATCCTGCCAATCCCCTACTAAAATATAACTCAGTCATCAACCCAAAAACCAACCAGATTTGAACACAGTGCAAATCTTTTCAGTCCAGAACCAAAATATAACTAAATCGTCAACCCTAAAAACCACAAGATTTGAACACAGTGCAAATGTTTCCAGTCCCTAACCAAAATATAACTCAGTCATCAACCCAAAACCCACCTTTTTTTTAGACAAGTGCAAATCCTGCCAATTCCCACTAAAATATAACTCAGTCATCAACCCAAAAACCTACCAGATTTTAGCACAGTGCAAATCCTGCCAATCCCCGACTAAAATATAACTCAGTCATCAACCCAAAAAATAAACCAGATTTGAACACAGTGCAAATCTTTTCAGTCCCGAACCACAATATAATTAAATCGTCAACCCTAAAACCCACCAGATTTAGACACAGTGCAAATCTTTCCAGTCCCTAACCAAAATATAAATCAGTCATCAATTCAAAAACCAACCAGATTTTAGCACAGTGCAAATCCTGCCAATTCCGGACTAAAATATAACGCAGTCATCAACCCAAAAACCCACCAGATTTGAACACAGTGCAAATCCTGCCAATTCCCCGACCAAAGTATAACGCAGTCATCAACCCAAAAACACACCAGATTTTAGCATAGTGAAAATCCTGCCAATCCCCGACTAAAATATAACTCAGCCATCAACCCAAAAACCAACCAGATTTGAACACAGAGCAAATCCTGTCAAGTCCCCTAACCAAAATATAACTTAAATTGTCAACCCTAAAAACTCACCATGATTTGAAGCACAGTGCAAATCTATCCAGTCCCTAACCAAAATATAACTCAGTCCATTCACCACAAACCCACCAGATTTTAGAACAGTGCAAATCCTGCCAATCCCCGACTAAAATATAACTCAGTCATCAACCCAAAAACCCACAAGATTTGAAGACTGTGTAAATCCTGCCATTCCCCAAACAAAATATAACTCAGTCATCAACCCAAAAACCCACCAGATTTGAACACAGTGCAAATCCTGCCATTCCCTAGCCAAAATATAACTCAGTCATCAACCCAAAAACCCACCAGATTTGAACACAGTGCAAATCTTTCCAGTCCCTAGCCAAAATATAACTCAGTCATCAACCCAAAAACCCACCAGATTTGAACACAGTGCAAATCTTTCCAGTCCCCCACCAAAATATCATTCAATCGACAACCCAAAAACCCACCAGATTTGAAGACATGAGATTTGAAGACAGTGCAAATCTTGCCCATCCCCCATCAAAATATAACTCAGTCATCAATCCAAAAACCAACCAGATTTGAGCACAGTGCAAATCCTGCCGGTCCCCGACCAAACTATAACTCAGTCATCAACCCAAAAACCCACCAGATTGGAACAAAGTGCAAATCTTTCCAGTCCGTAACC
This sequence comes from Pseudo-nitzschia multiseries, assembly GCA_037355745.1. Lineage (NCBI taxonomy): Eukaryota > Bacillariophyta > Bacillariophyceae > Bacillariales > Bacillariaceae > Pseudo-nitzschia > Pseudo-nitzschia multiseries. Next base: position 19,860,671 of record CM074785.1, on the reverse strand, counting down.
AAAATATAATTCAGTCATCAAGCCAAAAACCCACCAGATTTGAACAGAGTGCAAATCCTGCCAGTCCCCAACCAAAATATAATTCAGTCATCAACCCAAAAACCCACCAGATTTGAACACAGTGCAAATCCTGCCAGTCCCTGACCAAAATATTGTTCAGTCATCAACCCAAAAACCCACCAGATTTGAACTCATTGCAAATCCTGCCAGTCCCCGACCAAACTTTAACTCAGTCATCAACCCAAAAAACCACCAGATTTGAACACAGTGCAAATCTTTCCAGTCCTTAACCAAAGTATAATTCAGTCGTCAACCCAAAAACCCACCAGATTTGAACACAGTGCAAATCTTCTCAGTCCCCCACCAAAATATCATTCAATCGACAACCCAAAAACCCACCAGATTTGAAGACACGAGATTTGAAGACAGTGCAAATCTTGCCCATCCCCCATCAAAATATAACTCAGTCATCAACCCAAAAACCAACCAGATTTGAGCACAGTGCAAATCCTGCCGGTCCCCGACCAAACTATAACTCAGTCATCAACCCAAAAACCCACCAGATTGGAACAAAGTGCAAATCTTTCCAGTCCGTAACCAAAATATATTTCAGTCATCAACCCAAAAACCCACCAGATTTGAACAGAGTGCAAATCCTGCCAGTCCTCAACCAAAATATAATTCAGTCATCAACCCAAAAACCCACCAGATTTGAACACAGTCTAATTGCAAATTAGCGTGTATTTTTCCTCCAAATCCAGGACCCAAATGCACTTACTAGGTGCTGACACACTAACTATGACAGATAACTCACTTCTGTTTCTTTCATGATTCATCATATCCATAATAGGAACAATATTCATGGTTCAATCACACAAAATATCTGATTTTCTATTTTTTAATTGCAAATTAGTGTGTACTGTCTATGTGGTACTTGCATTACTACTGGTAGTAGTACCGTACCTGTAGTAGTACTTGTACTGCTTGGCATGTACTTGATGGTCTGTCCTTTTTCCGTTTTTATGGTCTGTCCTTTTTCCGTTTTTATGGTCTGTCCTTTTTCCTTTTTCATGGTCTGTCCTTTTTCCTTTTTCATGGTCTGTCCTTTTTCCGTTTTTTGGTCCGTCCTTTACCCCTTTTTTGTTTTTATGGTCTGTCCCTTATCCGCGGCTGGCATGCGCGCGCGTGCGCGCGCAGGCATAGCCAGAAGAATCAGGTAAAAAGCTGTTATTTTACTTACATTAAAAACATCTAGTTCTCCAAAGTTTTTTTTGGGGTGTTTAGATAAGCCTCTTTTTTTGCAGGAGTTGATCTGGAGAACCAGACATTGCATGGTCATTCTGAAGCAAACTCGTAACAATAGAGACTTTCAGCTGTTTGGGGATATTTTCAGAATTACCAGGCGATGTCTGGTTCTTGAGATCAACTCCTGCAAAAATTGGCATTCTCGAAACGGAGGGAACCTAAGTGAAATTGAGGTAGGATTAGGGTTAGTGTTTAACGTTCAACTAACAACTCCACCAATTTCGACTCCGAATCGAAATTTCGCAACTCCACCAATTTCGACTCCGAATCGAAATTTCCGAGACGATCTTTTGCACCTCTATTGCAGAAAAAAATCCTTCTCACTTCTTTCCTTCCTAATCCATCTAAATGCAACTGAATAACAAACAAATAACAGATACTATTATCACGTCGTCATCGTCATCGAAGAAGGGGCGAAAGAACAAGAAAGGGCGAAACGCGGTGTCGAATTCAATTCGTACCGGTACCGGTATGAGAAACGGTATGAGAAACGACGACGGGGCCGATGATGACGACGATGAGAATCGTATGATTTTTATCTGTATTCAGGTTAAATTTTATGGTTACTTGCAACCAAAAAAATGAGAGTTTAAATCTATTGCTTTTAGAAGAAGCATCTCATTTCCGTAAATAAATGTTTGGGTACTGTTTTTTACGATTTTTAGTCGTAGCGTTTGTACCAAGTCTACTTGTTAAAAACAGATTTTTTTAATATTTCTACGTATTTTCCCCCCCCCAAACCCCCCCCACATAAACTCCGTCTACAAGGTTACGTTGTCAACTCTTAGGATTAGGGTTAGTGTTTAACGTTCAACTAACAACTCCACCAATTAGTGCTTTGCAGGGGCCCTGTGGAGTTGTTGCGTACGTAGTTATTGTATGTATTGTAAGTATGTGTCAGTAAAGTTATGGTATGAAGTTCTACGATGAAAATATAACTCAGTCATGAACCCAAAAACCCACTAGGTTTGAGCACTGTGCATGCCAATTCCCGACTAAAATATAACTCAGTCATCAACCCAAAAACCCACCAGATTTTAGCACAGTGCAAATCCTGCCAATCTCCGACTAAAATATAACTCAGTCATCAACCCAAAAAATAAACCAGATTTGAACACAGTGCAAATCTTTTCAGTCCACGACCAAAATAAAACTCAGTCATCAATACAAAAACCCAACAGATTTTCGCACAGTGCAAATCTGTCCAGTCCCTAACCAAAATATAACTCAGTCATCAACCAAAATTCACCATAATTTAGAACAGTGCAAATCCTGCCAATCCCCGACCAAAATATAACTAAGTAATAAACCCAAAAACCAACCAGATTTGAACACAGTGCAAATCTTTCCATTCCCTAACCAAAATATAATTAAATCGTTAACCCTAAAACTCACCAGATTTGAACACAGTGCAAATCTTTCCAGTCCCTAACCAAAATATAACTCAGTCATCAACCCAAAAACCAACCAGATTTTAGCACAGTGCAAATTTTGCCAATTCCCGACTAAAATATAACTCAGTCATCAACCCAAAAACCCATCAGATTTTATCACTGTGCAAATCCTGCCAGTCCCCGACCAAAATATGACGCAGTCATCAACCCAAAAACCCACCAGATTTTAGCACAGTGGAAATCCTGCCAATCCCCGACTAACATATAATTCAGCCATCAACCAAAAAACAAACCAGATTTGAACACAGTGCAAATCTTTTCAGTCCCGAACCAAAATATAATTAAATCGTCAATCCTAAAACCCACCAGATTTAGACACAGTGCAAATCTTTCCAGTCCCTAACCAAAATATAACTCAGTCATCAACCCAAAAACCAACCAGATTTTAGCACAGTGCAAATCCTGCCAATTCCCGACTAAAATATAACTCAGTCATCAACCCAAAAACCCACCAGATTTGAACACATTGCAAATCTTTCCAGTCCCTAATCAAAATATAACTCAGTCATCAACCCAAAAACCAACCAGATTTTAGCACAGTGCAAATCCTACCAATCCCCGACTAAAATATAACTCAGTCATCAACCCAAAAACCAACCAGATTTGAACACAGTGCAAATCTTTCCAGTCCCTAACCAAAATATAATCAAATCGTCAACCCTAAAACCCACCTGATTTAGACACAGTGCAAATCTTTCCAGTCCCTAACCAAAATATAACTCAGTCATCAATTCAAAAACCAACAAGATTTTAGCACAGTGCAAATCCTGCCAATCCCCGACTAAAATATATCTCAGTCATCAACCCAAAAACCAACCTGATTTGAACACAGTGCAAATCTTTTCATTCCCTAACCAAAATATAATTAAATCCTCAACCCTAAAACCCACCAGATTTAGACACAGTGCAAATATCTCCAGTCCCTAACCAAAATATAACTCAGTCATGAACCCAAAAACCCACAAGATTTTAGCACAGTGCAAATCCTGCCACTCCCCGACAAAAATATAATTCAGTCATGAACCCAAAAACCCACCAGATTTGAACACAGTGCAAATCTTTCCAGTCCCTAACCAAAATATAATTCAGTGATCAACCCAAAAACCCACTAGATTTGAACACAGTGCAAATCTTTCCAGTCCCCGACCAAAATATAACCCTGTCATGAACCCAAAAACCCACCAGATTTGAACACAGTGCAAATCTTTCCAGTCCGTAACCAAAATATAACCCAGTCATGAACCCAAAAACCCACAAGATTTTAGCACAGTGCAAATCCTGCCAATTCCCGACTAAAATATAACTCAGTCATCAACCCAAAAACCCACCAGATTTTAGCACAGTGCAAATCCTGCCAGTCCCCGACTAAAATATAACTCAGTCATCAACCCAAAAACCCACCAGATTTGAACACAGTGCAAATCCTGCCAGTCCCGAACCAAACAAAAACCCACCAGATTTGAACACAGTGCAAATTTTGCACATCCCCCACCAAAATATAATTATATCGTCATTCCAATAACCCACCAGATTTGAACACAGTGAAAATCTTTCCAGTCCCTTACCAAAATATAATTCAATGGTCAACCCAAAAACCCACCAGATTTGAACACAGTGCAAATCTTTCCAGTCCCTAACCAAAATATAATTCAATCGTCAACTCAAAAACCCACCAGATTTGAACACAGTGCAAATCTTTCCAGTCCCTAACCAAAATCTAATTCAATCATCAACCCAAAAACCCACCAGATTTGAACACAGTGCAAATCTTTGTATCTCAGTCATCAACCCGGATCTGCTGTACGCGTTAGAAGCAATAGGAGGGCCTAGTAGCAGAGGACTCCAAATCCGAATTTTCACCTCCACAGAAAACACCCCTCCAAACCCAAGGGACAGCAGATATCTCCATACTGAAGGCGCCGCGGGCAACAATATTGCAGGGAGCTCTTCATTATATGAAGAAGGACAAGGCCTGCAAGTTTCGAATCGATTGATTGAGTGGATTGGAAGTATCTAACCGGCAAAATCATTGGACACACAAGGTCCATTTGAAGGTAAACAAGGGAAAACAACGGTGAATATTAATATCTCCATACTGAAGTCACCGCGGGCAACGATATTGCAGGGATCCCTTCATAATATCGAGAAGGACAAGGCCTGCACGTTTCGAATCGATTGATGAGTGGATTGGAAGGAATCTAACCGGTGAGCAGCATTGGAGCACCAAAAGCCATGGTTGTAAGGTAAACAGGGAAGCAACCAAATATCGGTGATAGTAAAGAATATCTCCATACCTGAAGGTCTAGCCGCGGGTCCAATGATATTGCAGGGATCCTCTTCATAATACGTCCGAATGAAGGAGCAAGGTCCTGCAAGTTTCCGGAATTCGATTGATTGAGCTGATCAGGAAGAATCTGAAAACCGGTGAAGCAAAGCATTGGTACACACAAAGTCATTTTGAATTGGTAAATTCAAAGGGAAACACCAAATAACAGGTGCACAGCAGTATATCTCCATATCAACTGAGTCACCAAGCAGGGCAACGATATTGCAGGGATTCCTCTTCATACATATATTAGAGAAGGCCAAGGACGCCGACAAGTTTCGGAATTCGATTGAATTGACGTGGAATTCAGGAAGAAATCGAAACACGGTGAAGCAGATTGGGAAAATTTGGTGGTGTATTTCAAAGGAAAGCAACCCAACTATCAGGTCGACATGCAGATATCACTTCCATAATCAACGAGGTCGACCAACAGAGCAACTGATATGCAGGGTACCTCTTCATTACGTATAGATAGAGAATCGTCCGCCCAAGTTTCGGATTCGATTGATTGAGCGGATCAGAAGAATCGAACCGGTGAAGCAGATTGGGAAATTTCGGTTGTATTTCAAAGAAAACACCCCAAATAACAGTCACAGCAGATATCTCCATATCAACGGCACCAACAGCAACGATATTGCAGGGTCCTCTTCATTACATATATAAGAACACGCCGACCAAGTTTCGGATCGATTGATTGAGCGGATCAGAAGAATCGAACCGGTGAAGCAGAGGGGCAAAATTTGGCTACATTTCAAGGAAGCAACCCAAACAACAGTCACAGCAGATATCTCTGCACCAACGGCACCAACAGCAACAATATTGCAGGGTCCTCTTCATTACATATATAAGAACACGCCGACCAAGTTTCGAATTGATTGATCCAGCGGATCAGAAGAATCGAACCGGTGAAGCAGAGGGGCAAAATTTGGCTACATTTCAAGGAAGCAACCCAAACAACAGTCACAGCAGATATCTCTGCACCAACGGCACCAACAGCAACGATATTGCAAGGTCTGCTTTATTACATATCTAAGAACACGCCGCCCAAGTTTCGAATTGATTGATCCAGCGGATCAGAAGAATCGAACCGGTGAAGCAGAGGGGCAAAATTTGGCTACATTTCAAGGAAGCAACCCAAACAACAGTCACAGCAGATATCTCTGCACCAACGGCACCAACAGCAACGATATTGCACGGTCTGCTTTATTACATATCTAAGGAGCGATTAGATGTCGACGATTTGTTGCCGGATGAATGCCACTGATCGATTCGTTGCCGTTCCTATTTGAATACATGATAATTGAACAAAATGGGTGAGTATCTATTGATGTAGTACATAGAGTCAATAATAACAACAGAATAATATGATAATGTGCATGCCGATCGATTCGTAATTATCACCAACCGGAAAAATTCCCCGCACCTACAGGGAAGAATCGATGGTTGCTTCCGATTCGATGGTTGCTTCCAATCCGTTGGTTTTGATTCATATTAAATTCGCCGCACCTCAATCTGGACTCAATCGTTGTTCCGACAATCGTTGGTCCCCGCACCTCGATTTTCCGACAATCGTTGTTCCCCGCACCTCGATCTTCCGACGATCACCTTTGAAAATAAAAAGGAAAACAGTTGTGAGGAATACATCATCAGCAGTGTAGGATGTAGGCATCATTGTCCCCCATCTATCTATCTCACATTGTTCTTTTTGCTGCAGGCTCGCGTCACGTGTTGGATGCTGCTTGCAGGGGCCCTGTGGAGTTGTTGAATAGGTAGTTACTGTATGTATTGTAAGTATGTGTCAGTAAAGTTATGGTAAGAAGTACTCGTACGATAACGCGTGTGCATCAAGTAAGATCAGATTTACCAAAGGTGCTCTGATCTGTACCACCAATTCTTACCAGAACCAATTCTACAATTAGCCAACCAACCAAATTTATGTGTAAGCTATCAGCAAGGTATCTACATTCATAGGGGTGGGGTTACATTCGAACAAGCAAGTTGTAGGAGCTACCGGTAATTACGAGCTACCAGATCTACAAGCAAGCTGTCTATGTTCTTCTCAATCATACCAATTATTTGAAGACAGTGCAAATCCTGACCATCCCCAACCTAATATTAACTCACTCATCAACCCAAAAACTCACCAGATTTGAAGACAGTGCAAATCCTGCCAATCCCCGACCAAACTATAACTTAGTCATCAACCAAAAAACTAACCAGGTTTGAATACAGTGCAAATCCTGCCCATCCCCAACCTAAAATTTACTCAACCATCAACCCAAAAACCCACCAGATTTAAAGACAGTGCAAATCCTGCCAATCCCCAACCAAACTATAACTCAGTCATCAACCCATAAACCCACCAGATTTGAAGACAGTGCAAATCCTGCCCATCCCAAACCTAAAATTAACTCAATCATCAACCCATAAATCAACCAGATTTGAAGACACTACAAATCCTGCAAATCCCCGACCATACTATACCTCAGTCATCAACCCATAAACCCACCAAACTTGAAGACAGTAAAAATCCTGCCCATCCCCAACCTAAAACGAACTCAATCATCAACCAAAAAAACCACCAGATTTCAAGACAGTGCAAATCTTGCCAATCCCCAACCAAACTATAACTCAGTCATCAACCCAAAAACTCACCAGATTTGAAGACAGTGCAAATCTTGCCAATCCCCGGCCAAACTATAACTCAGTCATCGACCCAAAAACCCACCAGATTTGAAGACTGTGCAAATTCTGCCAATCCTCGACCAAACTATCTCTGTCATCAACCCAAAAACTCACCAGATTTGAAGACAGTGCAAATCTTGCCAATCCCCCGCCAAACTATAACTCAGTCATCAACCCAAAAACCCACCAGATTTGAAGACTTTGCAAATTCTGCCAATCCTCGACCAAACTATCTCAGTCATCAACCCAAAAACTCACCAGATTTGAAGACAGTGCAAATCCTGCCCATCCCCAACCTTAAATTAACTCAATCATCAACCCAAAAACCCACCAGATTTGAAGACAGTGCAAATCCTGCCAATCCCCGACCAAAGTATAACTCAGTCATCAACCCAAAAACTCACCAGATTTGAAGAGAGTGCAAATCATGCCAATCCCCGACCAACATATAACTCAGTCATCAATCCAAAAACACACCAGATTTGAAGACAGTGAAAATCTTGCAAATCCTTAACCAAACTAATTCGGTCATCAACCCATAAACCCACCAGATTTGAAAACAGTGCAAATCCTGCCCATCCCCAACCTTAAATTAACTCAATCATCAATCAAAAAACCCACCAGATTTGAAGACAGTGCAAATCATGCCAATCCCTTACCAAACTATAACTCAGTCATCAACCCAAAAACCCACCAGATTTGAAGACTTTGCAAATTCTGCCAATCCTTGACCAAACTATCTCAGTCATCAACCCAAAAACTCACCAGATTTGAAGGCAGTGCAAATCCTGCCCATCCCCAACCTAAAATGAACTCAATCATCAACCCAAAAACCCAACAAACTTGAAGACAGTGCAAATCCTGCCAATCCCCAACCAAACTATAACTCAGTCATCAACCCAAAAACTCACCAGATTTGAAGACAGTGCAAATCTTGCCAATCCCTGACCAACATATAACTCAGTCATCAATCCAAAAACCCAGCAGATTTGAAGACAGTGAAAATCTTGCCAATCCTCAACCAAACTATAACTCAGTCATCAACCCAAAATCTCACCAGATTTGAAGACAGTGCAAATCTTGACAATCCCTGACCAACATATAACTCAGTCATCAATCCAAAAACCCAGCAGATTTGAAGACAGTGAAAATCTTGCCAATCCTCAACCAAACTATAACGCGGTCATCAACCCATAAACCCACCAGATTTGAAGACAGTGCAAATCCTGCCCATCCCCAACCTTAAATTAACTCAATCATCAACCCAAAGACTCACCAAACTTGAAGACAGTGCAAATCCTGCCCATCCCCAATCTAAAATTAACTCAATCATCAATCAAAAAACCCACCAGATTTGAAGAGATTACAAATCATGCCAATACCCGACCAAACTATAACTCAGTCATCAACCCAAAAACTCACAAGACTTGAAGACAGTGCAAATCCTGCCAATCCCTGACCAAACTATAATTCAGTCATCAACCCAAAAACTCACAAGATTTGAAGACAGTGCAAATCTTGCCAATCCCTTACCAAACTATAACTCAGTCATCAACCAAAAAACTCACAAGATTTGAAGACAGTGTAAATCTTGCCAATCCCCTACCAAACTATAACTCATTCATCAACCAAAAAACTCACCAGATTTGAAGACGGTGCAAAACCTGCCAATCCCAGACCAAACTATTACTCTGTCATCAACTCAAAAACCCACCAGATTTGAAGACAGTGCACATCTTGCCAATCCCCAACAAAACAATAACTCAGTCATCAACCCAAAAACCCACCAGATTTGAACACAGTGCAAATCCTGCCCATCCCCAACCTTGAATTAACTCAATCATCAACCCAAAGACCCACCAAATTTGAAGACAGTGCAAATCCTGCCCATCCCCAACCTAAAATTAACTCAATCATCAATCCAAAAACTCACCAGATTTGAAGACAGTGCAAATTCTGCAATTCCTCGACCAAAGTATAACTCAGTCATCAACCCAAAAACTCACCAGATTTGAAGGCAGTGCAAATCATGCCAATCCCTGACCAAACTATAACTCAGTCATCAACCCAAAAACTCACCAGAATTGAGGACAGTGCAAATTTTGCCAATCCCCAAGCAAATTAAAACTCTGTCATCAACCCAAAAACCCAACAGATTTGAAGACAGTGCAAATCATGCCCATCCCCGACCTTAAACTAACTCAATCATCAATCAAAAAACCCACCAGATTTGAAGACAGTGCAAATCCTGCCCACCCCCAACCTTAAATTTACTCAATCGTCAACCCAAACACCCACCAAACTTGAAGACAGTGCAAATCCTGCCAATCCCCAACCTGAAATTAACTCAATCATCAATCAAATAACCCACCAGATTTGAAGAGAGTACAAATCATTCCAATCCCCGACCAAACTATAACTCAGTCATCAACCCAAAAACTCACAAGACTTGAAGACAGTGCAAATCCTGCCAATCCCCAACCAAACTATAACTCAGTCATCAACCCAAAAACTCACCAGATTTGAAGACAGTGCAAATCATGCCAATCCCCGACCAACATATAAGTCAGTCATCAATCCAAAAACCCAGCAGATGTGAAGACAGTGAAAATCTTGCCAATCCCCAACCAAACTATAACTCGGTCATCAACCCATGAACCCACCAGATTTGAAGACAGTGCAAATCCTGCCCATCCCCAACCTAAAATTTACTCAACCATCAACCCAAAAACCCACCAGATTTGAAGACAGTGCAAATCATGCCAATCCCTGACCAAACTATAACTCAGTCATCAACCCAAAAACTCACCAGAATTGAAGACAGTGCAAATTTTGCCAATCCCCAAGCAAATTGAAACACTGTCATCAACCCATAAACCCACCAGATTTGAAATCCGTGCAAATCCTGCCCATCCCCAACCTTAAATTTACTGAATCATCAATCAAAAAACCCACCAGATTTGAAGACAGTGTAAATCCTGCCAATCCCCAACCTTAAATTAACACAATCATCAATCAAAAAACCCACCAGATTTGAAGACAGTGCAGATCCTGCCAATCCCCAACCTAAAATTAACTCAATCATCAATCAAAAAACCCACCAGATTTGAAGACAGTGCAAATCCTGCCAATCCCCAACCTTAAATTAACTCTGTCATCAACCCAAAAACCCACCAGATTTGAAGACAGTGCAGATCCTGCCCATCCCCAACCTAAAATTTACTCAACCATCAACCCAAAAACCCACCAGATTTGAAGACAGTGCAAATCATGTCAATCCCTGACCAAACTATAACTCAGTCATCAACCCAAAAACTCACCAGAATTGAAGACAGTGCAAATTTTGCCAATCCCCAAGCAAATTGAAACACTGTCATCAACCCATAAACCCACCAGATTTGAAATCCGTGCAAATCCTGCCCATCCCCAACCTTAAATTTACTGAATCATCAATCAAAAAACCCACCAGATTTGAAGACAGTGTAAATCCTGCCAATCCCCAACCTTAAATTAACACAATCATCAATCAAAAAACCCACCAGATTTGAAGACAGTGCAGATCCTGCCAATCCCCAACCTAAAATTAACTCAATCATCAATCAAAAAACCCACCAGATTTGAAGACAGTGCAAATCCTGCCAATCCCCAACCTTAAATTAACTCTGTCATCAACCCAAAAACCCACCAGATTTGAAGACAGTGCAGATCCTGCCCATCCCCAACCTAAAATTTACTCAACCATCAACCCAAAAACCCACCAGATTTGAAGACAGTGCAAATCATGTCAATCCCTGACCAAACTATAACTCAGTCATCAACCCAAAAACTCACCAGAATTGAAGACAGTGCAAATTTTGCCAATCCCCAAGCAAATTGAAACACTGTCATCAACCCATAAACCCACCAGATTTGAAGACGGTGCAAATCCTGCCCATCCCCAACCTTAAATTTACTCAATCATCAATCAAAAAACCCACCAGATTTGAAGACAGTGCAGATCCTGCCAATCCCCAACCTAAAATTAACTCAATCATCAACCCAAAAACCAACCAGATTTGAAGACAGTGTAAATCCTGCCAATCCTCAACCTTAAATTAACTCAATCATCAATAAAAAAACCCACCAGATTTGAAGACAGTGCAAATCCTGCCAATCCTTGACTAAACTATAACTCAGTCATCAACCCAAAAACCCACCAGATTTGAAGACAGTGCAAATCATGCCCATCCCCAACCTTAAATTAACTCAATCATCAATCAAAAAACCCACCAGATTTGAACACAGTGCAAATCCTGCCCATCCCCAACCTTAAATTAACTCAATCGTCAACCCAAAGACCCACCAAACTTGAAGACAGTGCAAATCCTGCCCATCCCCAACCTAAAATTCACTCAATCATCAATCAAAAAACCCACCAGATTTGAAGAGAGTACAAATCATTCCAATCCCCGACCAAACTATAACTCAGTCATCAACCCAAAAACTCACAAGACTTGAAGACAGTGCAAATCCTGCCAATCCCCAACCAAACTATAACTCAGTCATCAACCCAAAAACTCACCAGAGTTGAAGACAGTGCAAATCTTGCCAATCCCCAACCTAAAATTAACTCAATCCTCAATCCAAAAACTCAACAGATGTGAAGACAGTGCAAATTTTGCCAATCTGCGACCAAAATATAAGTCAGTCCATCAACCCAAAAACTCACCAGATTCGAAAACAGTGCAAATCTTGCCAATCTGCGACCAAAATATAAGTCAGTCATCAATCCAAAAACTCACCATATTTGAAGACAGTGCAAATCTTGCCCATCCCCAACCTAAAATGAAGTCAATCATCAACCCAAAAACCCACCAGATTCGAAGACAGTGCAAATCCTGCCCATCCCCAACCTAAAATGAACTCAATCATCAACCCAAAAACCCAACAGATTTGAAGACAGTGCAAATCCTGCCCATCCCCAACCTAAAATGAACTCAATCATCAACCAAAAAACCCACCAGATTTGAGGACAGTGCAAATCTTGCCAATCCCCAACCAAACTATAACTCAATCATCAACCCAAAAACCCACCAGTCTTGAAGACAGTGCAAATCATGCCAATCCCCGACCAAACTATAACTCAGTCATCAACCCAAAAACTCACAAGATTTGAAGACAGTGCAAATCCTGCCCATTCCCAACCTAAAATTAACTCAATCATCAACCAAAAAACCCACCAAACTTGAAGACAGTGCAAATCCTGCCAATCCCCGACCAAACTATAACTCAGTGGTCAACCCAAAACCCCACCAAACTTGGAGACAGTGCAAATCCTGCCCATCCCCAACCAAACTATAACTCAGTCATCAACCCAAAAACCCACCAGATTTGAAGACAGTGCAAATCATTGCCAATCCCCAACCTAAAATTAACTCAATCCTCAACCCAAAAACTCAACAGATGTGAAGACAGTGCAAATCTTGCCAATCCGCGACCAAAATATAAGTCAGTCATCAACCCAAAAACTCACCAGATTCGAATACAGTGCAAATCTTGCCAATCCCCGACCAAACTATAACTCAGCAGTCATCAACCCAAAAACTCACCAGATTTGAAGACAGTGCAAATCCTGTCAATCCCCGACGAAAATATAAGTCAGTCATCAACCCAAAAACTCACCAGATTTGAAGACAGTGCAAGTCTTGCCAATCTGCGACCAAAATATAAGTCAGTCATCAATCAAAAAACTCGCCATATTTGAAGACAGTGCAAATCCTGCCCATCCCCAACCTAAAATGAACTCAATCATCATCCAAAAAACACACCAGATTTGAGGACAGTGCAAATCTTGCCAATCCCCAACCAAACTATAACTCAGTCATCAACCCAAAAAAAACCCACCAGATTTGAAGACAGTGCAAATCCTGCCAGTCCCCGACCAGAATATAACTCAGTCATCTTTCCAAAAACTCACCAGATTTGAAGACAGTGCAAATCTTGCCAATCCCTGATCAAAATATAACTCATACATCAACCCAAAAACTCACCAAATTTGAAGACAGTGCAAATCCTACCAATCCCCGACCAAACTATAACTCAGTCACCAACCCAAAAACCCACCAGATTTGAAGACAGTGCAAATCTTGCCAATCCCCGACCAAACTATAACTCAGTCATCAACACAAAAAAAACCCACCAGATTTGAAGACAGTGCAAATCCTGCCAATCCCCAACCAAACTATAACTCAGACATCAACCCAAAAACCCACCAGTCTTGAAGACAGTGCAAATCATGCCAATCCCCGACCAAACTATAACTCAGTCATCAACCCAAAAACTCACAAGATTTGAAGACAGTGCAAATCCTGCCCATTCCCAACCTAAAATTAACTCAATCATCAACCAAAAAACCCACCAAACTTGAAGACAGTGCAAATCCTGCCAATCCCCGACCAAAATATAACTCAGTTTCAAAAGATTTGTTCTTAGATCCAGTACATACTCATACTACATACCATGCTTGAGTCATACTTCACTTTTGAGGGGGTGAATGTTAAGGAAACTTTTTTTAAAATATTAGTCCCCCCCCCCCCCCCCCCCCGCCCCCCAATCCAGTACACACTCATACTGTAGTTAGCTACCTTCATACTTATTTTACCAATCAATCTATACTACCAATCAAGTGACGTCATTCGCGCGAGATTTTCCTTTAAAATGCGCAGTTGAAAACTAGTACAAGCAAGCAAGCTACATACGTTCATACCGATCTTACCAAGTGATCTATACTACGAATCAAGTGAAGCTTGGTATTCCCAGGCGACATTTTGTTGTTGAAAATGCTTACACAATTTACACGAATTTTGCTAGCGAGAGCCCCCCTGCCAATCGTTTGAATCGATAGATAGCTCAAACGTCGACAACAATGCATGTAGATGGGCGCTGGTACCTGTAGAACCTTCTAACTCCCTCTGGAAGCAAAGTTATGGCAGTAGCAAGATTGGTCTCCCCATGTAACCTTTTTGGTGTTGAAAATTCTTAGTACCCAAATGCACTAATTAGGTGGTGACAGACAAACTATGACAGATAACTCACTTCTGTTTCTTTCATGATTCATCTCATCCATAACAGGAACAATATTCATGGTTCAATCACACAAAATATCTGATTTTCTATTTTTTAATTGCAAATTAGTGTGTATTTTTTCTCCAAATCCAGTACCCCAATGCACTGATTAGGTGGTGACACACAAACTATGACAGATAACTCACTTCTGTTTCTTTCATGATTCATCTCATCCACAACAGGAACAATATTCATGGTTCAATCACACAAAATATCTGAATTTCTACTTTTTAATTGCAAATTAGTGTGTATTTTTTCTCCAAATCCAGTACCCCAATGCACTAATTAGGTGGTGACACACAAACTATGACAGATAACTCACTTCTGTTTCTTTCATGATTCATCTCATCCATAACAGGAACAATATTCATGGTTCAATCACACTAAATATCTGAATTTCTATTTTTTAATTGCAAATTAGTGTGTATTTTTTCTCCAAATCCAGTACTCCAATGCACTAATTAGGTGGTGACAGACAAACTATGACAGATAACTCACTTCTGTTTCTTTCATGATTCATCTCATCCATAACAGGAACAATATTCATGGTTCAATCACACAAAATATCTGAATTTCTATTTGTTAATTGCAAATTAGTGTGTATTTTTCCTCCAAATCCAGTACCCCAATGCACTAATTAGGTGGTGACACACAAACTATGACAGATAATTCACTTCTGTTTCTTTCATGATTCATCTCATCCATAACAGGAACAATATTCATGGTTCAATCACACAAAATATCTGATTTTCTATTTGTTAATTGCAAATTAGTGTGTATTTTTTCTCCAAATCCAGTACCCCAATGCACTAATTAGGTGGTGACACACAAACTATGACAGATAACTCACTTCTGTTTCTTTCATGATTCATCTCATCCATAACAGGAACAATATTCATGGTTCAATCACACAAAATATCTGATTTTCTATTTTTTAATTGCAAATTAGTGTGTATTTTCCCTCCAAATCCAGTTCCTCAATGCACTAATTAGGTGGTGACAGACAAACTATGACAGATAACTCACTTCTGTTTCTTTCATGATTCATCTCATCCATAACAGGAACAATATTCATGGTTCAATCACACAAAATATCTGAATTTCTATTTGTTAATTGCAAATTAGTGTGTACTGTCTATGTGGTACTTGCATTACTACTGGTAGTAGTACCGTACCTGTAGTAGTACTTGTACTGCTTGGCATGTACTTGATGGTCTGTCCTTTTTCCGTTTTTATGGTCTGTGCTTTTTCCGTTTTTATGGTCTGTCCTTTTTCCTTTTTCATGGTCTGTCCTTTTTCCTTTTTTATGGTCTGTCCTTTTTCCGTTTTTTGGTCCGTCCTTTACCCCTATTTTTGTTTTTATTGTCTGTCCCTTATCCGCGGCTGGCATGCGCGCGCGTGCGCGCGCAGGCATAGCCAGAAGAATCAGGTAAAAAGCTGTTATTTTAATTCCATTAAAAACATCTGGTTCTCCAAGGTTTTTTTTGGGGTGTTTAGATAAGCCTCTTTTTTTTGCAGGAGTTTTCAAAAGTAATATTATTTGAGTCTCCATCTCACGATTAGATCTCTTGCTTGCTTCTTTTTCCACTTTTTGTTTTCGTACCGGTAATGGAAAAAGATGTTTGGAGGGCTCTGAAAATATGGAGGTGAACAGTCGGTATTTGGTAGTTTAACTTGTTTGGTTATTACATGAAATTGTTACTTGAAATTGTGAGCAGAAAAATTGCTCTTTTACTAAAATCACCATATTGGTGCATCGGACTGCTAATACTCCAATGCACACACTAAATCACTAATAATCGGCATCGACCCGCTAATACTTCGATGCTGCACGTGTCCTTTGTACCAATGGGCTGTATAGATTACCTTGCGCCCTGTATGTCCGGTACATAAAGCCCTATTTTTAGTAAGAAGGAGAACCGGAATCGGTAAGTGGTAAATTCTCATTCCCACTTCCATTCCCATCTCCAATCATGTTAGTCCATTCCTGCAGAAGCAATATGACTCGTACGATCGGTCCCGAGACTCATTCGCGTCTCATTCATTCACTCGCGTCTCATTCGTGTCTCATTCATTCACTCGTGTCTCATTCGTGCATTCGCGCGC
The DNA here is from genome assembly GCA_037355745.1 of Pseudo-nitzschia multiseries. Taxonomy (NCBI): domain Eukaryota; phylum Bacillariophyta; class Bacillariophyceae; order Bacillariales; family Bacillariaceae; genus Pseudo-nitzschia; species Pseudo-nitzschia multiseries. Next base: position 19,843,691 of record CM074785.1, on the reverse strand, counting down.
GCTCGTTCGATCGACTTCAAACAAAAGAAGCAAGCAAACAAAGAATCAACAACAATGAACCAAGAACAAGAACAATGGTGACAGTAAAAACTTGATATCTCCCTGAGTATTGGGAGATAGTAGACCAAACTGGTACCAAAATGTCCGCAATGACAAGGTGGTATCGATTATGTCAAACGGCTTTGCGTTCGTAGCTTAGGGGAGCAACGAAAATTAATTTCAGTCGTCGTTGTCATTGCCGTCGTCATCGTCAATGAAACCAAGAATGGTGACAGTAAAAAATTGATATCTCCCTGAATATTGGGAGCTAGGAGACCAAACTGGTACCAAAATGTCCGCAATGAGGAGGCGGTATCGATTTTGTTGAACGGCTTTGCGTTCGTAGCTTAGGGGAGAAACGAAAATTAATTTCGCCGCCGTCATTGCCATCGCAAGGTTGACGACAATGACAATGACGTGACGACCAACTTGATCTAAGACAGATTTTAATCGTATGATTTTTTTCTTTATTCAGGTTAAATCTTATGGTTACTTGCAACCAAAAAAATGAGAGTTTGCTACCATAAAAATGAGCGCGCGCCACTAGATATTACTATTGCTTTTAGAAGAAGCATCTCATTTCCGTAAATAATTATTTGGGTACTGTTTTTAATGATTTTTAGTCGTAGCGTTTGTACCAAGTCTACTTGTTAAAAACAGATTTTTTTAATATTTCTACGTATTTTCCCCCCCCCCAAACCCCCCCCACATAAACTCCGTCTACAAGGTTACGTTGTCAACTCTTAGGATTAGGGTTAGTGTTTAACGTTCAACTAACAACTCCACCAATTTGAGCCATTGTTCTCCTACAATACTCGGGCGTTCGAGGCTCTCTACGACATCCTACTTTACAGATTGAAACAATCGTTCCTCAACAAATTCCAAGGACAGGTCTCTTCGAGATTGAACATGGCTCCGGTACAGGGACATTCCGATCAAATCCTCCAACAGTGATCGATTACGAGTGAAGACATCCCTTCTCCTTGTTGATCCTCAATGGCAATTCAAGAGGAACTGGAAGACTGATGATCCTGCCAATTATTTCAACAGCATCTATACAGACGACAATAACATCCCCACCAATACCAACGCAGATGCCGTAGGTACCACTCCACATTCCTCCGGTCCGAGCGTTCTTCCGAACATCACCATCTTTCTTGCCATTCCGGCCATCCTTCTGCTTCCTCTAGAGCGCAAACCAACGCGCAATGGACTTTTCATCCTGACCCAGCCACCGTTGCTCTCTCTCGCCTACCAAAGAACCATTTCTATGCTCCATCCATCTACGCTCAAGCAATTCCTATGATGAATTACAGGATCAATCTATCGTCTCCCATTCTACGACTCGTTTGATGATCAAACAATCAATCCAACTCAGTCTCCTTTCGTTGCTGAGCCCATTCTCCTGCTTCTGTGGAATGCTTGCTTGCTCACTGCACGTGTACTCTTTCGTGCTCGGCCCTCACTTTCTGACGCGCATCTACATGCACACATTGTTGTGGTGTGCCTCACCAAACGCCACCGCGATGCTCTCAAGACCAAGCTGTACCACCTACATGCTAATGTCTTGTCGATGAATTGGTTTTATGATACTACTGCCTGACTGCTACTCGGTTTCATACTACAATTAACACACGATGTCGTCTGAGCAACTACCAATCTCCCTTCCAATCTCCCTTGATTTTTCCTCCAACGGCCGTTTCTTCGGCCCTCACTTCCTCGATCCCTTCTTCTGACCATTCCTTTGGTCATCCCTTTGACACGGCCGCCACACCTTTGCTTGGCCATTCCGTCGGTTCCGCCGGTTAACTCCTCGATTTTTCCCTCTCCATTCTTTTCTCTCCCACTAATTCTTTGCACTTCCCACGGAACCATGGACTTCGCCCTACGGTTTTGTATCATTCACAACCATGGAATTCGTGCTGCAATTTTGTATCATTTACAACCAGGGAATTCTATTGAACCATGGAATTCTATTCTTTATGTGTGAATCGAGGGGTGTGCATCTGAATCAAGGGGTGTGCATTGGATCACTGCATGACGCTTAATTTGCACGCATTTAACTTCCAGCGTTTTCATCATAAGCCTCCTCCCATCTACTTATGCTCCCCGCACATTTCCTTATGCTCCCCGCATTTGACAAGGATCCCACTGAAACCACATCAATGAACCGACAAATAATTCAACACTCCTTCACTCCGTGTTAAATCAAGGGGTGTGTAGCCGGTTCGTGTAACCCAACACAAGCAAATAACCCCAACCCAAGCGAATTCACAGAAGGAACTTACATCCCGCGCTAAACAACAATCTCTACAATTCCTTTGAATCCGTGATATCAACACTCCTTCTTCACAAGACGATCAATCAATCGTCTTCTATGCTGATTGCTTGGCTCCCACGATTTGATTCTACGATTTGATTTATGGGTTGTACAACAATCAATCACGCATCGATCTCTCCCTCGATAAATCAATCACCCTCAGTTCGATGATCATCACATGGACACAAATTCCAACTCTACGCTCAGCCCTACGACCCAACGATATCTACGATTCGTTCATATATACAATCTCGTCCTTTGCCTCTTCAAAGACATTCCTTTTGTCTCTGCGGCACCACTACCATTCGATCGGCGATACATTCGATTCCGCACCTACTACTTGCCATTGGTCCGCCTTCCTCTTCTCCAAGGACACGTCTCTTTGTATCTCCGACTCCAATACTCGCGGTCCTCTCTGACGGTCGATATTTCTTTGGATCATTCTTTCCGTTACCGGAAGCCCGCACCATCGTTCTCCATCGGTTCCCCCTTCGAATTTCCGCTGGTCTTTTTTTTTGGTCCATTCTTCCTTTCGCCTCGACCGTTCTCTGGTTCCACTGACGACTGATTCACACCTCCTCTCTTCATCGATCTTTGCTTCCTCTCACGTTCCTTGCTCTCTCGCCAGCAACCAACTAGTCATTCCAAGATCTACGATTGATACACAGTTCCTACGGTACGATTAATTGATTCTCTCCATCGACGTCCAATCTGATTTCTATAACCCGTCCCCTCATGATTCTACAGTCAATCAATTCTCCAATGAACTACGATTATGATTCGCCACTACAATCATATTGATTCCTACAATCTCTTGATCGCATTCCGATCTTACGTAACGATTCAATCCCTTGGTCGGCGTTTGATATTTGATTCTGGAATCGATAGATCTTCTTCCTACCAAGTCAGAAATGAATCCCCTCCGATCCCATTCGTTTCTACGACAAGTCTCTATACGTCAATTCTGATTGCCGCAATCTCATCTTCCAAGCTATGAATCGCCATCACTTTGAATATGAAATCGATTCTCTTCATCCTCTATCCACCAGAATCCTCTTTACCATCTACGCTTTGAATGTGCTCTTCCATTCACAACGTACTACGATTCCATCCTACGGCTTGGAGCAGCAATCAATCCTCGACGTTTGACTTTATCCTCAATTCAATCGATTGTCTCCAACCTGGTTCTACTACCAACATTGTCACGTTGCTGTGCTCTTCTATTCTCTACGTACGATTCTATCCTACGGCTTGGAGCTATCAATCCTACAATATGATCTACGATCAATTGATTTGCGTCCGATTGCTTTTCAAGCCACGATCCATTCTATTTCTTATGTAACATCGTCTCCTGCACTCTCGATGTGTCCCGACTTGTAGATCCCTTCATGACGATCACTTCTTTGTCAACTTTCTACGTCACTCAAAGCGCTCGATTCTACAATCCCTTGATTACGATTGGTAACTCTTCCACAATCAACCAACTTTCTCAAACTCCAATCTAATCAGCACTACGATTCAATCCCTTCATCAGCGTTTGATATTTGTTTATGGAATTGATAGATCTTCTTCCTTCCAAGTCAGATATGAATCCCCTCCGACTCCATTCATTTCCAAGATCGATCAATCGTCTTCGACGCTGCTCACTCGACTTATCAAGTTTCTATGAGTTGAATCAGATTCCCTAATCTCATTTCCAGGATACGCATCAATATTCCATCTTGTCTCCAATTTGATTCGATTTGTACTATGGTCGATCCCTCTGTCGACTGTCAATCCCTTCTTCTACTCCACATTCAAATCGATTATCAATGTTCCATTTCTTCCTAAGATCAGCACCAATATTTGATTCTACGGTACAATTGTGAACAACAAACCAATTCCTCCTCTTGGACGACTCTTTATCCTATCCGTGATATCTAATACGCTTCATCCAAGCACATCTCTTCTTCCCTCCGATTTTGGATTCTGTTGTCGGCGAAAAATACAGACTTTGTCGGCATCAAATTCGAATTGAAAAAGCGGACAAAACGGAACGACAGCCGAGGTGCGAAATACTAACAGAGTAACAGAGATACGATTATTAGAATGATCAGGTCTTAGAATCAAACGCACCTCCACTACATGGAAATCCTTAAGTGGTAAAAACGATATCACCTAAGGCTACAAACAAAAGAGGATAATCGGTTAGAAACAAGAAATATCCAAAGACCTGAACAGTAAGTAAACACTTGGAATCCATAAGTAGATTCAGAAGAATATACTTGATATCCCGTGAGGAAATTACTTATTGCAATCAAGAAAATCAATACCGATTCCGGATGGGCCTCATTTATCTACCCACTCTACTAACAAGCATACGCCCCACCGGATAAGAAATACTTAACCTCGTAAAAGACCGATATGGTAAGACCGACACGACGCTAATACAGCAACAGCAACAGCAGTATCAGTACGATGAAGATAACAGTAACAGATAACCGGGGAAGATCTCTACCATGTAAAATACAGAGAGCCCCAATACAGTACAAAATACACAGTAAAATTAAGAGCGTCTCTCTGAGCTCACATCTCTTTAAATTTCAATTATCCAATACCTTACGGTCGATTTTTAGAGTAACAACAGGTTATAGAGCCCTTATAACTCACGCGTTGGCGTATACTTTAAGAGCCTATCTCCGCCCGATCAGCACCTCCACTGACCGGTCACAGCCAGAGGACATTGCTGTTGAGCGATAGGCCTTCCCCCCAGCGCAGAGATTGTTGTGAGCCCGCTGTTGAGCGACTCCCTTCCAATCTCCCTCTTACTCCAAATTTTTCTCCGCGGAACGTTCCTTCGGTCCCTTCCTAGGTTAATTCTCTCCCCCGCCTCCAAATCTTCGACCGTCTCTTCCGCCGGTTGATTTTTCTTCGGTTGTTTTTTCTTTTCCCGCTCGTTGCTTCTTTCTTCTCCCGTTACGCCGCCGGTTACAACAAACGCATTTCTTTCTTTGATTTTCGTTTCCCCGACGACCGATATTCTTCCTTTCCGGTTTCTCCAGTCATCGGTCTTCTTCCGCTCGTCGGTTCTTTCCGGTTCCGGTTTCGATCCCCGTCTCCCGGTTCTGTCTTCTTCCCCTCCTGCTTGTGAATCAGGGGGTGTATCCACTGTTTCTACACACAGTCCTTTGATGATCCACAAGCAAGCATGGCCGACCTCTTCGATTGGAATGCCATTGAAGGCATTCGCTTCAAATTCAAGGGCAACAGCCCATATGATGAACAATTGAACACTCTATATTCAACTATCCTCGACGATACCGACACAGAAGACTTATTTGTGGAGAGCACCACAACGGACGCTAAGGTGCTAGCCCCTGCTATGATGACCAATCTACGCGGCAGTGTTGTCAACGCTATCACCTATCCTCTTCCTCACTTAACAGAGCTCCAGAAAGGTCACATCACACAACTACTATCTGGTTGCGCTGTATACTACATTGCACCAAATGGAGACTCCAAGAAAATGAGAGGTCCTGTCGACTTAGAAAAGGCTGCTAAGGAAGCGCTCGCAAACCACACAGACGACTCCTCAAAACCATCCATTACCATTGAACTCCTAATCACACCTTGGAAGGTTAAACCCACCTGGAAAGCCCAACGCTTTGACAAGATCTATGAAGGTGCCACACAGGCCGATTCAGATGACGAAAATGAAAATGCCACACCTCCAATCCCAGCGCCCACGGCAGCAGGCACCGACATGCAAGAATTGACCACCCTACTCCAGCAATTGGTCAACAACAGCAACACCAACAACAACACCAACAACAACACCGGCGCCAACCACCAAGCTCTTGACCTTCCATGGAATCCGGCGACATTACCACCACCAGTGAAGGAGCGATATTACAGGAGAGATGAGTTCCTCACCAGAGATGATATGAAAGACTTCCCAATCACCTACACCGGCTCATCGGAAATGAAACAATTGTCAGGCAAAACTACTACCTACACAATCTAGGCAGTGGGAGAAATGACCAGCGCCTGATCACCAGAAGTGGTGACTGTTTTGATCTGACCAGAGCCTCTGACAAGTCCAAGGAAGCTGCTAGAGACAAACTATTCCTCTCAGGATTTCCACAACTAAAGGATGCAACAGACCCTCAGGTTAGGAAATGGTACAGAGAAATCACAGCTCATTCACAGCAACACCATATTTATGTTCATCCATACTATCTCTACAGGCGTGAAGCTGATCACCTCAGAGGATTTACAATTGGTGATAACTTTCCACACGATCTACCTTCAAGATATGAATTGGCCATCAATGAATGGGGAAATCTCATTTACACCGCACTCAGAAGTGACAAAATCATCCCTGATTCATGTGCAAGTATGAAGGCCACCATTCAGAGCTTTGAGGGTGGACAGGGATATGAAGCGCTATACACAGTTATTGCTCAGACACATCCCAACTCCAAAAGACCATCCAATGCCAGCAGAATGGTCCAAAATCCTCCAAACCAGGACGCAGGTGAATCTCTTGAAGAATACTACTTCCGGTACAAGGATTACTTGAGACTTAGAGTGTTCCTCCAAAACCAACCTGGCACTATCAGTTTGACAGAAGAAGTCAGCAACCTTATTGCAGGAACCACCCTCTCGAAAGAGCTCTTCAAAAAGACAGAGGATGAACGCGACTCGGATGACCAATTCAAACGAGACAAATACAAGGCAGGTAGGCTTCTACAAACCCTCCAAACATATGAGCAAGAGATTAAAGCTGAACAAAGGTACAAGAACAAAACCTCCAAACCAAGCCTGTCCAAACAACTACCAGTCACAGGAATCAGACCAGGTCCCCGCCACAATGATAGGTTTCAGAAACGCGCTGGCAACAATACTGTCAGAACACCTTCAACTTTGACTTCCCACTCAATCAGCCTGATTGATTCCCTTGGATACCCCGAGATGGATGAAGAAGCGGATAATCCATTCCTACATCAAGCATATTGCAATGCTATCACTGCATTTGACAAACAACCCAGTCTCTTCAACACATCCAGAAAATGCATTGTTTGTCACACATCCGGTCATAGTTTTGATAATTGTATTGCCTTACAAGATGTAGAGTCACTCAAGAAACATAGGATTGCCACGGCTGTTTTTCTAAGCAAATGCAACAGGGAAACCCAACAGCTCTTAGATTTCTCTCAACAAATCTCTCAGATCAACATTGGCGATGAAGATCAAGATGAGGTTTCACCCAATGATGCAGTAGAAGACCAAAATTTTTGCAACGGCCAAGAATAGAAAGTCTTTCTTGCAGCCACCATACGACATCACCTCAAGATGACCTTCAAGGATTTGACGACTGTCACAGCCCATCAAGTGAAAAGCCTATGCCCTTCCTTGGAATCCAGCAGTGCCAGCTCCTATGAATCTGTCCACATTGGTGCTGTCAATCTCCTACCCAGGGACAGCCTCCAATCTTCAATCCCAATTGATATCTACTGTGATATGGAATCACTTGAGGCTACAACCCCTGCATTGGAATCACACCTGGAAATCAATGGAGATCCCAACTTCGACAGAGACAACCCCACATCAGTTGATACCCACAATGTGCAATTCCTGGTCCCACCAGACCCTATTGCGGCTACGGCCTATTTCCAACATGGTGTCAGAGCTCAGATTGACACCGGTGCAAAAGTTTCCTGCACAAATCTCAAGCACATCCTGCATGGTTACAAATCTTACAACAAGCTGAGGAAATGTCCTGTCAGGCTCACGGTAGCAATAGGAGGAAAAGCAGCCACCTGCATCCCTGAAGGCTCGGGATATTTGCATATCCCAGCACCCAATCACATAGGGCATCTCAAAGTCTTCTTCTATTATTCTCCCTCCCTGTCAACGACATTGCTGAGTGAGAATGATCTCTGTGGAATGACATCTCGCATGTGACGTCAGTTCAGTGGGCAGTCAATCCAAAATCATTCACTGACAACCATGACTCATCTGCTCCACAAAACGGAAACCTCACCATTATTTGTCATCAAAAGCAGAACACTGCCAACAGCATTGTCCTCCATGGAAGCATCATTGATGACCAATGCTATACCCACCCAGTACTGATCCCAGACATTGATATTGCATCTCCATATGCCAATTGTGCATCATCCTCAGCCTATGCCCTAGCTACAGACATACAGTTCAAGGAAGCTTGTGAACTGGCCTCCAATGAAGCAATTAGTCGCTACAGATATGATGTGTACACGAATCTTGTCACACTGCAAAAATGTACAGAAGCAGCTCAAGCTCGGTCTGACACCAGTGACGTGCCAACTTTTGATGCTAAATTGTTTTTCACCAAGATTGTGGACAAAAGTATCCCCATCCAAGCCATCAAAACCAAGACATCGAAACTTCTGTGGCACCAGAGATTAGGGCACCCATGTGACGAATTCCTCTACAACACAAACAAGTCCATTCTTGGCGTACCAAAGTTCCAACGGCAAACCAGTATCCTGGATCAATGTCCAACTTGGATTCAATGTAAGCAAACAAAGACGCCTGCAGGCTCACGTTCCACGAGAAAAGCTACACAACCCTTTCAGGGTTTGTCTATTGACTTTGCCTTTGCCGGCGCCAGATCCTCCAACAGCAAACGCAAGCGCAATTATGAAGGCATTCATGGAGAAACAGCTTGGATTCTGATCACAGACCACTAAACTGGTATGAAATATGGTGATACCCGAATCTCCAAAGCAGCACCACTTCATTGGTTGGAACATTTCTTCTCCCAGTACAACCCAACTTGTGCCAACAAGTATATCAGCGTTGATCAAGGTGGTGAACTCTACCACAACCCTGACATCCGAAACCTCTTCTCTGCCTTTGGGTACTCAATTTTCCCAACTGGTGCTGATGCTTTTCACCAGAATGGTACAGTTGAACGAGCTCACCGGACTCTTGCTAACTCAATGAGGACCATGCTCAGTGGTGCAAATTTGCCCATCAAATTCTGGCCCTTTGCTTTCTATCATGCCCTTCGGTTGTCCAATGCCTTCCCTGAAGGCAATCAGCAGCATTCACCCTTAGAATTGGCAACTGGCCATAAGGAAAATCTTGCTGACTTCCGCACCTTTGGCTGCAGAGTTTGGGTGCGCCCTCCAGGGAAGAACTCAATCAAGCTTCAACCCAATGCGAGAAAAGGCATATTTCTTGGTTTTGTCCCATACACTACCAGAAACATCCTTTGGTATGATACTGAGACACACCGAGTCAAGATCGCCACTCATGTCAGGTTTGATGAAGGGATGAATGACTTACCCCTTGCAGATCTTCCAACCAATGTCAAGCACCTGCTCAGGACCAATGATAACATTCCTCTTCCAGCGAAAGCCACATGAGGTGTCATCCAGTGACTTCAATTTTTCCATCTCACCTTTTGCAGATCTCACAAATCTCAGGCTCACTGTTTCCAAATCTTGTACAGATCCAGCATTTGGTCTCAAATATGCCAATGATTCACTACTTGGCAGAGCGTATGTCACCAATATTGTTCCACAAAGCCCTGCCTCGAAGCTTTTCTCCTCCCATAAAAAGTCTCTCTCCAAGCTCCGAGGCGCTTATATTGTATCTATCAATCACAACCGTGTGTTCACTGCTGCTGATGTTACCACAGCCTTGCATAAATCCCACGCTCGAGGGGTGAGGGATTCAATCGATACACCCATTACTTTTGCACTTGAAGCCAAATTATCTATGAAGGAGGTCAGGAAACACTCCAATGAATATGGTTTATTTGCTCCCAATACCTGCTGGAAGGAATCCACTGATGAAGAAGATCCACCATTCTTGGACCGGCTTTCCTCCATTCAAACCATCAAGCGCATTGGCACCAAATACAAGCAGCTGATACAATCAAGAATCAACCAGGTCGATAGCACTGAAACACCCCATGCCTCCATCCAAAAACACTTGGCCCCAATCGAAGATGACATGGAGGTTGTCATTCCCACCATTGACATTGCATTGCTCAGAGCCATCACTAAGCTTCATAAACCAGGAAATCATGAATTACCCCTAGATGCAGATTCACTACCAACTGAAGAAATTGAACTTTTAATCAAGGCCATCAATTCCAAGGCAACTACACCTGAAGAACAAGCACTCGGACACTTTAATTGAAGGAATCTCAAGCCTTTATCCACATGGGCTGAATGGGAAGCTGGTGAGCGAAAACAACTTGATCAATTTGAAGATTTGGAAATGTTTGGCTCACCAATTCAATACCCTAAGGACCCAGACGCTATTATTCTCCGACCCCATTGGCAATACAGCGTCAAAAGAAATGGTGTCAGACGAGCCAGGCAATGTTGCAATGGAAGCAAGTATGCAGCGCCAACCCTGCACGCTATTGCCATGTCATACTCATCATGTGTTGAACACTCCATCCAAAGATTGTTCTTTGCCCTTGCAGCAAGCCTCAATCTCAAAATCTATGGTGGTGATGCTGCTGACGCCTTTGCCCATTCTCCAGGGCCCAACATCCCTACATACATGACTATTAATGATGCATATGCAGAATGGTACAGCCACAAGCATGGCAAAGACATAGACAGACGATTGGTGCTTCCTGTCCTTCAAGCACTCCAAGGTCATCCGGAATCAGGTAGACTATGGGAGACCCACATCAACAAGATCTTGAAAGGTCCCGATCTCAACTTCAAGACCACCACGCATGACAGAACCATCTATACAACAGTTTTTGAAGGTGAAACGGTCTACATGTTGAGACAAGTTGATGATTTTGCACTAGCTTGTACATCAGAATCCATATCCGACAAGATCTATGACGTTATAGGTGCAAAGCTCAAGCTACCGAAGGAAGACGTGATCCCCTTTACAAAATTGGGATTGCTTGAGGACTTCAATGGAATTGATGTCAAACAGACAGCTGACTACATTGAACTGTCCTGTGCAAATTACATTGACAGAATTATGACATCCCATGGTTGGGAAACTGATTCTAAGATGAAACCTCAGTCTAAGCCATCAGCGCCTTTATCGACTGAAGTACTGAGCCAACTACAATCACATACTGATGGACCATTAGAAGGCACCAAGGAACATGCTGAATTGCAATCCACATCTGGTTTCTCCTACAGGACACTCTTAGGTGAAATGATGTTTGCATATGTGAGTTGCCGGCCAGACATAGGCTATGCAGTGACTCTAATGTCAAAGTACAGTTCCAATTCCACTGCATTCCACTATTCCAGTCTGAAGAACATAGCTCAATACCTCAGAACAACCAGATCTTGGGGTATTAGGTTCTACAGACCAAATGCTGAGCCATCTTTACCATCAGGAGAACCATACATCGACGTAGTCCAAGATGCATCACTCCCACAATTCCCTGAAGATATCAAGCAAGCCAAACTGATGTGTTTTGTTGATGCCACGTATGGCAATGACCCAAAACATTGTAGGTCCACCACAGGATATGTTTTCACTTATGCTGGTGGAGCCATTGTTTACCGATCCAAAGCTCAGTCACTTACTGCACAGAGTTCTACGGAAGCTGAGTTCATTGCTGCCGTCACAGCAGCCAAAACAGCCAGATATCTCAGGTCTATACTCAAGGAATTAGGATTTGTCCAAGTTGGTCCAACTCCAATCTATGAAGACAATGCAACAGCAATTGAAATCATCAATGCCCAAAAGCCAACTGAATGAACCAGGCATATTGAAATCAGGTTCTTTGCAATTCAAGCTTGGAAGGAAAATGGTGAAATCAAAATGATTCATATTCCTGGAGTCATCAACCCTGCTGATGATCTAACCAAACCATTGGGATGGATCTTGCACGCCCGACATGCAAGACATATCATGGGACACTATCCAGGTTAAATTAATCTGAGATGACCCGATGGAACGTTTGAATCACGTTACAAGCGCAAGACAAGGATCACTTCGATTGCCATTCCGATTCGACCCAATTGGTCATGCGAACACAGCCGAATCAATTCAAGGAATATATCCCGACAGTAATCCAACCTCGAGTAAACATGTTGGATCAAGGGGTGTGTTGTCGGCGAAAAATACAGACTTTGTCGGCATCAAATTCGATTGAAAAAGCGGACAAAACGGAACGACAGCCGAGGTGCGAAATACTAACAGAGTAACAGAGATACGATTATTAGAATGATCAGGTCTTAGAATCAAACGCACCTCCACTACATGGAAATCCTTAAGTGGTAAAAACGATATCACCTAAGGCTACAAACAAAAGAGGATAATCGGTTAGAAACAAGAAATATCCAAAGACCTGAACAGTAAGTAAACACTTGGAATCCATAAGTAGATTCAGAAGAATATACTTGATATCCCGTGAGGAAATTACTTATTGCAATCAAGAAAATCAATACCGATTCCGGATGGGCCTCATTTATCTACCCACTCTACTAACAAGCATACGCCCCACCGGATAAGAAATACTTAACCTCGTAAAAGACCGATATGGTAAGACCGACACGACGCTAATACAGCAACAGCAACAGCAGTATCAGTACGATGAAGATAACAGTAACAGATAACCGGGGAAGATCTCTACCATGTAAAATACAGAGAGCCCCAATACAGTACAAAATACACAGTAAAATTAAGAGCATCTCTCTGAGCTCACATCTCTTTAAATTTCAATTATCCAATACCTTACGGTCGATTTTTAGAGTAACAACAGATTCCACTATGATCAATTCCTTTGACTCAATCGGTACTCAAGCTCAACCAATACACACAGGTTCAACTCCGTGCTATCATCCTTCGACAATTTTGATTCCCCGATCTAATCTTCTTTTCAATTCCGACTGATAACTCTTCAACCATCAATCAATCGTCTTCGAATCTCCGATTAACCTTCTCATCGATTTCGCGACCACTACATACTCAAGCACCTCTCCTTCAATACTACTCCGATTCTACGATTACAATCTTCCGATTTGATATCCAAGCATACTTAAGTTTTTAGAGTTCTACAAGATGGAGAACCGACTTGTAATTCAACACTCCTTCACTAAGTGTTGAATCAAGGGGTGTGTTGTCGGTCAAAAATACACGTACCGTACTTACGTACATTCCACAGCGGTTACATCCATTCTACACTTGAAAAGTTACTTATACTCCTACAGAGATAAAATGACTTCAAGTATCAAGATATCTAGGTCACATCATGTGTTCTCTGTCTTATGACGAATTACACATGATCTATGACCGGTTTAGATATCCCTACATACAACACTAACACAGGGATACCGGTCGAATACAGTAAAATACACAGTAACAGAGCAATCTCACAATATGCTCACATCTCTTTAAATTTTAACATCATATACCTTTGGTCGATTTTTAGAGTTACAACACCTACAATGCTGAGGACCGAATGGCGTTTCCCGAGAAACGCAGTTGAGCTTGAAGACAAATCCTGATTAGCCTGATCAGCAACTGGCATTAACCCTTAAGGATGTGAAAGAGTCAGTTGCTTGTGGAGCCCTAGAACAGACCAACACCCGGGCGGTCTCCCTGAAGGAAGAGACCAAAGACCTGAACCACGATGGTAGGCTCCATCGGGTTTCAAGATCCAGCAAAACAAGCAAGGGAAAAGGGCTGGACAATTTATTCAAAGAATCGCCCAGGTTGGCATCAGCTGAAAGGAATCAATGCAAGAAGAACACTGATCTTTCACTGAAAACAAGAATAACGTGAGCCAGAAGATTGAGCCTCAAGTATTCTGATGATGGTGAAACAGATTGGACGAAACAGATTGCAAGCATCTGCGCGCAAGAAAATCCAAAGATATGAGAACACTAAATCTCAAACGCACTTGGAGATCCAAAGATCCAAAAGAAAAGAGAACACTAAATTCTCAGAAACACAAGACGATGAAATATTCATCAGTTTTCACCACAGAAATACAGAATGAGCAAATCCTGAGAATGGATAGAAAAGCTCACAATCTTCAATTGCGAAAACAGCAAAAGCTCACACAAAAATACAAACAAACAAAAAATTAAGGATCCAAATATACATATACATACACACAAACAGATAATCGAATCACATACAACAGTCGCTCAACATTTAACCAACCATCTCACATCCAATCCTCCGATTCGATTACACTCTCTCTCCACATACCACCTTCGATTAAATATTTGATCCTAACTTCCATCGAAACTTCCTCCGAACATTTTTCATTAATATCCCAACAAACAGAAATTTCAAAATCAAACGTCTCCATCATGGCCCCAACAAAAACAAAAACAAAAGCAAAGCCAAAAGATGATGATGACTATGGCTCCAACGAGGAAACAAAAATGGAAGTGGACCAGGACCTACCAGGACCCGATATTGATGATACAAGAGATGTAGTGGGTATGGAAGTAGAAGAAAACAACAAATTGAATGAGAGAACAATTATGCGAGTTATGGAAAAGGCTATGACTGATCCAGAAATGAACTCAACTTGGAAGAGAGTCATTGACCAAGAATTAAAGAAACTGATCCAAGCAATACAAGATTCAGTGGATAGAGGTAGGAATTCAGATAATGTTCATAGCAGTGATGACAGCAGTGATGATAATGAAAATCAACCCGATGACAGTTCAAGGTCTAAACGATACGACAGAAGGTCCTCTCAACCCAGAATAACAATCAGGGGATTCAACAATGGAAAAATTCTGAACCCAGATCAGCTTGCTTTCAGAAGCAGCTTGATGGATTTTGGTATCAACCACGAATCAGCTGAAGAAATTATGAGGGGTGGAATGTCTAATATTCGTGAAATAACAGACCTCAATAAGGAAAGCATCAAATCATTCATGCATGGATCGAAATCAGTCAGTCCAGACTGTCCTAATCCAAACAGCATCCATTACGGTAAAAGGCTATCATCAAGACTTCTTACATGGGCAAATTGGGCTCGCTATCAACCATTGATTGGAGTCAAACCAAGAGCCATTGATTGGAACACAAACCCAAACAATCTGGAACTGCAACAATTCAGGATCAAGATGATGGAATCAAGTGTGAAATCACAAGAAAAGGCAACTCCACCCGAGTTAAAGGACCTTACAAAATTCAGAGAATGGGAGGAAGGATTTTGTCAAAACTTGAGATACAGATTGTAATTCTGAAGGATTCCCAATCTTGTATGTCATTGGACCCCAAGAAAAAGAAGATGTTGATGATAAAGCCAGATCTGGCACAGTTGGAGAAAATCCATCAGATGTCTATCCAACTTGGAGTGACTATAATGAACGCTGCGGCGTTTCACCGGGCCATCAATATGATGAAGACAACAATGTTGTATGGAGGTTGTTGTATGACGCAACAAGAAAAGGGCCGGGTTGGGAATATGTGGCACATTTCCAAAATACTGAATTGAACTCAGGGCATGCAAGAAATGCATTCATTTCATTGATGCAGCATGCTTATACTGATACCAATATCACAATGGTTCTGAATAAAACCTACCAGGAAATAAAAGAATCACACTACACAGGTGACGCTAAGAATTATGATTGGAACAAGCACAAGAGGAATTCGACAGCATTTCATGGAAGGATTCTGAGATTTGAAAAGAATCACAATGAAAGAAGATTTGTTTGGGACTTCATTAATTCAATCAGCGATGAGCAACTTGATGCTGCCAAAGCTGATGCAATTGATGAGAGCAAAGATTACCGAGACAATTTTAATGAATGCTTGATTTTATTCACCAATTGACTTGGATTGAAGAAGCTTGCAATGGAAAGCATAAAAGAGGCTCAAGAAGTGTATATTCAGTAGGTACATCAAGCAACAAAAAGCAGAAAACAACTGGAACGTTCACAGGAAAACTTGAAAACAAGCCATATCCAACAAGTGCTTATAAAACAATGTCAAAGGAATAGCGTCAGGAGTTTTATCAGATGAGACAGGCAACTAAGAAAAAGAGGGCTCTCAAAGCGGCTGAAACCAAGAAGGCAAAGGAAGCTGAGAAGGAAGGCGTTGGTGATAGCTTTGGTTCAAAATCTAAAAAATGACATCATAACTGGACACTAGAAAACAAACGTTTAAGTATGGTGAGCCGGTCATTATATAAGATGAATATTTCACTAGATTTTGATGATGGCGAGAATGAAGCTGGATATTGTGAGTTAGATTCACACGCAGACACCACAGCAGCTGGGAGCAACATGATATTGCTTAATCCTGATCAGATCACAACACATGTTGATGTTGCCCCTTTTTCTGAAGAGTACAAGCCCATCAAAAAGATTCCAATTGGAAGTTGCGCAACTGCTTGGACAAGTCCAACATCAGGTCAAGTCTACATTATTGTATTCCACCAAGCGCTGTATTTTGGAAACAAATTGAAGAACAGCTTGATATGCCCAAATCAAGTGAGGGATTGCAATTTCAACTCTGTTGAAGAAACCCCTCATCAATTTGACCCTAGATCCAAGCATGGAATTACAATTCAAACCCCAATGGAAGATGATGACCCCAAGAAAGTTTTTATAAAACTGAGTATGAGAAATGTGATTTCATATTTTCCAACAAGGAAGCCAACAAGATTGGAGCTTGATGAATGTGAGCATCTGATTGCCACAAATGAAACCCCGTGGGATCCTCACTCACTGAAGTTTAGGATGGCTGAGTTAGCAATTGACAATGGTGATCCAATTTCAGGGGACCAGCTCAGCGTTCAAGATATGTCGACTGAAGATGCAAGTTCAGTCGCAACAGAACCAACAAGTAACGTCACAGACATGTTCTCCAAGACTAGCATAGAGTACAAGCATCCAAATCTCATGCAGCACTGCAAGCTCATGAGGTTGCACCAGATATCAACCAGAAGAATGCTGACTGAATGCCAAATAGCAACAGATGGTAATATTTCTCACCGGATTTTGTCAGTGACCACAAAGTTTCAAGATGCAAATATTTCAAGCGCGCAAAGGAAAGACCAGTTTTTATTCGATGACACAGATTTTGACTTCACAGAAGCCCCTGAGAATGAATCAAAACAAATTCCCAGCTCACAAGAAATTGACAATACACTTGAAAGGAGATCACTCGACAGAAGAAATCAATGGGGACCATCAGTGACAACTATTGAAGGTCCAAACAAAGTAGACTGTGAACGCCTAGCCAAGACTTGGAATATCAGCTTCAAAAAGGCAGAACAGACACTGAAAGTCACAACTCAGAAAGCCCTACAAAATTTGTAATTACCTTTGATGAAGCGTCTGCCAACACAGCGCTTCAGAAACAAGAGAATTGCTCAGGGGACCTGGTATACTGATACTTGGCACGCCAAAACCACGAGTATTATGAGACAAGCAAAATGTGCGCAGGTCTTTACAAATGGGAATGGGTTTGAAGTATTCATATCAATACAAAACAAGTTGCAAGCTCATCAAGGATTGAAAATATTCATTCACGAAGTTGGAATTCCTGAACACTTGATTTCTGATGGTGCTCCAGAACAAGGCTCTCCAAGAACATACAAGACACACTGGAATTCAATTGTAAAGCGCAATCATATACATCAGACATTCATCCAACCACATTGCCCGTTCCAAAATCGAGCAGAGCAAGCAATAGGTCATCTTGGTAGTGCAATCATAACCAAAACAGCCAAAAAGAAGTCACCAAGAAGGTTATGGTCATTTTGTGGAGAGCTATGCACAAATATCAGACAGTGAACTGCATCAAGCAATCCTTCTTCAATGGGAAGAACTCCATTTGAATTAGTGCATGGCTACAGGCCCGATATAACACTTTACACATCATCAGAATGGTATGATTTTATATTTTAGTTTGATAAAGGTGATTCTTCATCTCGCGGAGTTGAAAGACTGGGACGCTGGCTTGGACCTTGTGGAAGCAAGGTGGGTGGTGGTGATTGTTTTTGGATCTTGACCAAACCAGCAATACCAATCTCTACAAATTCAATAAGGCCAGTAAAGGAATTTGAATGGCGGGATCGGGATGTTCTGAGAAGAATGGAAGCAATTGATAAATAAATTGAATCCAAGATTGGTGATGAAGTCAAAGACAGCGCGTCATTCTTCCAGGAAAATTATCCAGAACCTCCAGAAGAGCTGTTTGATGAACAACCAGTGAGATCATCTGATCTGAAACTTGAAATGGCTGAGCCAGAAGCGTCAGTTGAAGATATTGATGAACCAGACGAGTATTTGGGAAACGAAGTAATCATTGAAAGAAATGATGAAAGGCTCAGGTGCATTGTCAAGGATAGGGTCCGCGATCTGCAAAACCAACCAATTGGAGTAAGAAATGAGAATCCAATACTCGACACGACGTTATACAAATTGCAACTACCTGATGACACCATTGAAGAATACACAGCAAACATTGTGGCAGAAAGCCTCTACAGTTCTGTTGATGATGATGGACGAATGTTCACGCTGCTGGATGAGCTAATTGATCATGAATGCAACAAAACTGCTTTAAGTGATGAGGAGGCCACAACCATAGCCAAAAATGGCAGAAAAAGCCAGAAGCCAACAACCAGGGGCTGGAGGATTTTGGCAAGTTGGAAACATGGAACCGAATCTTGGTGTAAGCTGAGTGACGTCAAAGAATCATTCCCAGTGCAGCTTGCAGAATATGCAGTCAACAACAAACTTGAAAAACTACCAGCCTTCAGATGGTGGGTGCACAAAATTTTGAGAAGAAAGGAACGCATTCTTAAGGCTGCAAAATCAGCTAAGTATTGGCTGAAGAGTCATAAATATGGTGTTGAATTGCCGGATTCAATAACACAAGCACTGGCAATTGATAAGAAAACAGGCACAGACCACTGGGAACGGGTGATTCATAAGAAAATGACCAACAACATGGCAGCATTTGAGTTTTCTGATGATGATGTCATACCAGTTGGTCATAAGGAAATTACAACCCACATGATATTTGATATCAAGCTTGGATCCCTACCAAGGAAGGCTCAGTTGGTAGGGGAAGGGCACAAAGTTCCTGCTGTAGCAAAGGAAAATACCTACTCATCTGTTCCCATTCAAGATTCAGTGAGAATATTCTTCTTGCTGGCAGCACTGAATGATTTGAAGGTTCTCTCAGCAGACATTCAAAATGCATATTTGACAGCCCCAATAAAAGAGAAGTATTTTCTGCGGGCAAGATCTGAAGATGGCTTCCCCCCACACCTTGCAGGTCGGCCTTGCAAAATAGTTCGAGTCCTATATGGTTTACCAGTTGCAGGTGCATCATTCAGATCATATCTCACGAAACATTTGAGGGATCTTGGATATTCTCCATGTAAAGCAGATCCGGATGTGCACTTAAGAATTGAAACCAGAAAAGATGGATCAAGATATTGGGCAATGTTAATTGCTTATGTTGATGATATCTTATGCTCTGGAGAAGAACCCGAGTTCCAGCTAGAAAATATTGAACGAAAATTCAAGTTGAAGGATGATACAATTGAAGAACCAACTCTGTATTTGGGAGCTGATATTGGGAAGTTTTACTTTGAAGGTGATTCAAAACCACGATGGTCTTTATCAAGCACCAAATACACGGCAAAAGCTGTCGCAGCTGTTGAACAAGAGCTTGGAACTGAAAAATATGGGTATAAATATTTACCAAAATCTGCATCTAGCCCACTGTCACACGATCACAGGCCGGATATTGATATATCAGAGGAACTTAATCCTGAATTGCAAAATTACTATCAAGGTTTGACTGGAGTTCTCAGATGGATTTGTGAACTAGGAAGGCTTGACATTGTAATGCCAGTTTCTTGACATTGTAATGCCAGTCTCGCTGATGTCAAGATATTTGGCTCAGGCAAGAATGGGACATTTGAACCAGTTATTTCATATATTTGCATATTTGAAGAAATATAACAGGTCAAAATTGGTTTTTGATGATTCAGTACCAAGCGTTGATCAGAGTAAACTTCAAAGATGTGACTGGTCTGAATTTTATCCTGGCACCGCTGAAGTCATACCAGCAGATATGCCTGAAGCTTTGGGAAAACATGTAACAATGAGTTGTTTTGTTGACGCGGATCATGCTGGATGCAAAGCATCAAGAAGATTGCATACTGGTGTTATTATCTTCATTAATAATGCGCCAATTATTTGGTTTTCCAAAAGACAAACAACAGTGGAAACATCAACTTTTGGACCTGAAATCATTGCATTGAAAATTGCAATTGAATTGGTTGAAGGTCTAAGATACAAGTTGAGAATGATGGGTGTTCCAATTGACGGGAGCACCAATGGTTAAGTGTCTGGAACGGCGTTTCAGATTGAGTTGTGGGGAAGGGCAATGATGACTTCTTCATTTGTAATGAACAATTTTCACTGTAGTTAATTTTTACATTTACGTTTTTAACGAGGACAGGAACGTGTACGTATTCCTAAGTAGGGATAAGTTCCGCCATAAAGCTTATTAGTACTAGTTCACATGTCCCCATGCGCCACGAGGAACAGGATAGTAATTGTTGTACTCCTCCAAATCTTCCAGTGATTTCCAACGTTTTTCGTAAAGATGTAGCCAGTGCACAATGTTTCTCTCATTTCCGTCTTCTTTCTCCCTTTTCTCTTTGTTTGCTAATTGTTTTAGTTTGCGTTTTGTCCTCTTAGACTGTTTTGTCGCTTTCTTCATGAATGAATTCCAATTGTCTTTAATCTTATTTTTCTCCATTTCTTTGTTTTGTTCCTTTACCTCATCGGCTTCTTCTATGTACCTTCTACAGTACTTTTCAATGATTGCCTCTTCAGTTGTTGTGCGCCACTCGTTGAACCAACGGCTTGTCAGACAGGGACGGTTACCCGGGTTAAAATGTATGCATTCATTTATGTGTTTTCTGGCTTCCGGTGTCAGGGTACACCATTGCTTTGGTGGGAAAGTATGACCATCCAGATCAAGCCTCTCTCGTTCTCCGGATTGTACTTCTTGTCCAATGCCCAAATTGTTGTAGCACTGTATGTCCTCTGTTCCTTTCAATGCAGAATAACCGCATAAAACGTATGCCATAATGATACCCATAGCCCACACGTGGTCAATGCCATCAGTGTGGCCTTCCTCATAGAAAGGAAATAGTACCTCCGTTACGTACTTGAAGCATTGTTCCCAAATCTCCAAACCTTCTTCTTCATCAAAGTGTCCTTTTGGGCTGTTGAGTTTTGCTCTCACATTGTCAATCTTGTTGCATCCATTAAGGATTGTGAGTACCAAGTGGCCATTTTTGGCACATAGCGCATTGAACCCAGTTCCAAATTGATATAAGAATGGGTTCCGCTTGTTGTTTCCGTTGCCGTGATTGAGCTCATTACTTCTTTCACAGTACTCCACAGAATCCAAACGAAACTGCGGCTTCAAAACCTTCCTCTTGTACGCTGATTGTGGTGTTGTGTTCTCCATTTACCTCTTACTACTAACATCTCTGACGTTTGGCAAATACTCTGGTATTTTAGTACAATTACTTGTTGTAATCTGTTTACGCCTCATCCTTACGGTGGAGCGGGCGTACACTGCTGACTTTTGGCCTGTGTATTTCTAACACGGATTATACCTACACACCGGCATCTCCACTGGACACAGCAACTTTTTCATACAAAAGATGACTAACTATAAATAGTGTAACGTTCGCTGCTTGGTACAACTGGATGATATCGATGACACCAAGTGCGTTGGATCAAGTCCCCCAACACAAGTGGAATTAACCATCGAGAACATAACACTTTTGTGTCCTCCACACAGTACATTTTGTTCAGAGGTACACACACGCAATTTGTTTTTGTCATCCTTCCCTATTCATACTAGTATCCAGGATCCTTCTTGATAGATAAAAAACAATTACACATAGACCACTATCAGTGATTTTATTTGTTCATATTATGTATGGGGTAGACTATGAAACAAACTGTACATTTTTCAAGCTGATACTTTAGACACTATGAATTTTGGAATAACAATTCTTGTCCCTGGACATGCATTTACCAAAATAGTGAGTCCTAATCAGTTTTTGAGTGCAAATGTGTGTCATTGGCTGCAATTTCAGGTTCAATATTGCTCATACTATGGATGGGGTAGACTATGAAACAAACTGTACATTTTTCAAGCTGATACTTTAGACAGAATGAATTTTGGAATTATTTTTGTCCCTGGACATGCATTTACCAAAATAGTGAGTCCTAATCAGTTTTTGAGTGCAAATGTGTGTCATTGGCTGCAATTTCAGGTTCAATATTGCTCATACTATGGATGGGGTTGACTTTATTGTTCCATGACAATGCATCCTGTTCTTGTGCATCATGATACGAACAGATTGGACAGTACTACTACTAATACTAGTAGCTAGAAGAATCTGAAAACATTTAAGTAAGCACTATGAACAGGTTGGACAGCAGTACTACAAGTAATAGTAGAATAATATGGAAACATTAAAGTAATACATTGTACTATGTTTGGACGTAGTCTAGTAAAAATGACTTATGGTTCTTTGTTACGTCAACAACCATTTGTTGGTAAATATCAACCCAATGTGGAGAAGAAGAAGTAGTACTACTATGATCACTTCTTTGCCATTTTGCCACTCTTCATTGTGTTCTATGGTGGTGCATGATCATGACTATCCATGACTACCCAATACAGCATTGTTTCATTCTTTTAACAACTTGGACAACTTGGTGTACTCCGGTGTATTCGACCCGACACAGTCATAAGGGAACCAGGTTGCGCGTTTCACTTTTGTACCATCCGGTAGTTTCTTGTACACCATGTATCCAGGGTAAACAGGAAAAGGGTCGTTCCTCTTAGATGCATAACTCTTCACTACACCAGTTCCAGGTGGTGGAATACCCATGATTGTAACCTCACTATCAATTGCGAATTTAGGATACAAGATCACGGGATCAGGTTCTCCAAACAACACCTTCACGCTGCCGGAGGGCTTTTGCATCACTACGTTGTTGGGTAGGGGATGAGGAACTTGCAGAAGGTATCCAAGATCTACAACATGGGCAACGTTCAGAGAAACCTTCCTCTCCTTGTACTTGGGCTCTCCATTCAATTCGTCTGATGCTGACTTCCTTCGTTTGGTACCTTGGCAAAGGAATGATTTCTTCTTTGCCTTTATCTTCATGGATGGGTTGTCTTCAGCTGCGTTGGGGATGGCGGGCTGTTGGTCATTGTTTCCTTTGCCCTCTCCTTCTTCATCATTGTCTGCTTCAGCTTCAACACCTTCAACAATTCCAGGGTCCAAGTCAACTGTCAGTTTATCTTCCCAAGGAAATTGAAAGAATGATTCCACTCCATTGAGCCCTTTGTTAGTGAACACTAGCCATCCAACGGAATATGCGCTGGTTTCTTCGATGAAGGTTTCAAAGTTTTTCACGTGCTTCTTGAGGAAGTCCTACTTTGCAATGCCGGCTGCATTGTAACGTTGAGTCCTTGGTACCTTGATTTTTTGGAATAGTAGGATCAAGGAGTTGCCATCAGATTGTAAAGTCTTTTCAACCTTGCCTGGCACAAAGCTTACTTCCAAGTTTGCTTCCAACTGGGATTTTTTGTTCTGGAAAACTGCACACAGAAGTTCCTTCGTCAACGGAACGGACAATAGGCCCCCAACCGGTAGATAATTGTAAGTTGTGAGAAATCCCAGAGACCTCTCAAAAACACTTACAACCTTTGAGTAGTATTTGTGGTCACGTGATAAAAATATCACGGAATACGAATCTTGTACTATGTTCCCAGAACAATAGGTCGTCCAGCGTGTATGTGCAGTTCTCATCAAAATTAAGGAACCTTGTGATGGATAAGCTGTAGTCCTCTTTTGCGAGTGGGTAAGTATGTCGACACTCTTCACCTCTTAGAAGCTCAGGTGGAGTTCCTTCTTCAAATTGAATGGATCAAGCACCATTGTTGGTGACAATGAATAACCGATCTTTGCGGTTAGGTTTGCCAGGATTGGAGTTGGACAACAATGAATGGCGCTCTGCTTTTAAATATTCGTCCAAATTCTCGTGTACCTCATCAATGTAAACAGATGTTTTTTCTTCTTTGCCCAGTACTGCCTTCAGTATTGATTTTGAAACCATAATCCTAGTAACCGGGACACGTCTACTGTTAGGACCATTGGACAACCAATATGTTAGAACATTGTCAAGCAATTTGTCGCAAACAAGATCCACCTGTCCAAGTTGGTCCTGCAGGGAAACCACATTGTCAACCCAGGACAAACTCAGGAGGTAATGTTGCAACAACATCGTCACGTTTTGTTTGTCTTCCGGAACAGAATCGTTGACAAGTATGTCCCGTTCCTCAGACAACTTCGCAGTAGAAAGAGTCACCACATTTTTTGCAAAGTCAACGCCTACTCTGTAACACTTGTTCAGAGTTTTCCGTTGCTCCATAATCTTGCAAAAGTGAAGAGAAGATAACAGTTTAAATTGAATTTTCCCCACCAAATTCTCAACTCCTGGTATTTTGTACCATCCAACCAAAAGCAAAGACTGATAGAGATTGAGCAATAGTTCCTTGTACCAATTGTCTTCAAGGAATGAATCATCAGCAAAGTGGTCCAGGCTGACTTCTTGAAAAATTTGTGCCTTCTCTTGTTGGAAGAGAACCCACAAATACATGAGGACCTTTTGAAATGCAAGGGGTGCCTCTGACACATTGGATGGCCAATCCAACTTGAGGTATTTTTGGGAATCAGTTAAGGGGACTAACTTGATGTACCTTCTCTTGTTGGTGCACACAGAGCTTCCTGCCCCCTAATTTGATTCATTGTTTTGTCTGTTCAAAGGAGTGACTCGCTGAAAGAAAATGCCTAAGTGCGTGGTGAAAGGAAAGACCTTCAAAGAATGAGATCATCTGCCGGACGTATGGCTTCCCTTTGTTTACATCCTCTTTAAATCGTTGATGGAAAAACGGACCTTTCTTGTCGGGTGAAGGTGCAGGTGGGAATTTGACACAACATACGTACTACCGAAGTAGGCTTAAATACACTTTGATGTACTTCAGTATGGTGTTGTAGTTAACAACATTCTTTGACCAAACAGCATGCGATATGCCTTCTGCTACTTCGTCTTGTCCTTCAACCCGGTTGTACTCTGTTATACCTGCTGTACTAGTATCATTGGTTTTGATAACGGAGTTGAGCGCTGACTGGAGGGCATTCCATTTATCTCTCATCTTGTAGTCCTTGAAACAAGTTGTCAGCTCCTTTGGATCCAAGATGCAGACCTTCTTTATCAACTGTGAACCCAAGTCACGTAGGAAAAGATTTACCATCACGTCAACAACCATTGGTATAGAACCCAATGATGGCTTGTCACCCGTTGCTGTCTCACTGAAGTCAGGATGGGTTTCAGAAGAAAAGAGTCTCGTGACGATGAAAACCTTATTCATGAGCTGGCTAAAGACTGATGCAATGTCCCGACTTACCGCAGTGATGAGTTCGTCAGTCAAAATATTCTCAGAGAATCTGTTAGGACTCTGTTGCTCAAGACAAGCTCTGATACGTCTTTTGATTGCATCTGTGTGAACCTTGTATTGGGAGTCATCCTCAAACAATTCCAATGATAAAGTACCACTGCCATCATTGCCCAAACACGCCGAAGGTCGTGCGCGTGTGACTCCTTGATCTGGTGTTTGGGGAACTACTGGTGGTGTTTGAGGATCATCACCTCTTTTTTTTAGCCTTTTTCTTGTTTTTTTTGGTTCCGTCTTCTTTGGTTCATTGACTGCACCCCCTGGGCTGACCGGAGGAGGTTTTAGATCATTTTGACACAATGTTGCTGGTGCTTTTGGTGGGGCTGTGGCTGTGACTGCGGCTACCGCTGCATCTCCTGGTGGTGGAATAGTATTGTCTTCTGCAGCTGCAGTTGCGGTTGCAGCTACACCAGCGACTTCATCTGCTGGTGAATTAGACATACTTCTCGTCTTTGCCATTGTTTGATTGATAATTTTGAGAATAACAAAATAAAATTGTGTGAAAGCAATCTAAATTGCTACAATTTGATAACAATAACTTGTCGCATAACAAATCAGATAACACAACCAAACATGACATAGCAAGACATTCCAAAATGATTAAATGAAAAACATATTGAACAAAACTTCAAACCACAACGCCTCTAAGGACAAACAAACATCATGCAGCAATGTACAAATATTTTGAGATTTGCTGTCCACTTTAACAGCAAATAAATAGTATAACCTGCAATACCATTTTAAAAGAAAACTTCAACACTGACCAAAACAACAAACAATAACGATATGAAACACCGATCCTCAATTTTGAGATATGGTGCTCTATGTTGAGATTTTCCAATCACTTCTTTAACACCCAGTAACATTTATTTTGAGATTTCAAATTTAAACATGCTTTGAACACAGCCTGCAACGCCGTTCCAGTAATATAATTCTGAAACGCTGTTCCATGATTGTTCACATGAATTGTACAAAAAAAGGTTTCACCCCTCCAGCATAAGTTATTACTATCATACCTACATTACTACTACTATCATAATACATCTGGACACACAAGATATTACTATGCTTGGGCTGAGACTACTATCAGTGGACCATACCATTCCTGGGGTGGGGTACACTTTAGTATTAGACACTGCGCCAGGATTTTGGTCCGCGCCAGGATTTTCTGGAAACCGCATTCCAGATTGTCAGGGCACATGCGGTAAAATGAGGGGCATGCAACAGTACAACCCCACACAAAAGTGAAACAATACTACAAAAATAAGTAGTAGTGATACTGAAATCCTCAGGATGCAGTAACTCAGGCGCTTACAACTGCTAAGAATTTTAGCATGGTACAACAGTGTGAATGAAAAGTAAAATCAGCATACTCCAAAACAACTCAACTCCCATAAAACGAGCGCGCCAAATACATGAAAATGAACAGTTGGTAAGTTCCTATTTCTGATTTAACAAAAAAATACTGGTGGAACACGTTTCCACACCAACGGTTCAGGGTGCAACAATTGATACACAGATAACAAACTTTCCAGCAAGCAGTGTATCAGGTAGTGAGACACAAAACACAAATGAGAGCACAACAGATAAAACCAATAGCACCAGGCAGTAACAGCAGCAGTGCAATAGGCAAATCGCAAGAGCGCACTGACAACAACATTAAAAATTACATTAATGCATACGTCAAGGAAGAAACGTTCAGGTAAATGAAATTCCTGATAATGGACAAACAAGGTAGATGATACATAAAGTCGATTATTACCATGATTGTAAAATTGAATCATCAAAACAAACTACCAGGGACATGGAACGTCCATGCGCCAAAGTGGAGTGGAATATTCTGCAGAGCAATAACTACATGTAGGCACAACGCCCAGACACTAGCAAGGAAAAATTATAAAGGTAAGAACCGACAAGAACAACATTGTTCCCATTAGACACATTTTTCAAATAACTAACAATGTATTGTTCAAACTTATGCATAGACGATAAAAGGAACAAACAGATCCAGATAGTTTCCCAGGAACAGTTCTAATCAAGGAAAACAGAAACACAAACTCAGAAAATAGGTACGAATTACATGAAAACTATCAACAAAAAAATAGACTGGAATTACAATATTTCTTCAAAAGAATTCTTGGAGCAGTGTTGCCTAAAGAGACGGACTTCAAAAAAATTGATAGGAACAACAGTCAGTAACATTTTCACTTCGAGCAATGAAGCGTTTGCTCTGCTTTTCCTTTACAACGACTACGAATTGTGGCTCAACACAACAAAGGGGACAAGGATAAGAAAGAAATTCACTGACAGTAAGTCAGGAATTAAGGAGGGGTGGAGTGACAAGGGACAAGAACTTTACATATATGTCAAAGAGGAAATAGAAAAACGAAGGCAGGAACAACAAACAAAAGATTTAGAGATCAAACTACTTCAAAGGTACCAACAGCAAAGTGGGTACGATATGAAACGACGTCAAAAGGAAGAAGCCAAAATGAACAAAACCAAACGGAAGCAAAAATACAACATGATGGACACTCTTGACAAGAGCCACAAGAACTACAAATATTACCTCGCGAACAGAGACAAATTATAAAAGTAAATAACAGTAACAAAAATATAGTACAGCAGTTAGTACTTCATTGGAATCTAATGTGGGTAGCCCCAATAAATTGGTCTGCTGCTAAAATTGCATAGTACGAACAAGATTATGGCAAACGCGGATAAAATACTTTCCTATTAGTACAAAAATATATTTGCTACCTTTTGGCATTCGATGTATGTACTGTGAGTATTGTGAAGTGGGTGTAACAGAGTACATTGCTGATTATCAAGAAGCTCGTATATTTGTTAAGAAATCTGTATCAACGCTACGACAATATCAGTGTACATAGAGGATATTATTACCAAAGATGAGTTTTGTGTGGAAAAACAAAAAACAATCGAATGGAGAATAAATACTATTGGGGTGAGCATGAAGCGAAGTTGTACAATACCAAACTTGGGAAGCACCATGAAAATGGGGCAGTAACTATCCTTGCAAAAATAGTCCTCCTTCAAATTGTTGCGTGCAAAAATACGTAGAGAATGTTTTGTGATGCGCGCAACAAAAGTTTTCGGAATTTTTTAAATATATCGCACAAATTTGACGCAACCATGAGCATCATTTAAGTGACGTACTTGTTGTTGGCATCCACCCAATTGCCATACTTGAGTGTCACCACTTGATATCCAAATATCACAAGTGGGCTCATAGTTTAATTACTTGTATCTAACCAATAGGGTTGATTGCACTCTTTAAGGTTTCGTAGTACTAGATTTGCTACTGATTTCAACATACAAGTAATTAAACTACTGGGAGTTGACACAGTGATTGCCTGATTCAACTTGAAGCCACCATAGTGCTTTGAACCAACACCAACACATTCTGCACGTCGAGTCGATACAACATTCTCCAAGCACCCTACCGCTGTCAAAGTCAATACAATCCTCCAGCAGAACCATGGACCAACTGGGCACACCAAAGAACTCCAACTTGGCCCCCGTTGGCAACAACAGCCAGCAGCAGCAAGCAGGGGGAAGATTCCGCAATAGAAATCGCCGAGGCAATAACAACAACAACGGCGGGGGAAGTAATCACCTGACCAGCAGCGAAAGGAAGTTCAGTGGCCTTGACCAAGATGAGCTCAAAGGAATTGTCATCGATGGGTCCAAGTTGGGACAATACGATAAGCTCTATGAGGGGCTCAAAATTTTCGGTGGCAACAAGAATTTCAAAGTAATAACCACTCTCATCAACATGGAGCCATTCACTGAAGATGATTTCCTACCCACCATGACAGTCCAGCCGACTACACCGTCCTGGGAACAAGAGGGGAGGAGGTCATTGATCCCGACAAGAAGCGACTCCTCAAAGAGCTGTGGATCAAGAAGAGGGAACAATCAGCAAAGAAATATGACCAATATATCAAGGACTTGAAAAGCTTGTTCTCAGCCGCAGAAGGACAACTCAGCCCCAAGTTTAAGCAGCACTTAAAGACCAACAAATCTTCGACAGATGTTGAGGACAATCAAGACACCATCAGCATGCTCGAGCTGTTGCGAGAGTACTGCTATTGGGACAGCGTGACCAAGGTACACCCAATGGTGAATGTGGCTAACAAGATCTACAAGTTCTTCTCCTGCAAGCAGGACACCAACAAAAGTGCAGCAACATACGCTGAAGAGGTTAAGGCACAATTTGATGTCATGACTTCCGCTGGAATCACTATCAGATCTGATACCATGACTAAGTTGGCTCTGAAGACAGAAAGCGTTCCCCGGCACGTCCTACTCTGACTACACCACTATGGACAAGACCAACAAGGCCAAGGTTGATACACTAATGGAGGACATGCTCCTGTCTGTAGTGATTGTAAATGGATGCAACACCAAGACCCATCGCAACTTATCTGGGGTCCTCAAGGACAACTACAGTCTCGGATCGGATAAAGGCCCTTGAACTACTAATGAACCAATACAAGTCAGTGGGGCGCGCAATGACAGGACAAACCAACAACACAGGTGGGTCTGGACAAAACGGTGGCCGCGGCTGGACCGGTGGGACCGCTACCGCCAACAGCAATGACAAGGGAGGTGTTACAACCAATGAGACATCCCTCACAAGTAATGGTGTCACAACACCCACCACAGCAGGTGGCTCCAAGGTGTCTAAGGCCCACCAAATCCTCATGGCTGGAGTCAAAGATGGAGCCTTTGATGACAAACTATGTTTTTTTCAATTCAATACAACTACTGTGCCCCACCAACCCCCGGAAAAGTCCAGGAGTGTGGGGACGCATACCACCGATGCGATTGAGGACTACAGTATCAGCAACAGGATGGAGTACGTGTTCTTGCAGTCAAACGGGAGTATCAATCCATACTGGATCTTGCTGGATAGCCAGGCTACCTGTAACTGTGCGAATAACCCAGCACTGTTGAAGAACATTCGACCCCACCCAGAGGGTCGCAAGGTCCGGATCCATTGCAATGCAGGAGTGGTCATTGTCGATATGGTCGGGGAACTCCCAGGCTTTGGTACTGTCTGGTTCCAGGAAGGGGACATGGGCAACATCCTGACACTCAGCTCAGTGTCCAACCAATATTGTATCACCCAAGATACGGCCATCACTCAGTCCTTCTTTATCCATAAGGCTGATGGGACCACCCAGCAATTTGATCGAGCACCCAGTGGGTTGTATTACTGTGACCTAAGAGAGACAGATGGCACCATCCTTGTCATTACGTCAGTGGAAGGTCAAAAGAAAGTATACTCTGACCTGGACGTACGTCGGGCCACAAAGGCCCGGAAGCTACAAGATGCCATGGAGTTTCCCACTATTGAGGACTACTTCAACATCATTGACAATAATCTACTCCTTAACTGTCCTGTCACACGACAAGACATCAAGATTGCTGAGGATATTTTTGGACCCAACACTAGCGTGGTAAACGAAAAGGCCATCCGACAGCAGCCCACACATGTCTGAGAGGACGTGGACCCTATCCCGGCCAAAATCTTAACCCGATACAAGGCTGTAGCCCTCAGCATTGACATTTTTACAGTCATTGGGGTCAAGTTTTTCAGGAGTGTCTCGCGACATCTATACTTCCAGACAGTCAGTGCCATTGAGGTTTCATCCCAGCTGACCATCCTTCACACCCTTGCTGCCATTATTGGGCTCTATGTCACATGAGGGCAAGTTGTGACAGTATTGTCCGGGGACAATGAGTTTAACTGTCTCAAGGAGGCCCTGCTATCTAGGGACCCACCGGTCCGATTCGAAGGAGTGGGAAGAAACCAACATGAGCCATATGTGGAGCGAGACAACCAAACATGCAAGGAGCGCATTCGCTGTATGTTTGCATCAGTGCCATTTAAATGACCGCCCCGCCGGGTCATCATTGACATGGTGGCGGCCAGAATCTTCTGGCTGAGTAACTGGTGCAATCGTGTGGGGGTGTCTGATACCATTTCACCCCGGCAACTAATGACAGGCATACGCCTTGATGCAACAAAGCACTGCAAGTTCCAATTCAGGGACTACGTCCTGGCACATGATGACACGAGTGACAACACAATGAACCCAAGGGCCCGCGATGCAATATACCTACAACCAACCGGGGACCGGAGTGGGGCCATGTACCTCTTCAATCTCAACACCGGTCACCGCATTCCACGATGCACCACAACCGGCGTACATATGACAAGCACAGTTATTGAGCGTGTGGAGGCTATTGCTGCCAAACAGAATGCCCCCATCAGGCTCATGTTTGGAGACATGGAGGCCCGGACCACCATTCTAGACCTGGATACTGAGTCCGTAGGATCCGATGATGGAGCCCCTGACTGTTTATTTGCACCAAGTGAGGATGGTTCAGTTGAGGATGAGGCCGGCAACAAAACAATTGACCCCAAGGAGCTCTATGACCTACAACAAGACCGGGAAGAGCACGAGAACGGTGCTGACGAGGGAAGCCATCATCATGGTGATCCGCCCCCACAAGAAGCTCAAGAGCTAGCAGCAAATACAGTGAGCGATGTGGACAGGAGAACTGATCTGAGCGATATGGGCAAGGACGGTCCGGCAAGGACGGCGCGTCCCTTGAGCCGCCAGGCGTGGAAGACACAACTGACTCTGACTCTGAACACGAAAACAATGCTGATGGGGCAAGTGTGTTGAGCGCATGCAGCACCAATCAACTCCCAGAAGAGCCAGACGACCCCACAGGCGGGCAGGAATTTGCTTCCACCAATGACAGCCCTGACACGCTGCACACCCATTTCTGAGCACTAGCCCTGATACCAACAATGCTCAATATACAACAGTCGACCATGGCGCTGAAGTGCCAATGTGTATGACCCTCAAGCCACGCGTCACCCGTGGACACAACAAATTTGGACCAGCAGAGGGATACCAACCAGATGTTCACCACCGGAGCCTCACATTGATTCATTTGGATGTATTCCAAGGGGGTTTCAGGCGAGCTGTAGAGAAGTTGGAAGCTGACCAAGATATGTACATGTTCAGATCGAATGCTATAGCCACATACAATAACATTGATGCGTCACCAGTAACCAAGCAGTATGGTGTAAAGACTGGGCTGAAATTGTTTGGGACAGCCGGCGTCGAAGCAGTCATGGCCGAGCTTGAACAACTGCATACCCGGAAGGTAGTGCACCCTGTGCACATCAGGGACATGACACGCGATGAAGTCAAGCGGGCTCTCCCATACCTTATGTTCCTGAAGAGGAAACGATGTGGGAAGATCAAGGCCCGTGGGTGTGCTGACAGGAGGTCCCAAGGTGATTTTATTTCCAGGGAAGACACATACTCACCCACTATCTCCCTCCACGGCCTTATGCTTACTTGCCTGATTGATGCAATCAAGGGGCGCAATGTTGCTACAGCCGACATCCCAGGGGCTTTCCTACAGACCCCAATGCCAGAAGGAGAAGTGCTTCGATGGGCCAATGGTGCAGCTGTTGCATTGCATCGACCCCGATCTCTATGACAAGTACATCATGCAAGGCTGGGGAGGACAGTTTCTCTACACCCAAGCTGACAAGGCCATATACGGCACTCTGTGGGCAGCCCTGTTGTTATGGGAGAGGTTGTCAGGACAGCTAACCACATGGGGCTTCAAACTCAATCCATATGACATGTGTACCGCAAACAAGCTGATCGATGGATCACAGTGCACCATTGTGTGGCACGTTGATGATCTCAAGATATCCCGCAAGGACCCAAACGTTATAACAACAGTACTGGATGACCTCAACAAAGTGTTTGGGACAGAAACTCCACTCACTGTGACCAGAGGGCGTGTCCATGACTATGCTGGGATGACCATTGACTACAGTGAACCCAGAAAGGTCAAGTTCAGCATGTTTGACTACCTTGAAGGAATCATGAGTGAGCTCCCTGAAGAGCTCATTGAGGGGAGAACAACAATCCCAACCCCGGCATCGGACCACCTATTTAAGGTAAATACTGAAGGAAACAAGCTCAAGCTCATGGATGCTGAGACATTCCACAAGCATGTGGCACAGCTCTTGTTTGCCAGCAAGAGAGCCCGACCTGACATACAAACATCAATTGCATTCTTATGTACGCGGGTGTCCAGCCCCGGCTCTGATGACTGGAAGAAGCTCCAAAGAGTACTCGGATATATCCGCGACACTATCTTTCTACCTCTAGTATTGGAATGGGATAACACTGCTGGAAATGCCTACTGGTATGTCGATGCCTCCTTTGCGGTGCAATCAGATATGAAGAGCCACACAGGGGGGATACTTATGTTTGGGCAAGGGGCTGTGCTTGCACTATCTATGAAGCAGAAGCTCAACACCAAGAGTTCGACGGAGGCAGAGCTAGTGGGAGAGGATGATTCATTACCATACAACTTGTGGTGTTACTACTACCTTGAGTGGTAGGGCTACGCCTCACAGACCGAGCATGGGACTGACACCACCCACAGGCTTGGAAATAACAATATACTTAATCAGGACAACACGAGCACAATGAAGCTAGAAATGAATGGTAAATCCTCCAGCACCAAGCGCACCAGACATATCAATATTCGATACTTCCTCATTACTGACAGAGTAAAAAAAGGGGAGATCACCATACAATACTACCCAACCGGTGACATGCTTGCCAACTACTTTACAAAGCCATTGCAGGGGTCACTATTCCGGAAGTTTCAAAACACTATCATGGGCGTAACGGACGCAGAGTACCTACAACACAAACAGCAGTATGAGGCTCGCAAGAGCACACCATGATGTCTATTCACCCATGACAATGTGTCATTGCTGAGTAGCAGGAGTGCGTTGGTGGTGCGTCGAGTGTGAGCGTGCCAGAGCACTAATAGGGTACTCGCGGCCTACTATGTATACATATCTTACCCGTGGACGCGGGAATGAAAGCCAGGTGGCAGTCGTGTTCGTAGGAATATGGAATCTTACCACAATATCACTACTCGACCAACACTAGCCACCCATACTACTTGTTATTGGCATCCACCCAATTGCCATACTTGAGTGTCACCACTCGATATCCAAATATCATGAGTGGGCTCGTAGTTTAATTACTTGTATCTAACCAATACCGGTAGGGTTGATTGCCCTCTTTAATCTAAGGTTTCGTAGTACTAGATTTGCTACTGATATCAACGCATCATTCATCATTGGGTGATTCCCGAAATAGTCTGGGTAGGGGCCCAGATTTTTGTATTTCGGGAATGAAAATCACCCTACCCAGATTTTGGCGGGCCAGTGTGCAACATCTCATTTTTGGAATAAGGAATTTTAAACAAGAAATTAAATAACCAAGCACATACACAAAACACGTACTCGGTTAAATATTTAACATGTGTGCGCATTGTTTAACATGTGCTTGGATTCCTAAGGAAATCCGGGCAAAATCTGGGTAGGGACCCAGATACTGGTCCACGTGAGCTCACACGTTGACCAGTATCTGGGTCAAAATGGTACAGAATTAAATCTGGGCCCCTACCCAGACTATTTCGGGAATCACCCATTTTTGTTTCATCATGCGCACTAGTAGTAGTAGCTATTGCTGGCATGCTTCTTGTTGCTGATAGCAGTAACTCCTCCTCTTCTTGCTTGATTTCTTGCAACTTGTTTTGAGAAAAAACAACATGAGCAACAATTCTGTGTGCTATTGCCAAACATCATTCGGGCTCTTGTTCTTTGTCAAACATTCTTGTTTGGAGTTTCAATTTTGAAGCAAAGAAACCGGAAAATTCTACAATGCTAAATCATAGTACTACTAGTACTAGTATGAGTAGTACCCCTTGACGCTGGGGAGTGTAACAGTAAGTTGCGCACCTTCTTGTTGTGTTAACATGATGAAGGGGTTGAAATCAACATCATCATTGTTTTTAGCAATATTTGGTAGACATGAAATTCTTGCAACCACCCCCGCCACGGTTTGGGTCTGGCAGGTGGTGGTCCCCGCAACAAAGATGTTGTTGTTCCTGCTGGTGGTGAATCTCGCTGGATGATTGGGTGGTGGCTGCATTTTGGATGCTATCATGGTGTGTCCCGTAAGAATTGAGACTTTTTGAGTGATGATCGAAAATCACTCCGAGTTTCATCCAATCCAAATTGAATTGAATTGAATTGAATTGAATTGCATGTTAGTGAGTGATTCCCACCAGATGAAAGTGAATAGAATCGAAAGTTAATAAAAAGTATATAGAATGGATACTTTTTTATCACACCCAACGGATGAATACTTTTATTAACTGCCAAATTTGGAATTTGGAATCCCTAAAGAAGAAACAGTAACTCTCTGTTTAATCACTACCCGCGCCACCTACCGGCCTATTTTGGCAAGCAAGCCTGTTAAGTATTCAAGGATGGCATTCGATGATATCAGTCTTTTACGAGGCCTTTCCTTGATCAGAATATATGGAATAAATGAAGTCCATTCCGATCCGGTATTGATTTTCATGATTGCAATAAGTAACTTCCTCACGGGCTCCTATATGTACTATTTTGAATGCACATATGGGCTCCAAGTGTTTACTTATTGATCTGGTTTTTAAGGATGCCTTGGTTCGAATCTTTTAACCCGTTTCTTTTGCACCCTTAAGTGAAATTGTTTTTACCACTTAACAACAACAGAGGCATATGACTGATTCGTCCGTTGGATGACTGAAATCTTTGATTTTAAGATTCCGTTGAAATTTATTCAGTGTTAAAAAAGTGAATAAAAACTGTCAGTCGGACACATGTCGACTGACAAATTTTATTCAGAAATGAATAAATCTATGTAGAAAACACATACTCCTACTTTTTATGTGTTTTTTCATTAATTTTATTCGTTTTCATCTGGTGGGAATCACTCAATGCCAATTGCTCTTTCCCTGCATCTCACCGTTCGTTTCATCGACGAAAGCAGATTCTTCGAGACGTCTTTACCACTCTTTCTAATATTCTCTCTCTGCCTCGGTGGGCAGCTGAAGTGTCCAAGCGATAGCGCAGCCTCTCACTCTCCCACGCCAACTGAAACCAACTCCATCCAGAAACACCATGGCGCCCACATTCAGACACAAAGACCACCACTACCGGCGCAGGAATTGTGCCGGCATGAAACGACCAGAGGTGGGTCTTTGTGTTTGGAACCTCTTGCTGCTGATGTCATGCTGCACGATGCTGGACTACAACAACAACTACCGCTTCGTCGTTTTCGCCTGGGTCGTTCCAGTCCCAGTCCCTCTAGTTGGGGCAACCGGGCACCGAGGCGCCACCGCGTGGAAGGAGGGTCGCTCTCTGTCTGCCCCGTACCACCTTACCCGGTGTTCCTCGCCAAACTCACTGAAGACATCTGCCACCGAAAAGGAGGATGCCTCCAATGACTCAACAACAGCTTCCACCTATCTCTACGGCGTTGCGACGCAACTCATGGATCTCGTGCTGGAACAACGAACCCAGGACCTCGAAACGTCGCCATTCGAGGCCTGGAATCGTCGACGTCGACATCGAAAAAAGCCCTCCCCGCGATCACGTTCTGAGCGCATCGAATCACTGATCGAAACGCTGACGCGTCCGACGCTGGGCGAATCCGATCGATCGGACGGAAGTTACCCGCGGCAAGGACTCGGACTCGAACTCGACCGTTGGTTTGCCAAGGCATCGAACCGAGACTCCTTTTACGATCCGACCGAGTCTCTCTTTGGCAACTTTTATTGCACGCTGTACTTTTATTATCCCAATCAGCAAAATGACGATAACGAACCACCCGAGGATCCCATTTGGGAAAAGACGAGTCTGCTTCCCTCCAACATCAAGGGCCAGCAATATTACATTCGAAACGACTTTCAACAATCCGTCATCAATTATAGCGAAATATTGGGACCCGACTTTACAATATCCGCACATGGAGATTTGACTCCCAAGCCGTCGCCGTCGCTATTTCCAAACAAGGACAGCCAGAGCCAACGACGCTTGCCGGACACCTTTCGTGTCGATGCCACACAAATTTCCGTCTCTATATTTGGGGGAGCACTTTCCTGGAAGTTTCACATCCAAGGCAGCGCGGATTTGGTGGTGCTATACGCCGATCCGAGACTCCGCATCTTCGCCAGCCCCTTTCCCTCCAAAACCAGGGTAGGAAATTGGGAAGAGGCAGGATTGGTTGTCGTCCAGGTGCGAAGCGATTTGGTGCCCACCAAAAACAAACGCACGCCGAAAATTTTCGATTCGAGGTAGCACAGAGAAAACGACAAGCAGAAGCAAACTAGAGGTGGTTTGGAAGGATTCAATCCATTTAAGACACAATGTCTGACTAGAATGGAATCATCCTGCTAGATACTGTACAATGGTTATGCGCTACATTATGAGTTACGAATTCTCGTTTTATCGAGAAACGAGATCCACACCTTCCATTTTCGTTCTGTTCTGTTCTGTTCTGGTTATACTGTGATCTTCGAGTCACCCTAACAAGAAACCAAATCAAGCCTATTACATCCCTCGTAGCATTGCTTTCCCCGACAATCTCCGAAAGGCACACATATCTCCTCGTGCCACCTCGAAGGGTTTGCTTTCCGCATAGCTCACATACGGACCGTAGTTTGCATAGGGGCCCTTCGCATCGTGATTCCGGCTCATAACGGCCTTGTAATTTCCCGGAGGCAACCAAGGGAATGTGACAGATCCTACACTAGTCTTGCACTTGTGTTTCTTGTCTCCGCACAGCCAGAACCAAGCCACGGGTGACCCGAGATCTCTGGGATCGGCCGTATCGGGATAGATTCCCACCCAATCTTCCTGGTGGGGTACTCTTTGGATCGAAGACAACGCACAAACATGGGTTGTTGAGATCACAAAAATAAAGAAGAAGAATGAAAGGACACGACGAGAGGTAAACCTATCCATCACATACTTGGTTGCTCCACCGCGTTGCAAACGTACCTGTTGGAAAAGGTCACACCGATGTTTTCTTTGCCAAATTTGTAACAGAAATGATCAGTGAAAATTTCGTCCTCGACCGGATCGCAGCGTCCGCAGCTCACTTTGCATACCGAATCTCCGTAGGAATCACCCCTGGTTGTGAATTTTTCGCAATCTCCATCTTCCGCAATGAGACGACAATGAACACCGGGTCGATCCTTGCAAGTTTTTTTCTCTTCGTGTTTCTTGTGATGATGGCCGGTTGTAGCAGCAACAACTCCTATGGTACCAGGGTCTAGAAACAAAAATATCGACGGTATAAACAGAAATGCTGCGAACATGGAGGTTACCTTGATCATGCTGTGATATGTTTCTTTTTGCACAAATTGGCGGCTTTGGCTGATGCGTGCAATCGATGAATGGGTCCGACGGGAGGAAATGGACTGACTGCTGGTGCCTTTTCAAGCAACGTTGTCGTTTCTGTCGAGCGAGAAAATCTTTGGTGATAGAAAACCGGTATCGCATCTATACTTATGATATGCCGGGCTGGACCTGGAAGAGGAAGTACCGTAGTATTATTCTAAAATGTACTGGTGGAAAATGGAGTCCGGAAATTGTGAACCCATGACTTCTAGAATAATACTTCTTAATGTCGTTAGGTGTGTTCGAGGATGTCACACCGGGCTTAGTAAAAATAACGACTCGTGGAGAGCTCGTCGGTCGAGACCCACTTGTAGCGGACATAAGTATTCTACCGGTACGGTACCGTACGTACGAACCGTGCGATATTGTTTTTTGTTCTACCGTACGAATTGAGAGAGGAAGTAAAAAATTATGCATGATTGAATGTAATACGGTAGTTTCCCGTTGTCGGCAGACACGCGTTTCGCGCATGCAAAGATTTTGGGTTTTTTCCTCTATCCGATCCATCTGTACACCATCCATCGTCGAGAGAAGTAAATAACGAAGTCCCGCGAAGAACGTCATCATCAAGATCGCACTCGACAGGATCTCCAACAACGAAATAAATTACGGACAAACCAATACTTCGGGGATATTACTCTATCCCGGAGTGGAAGAAGATCGGTTTCTCGACACAATTCGCATCTCAGAAGTCAGATACCATACTCTAGAACTCGAAAGGGGCCTGCTTACAAACCGAGTCGAAATCAACTCGAGAAGTGTACAAACAAGACAATTGCAAACGAAAAAGAATGACCAAAATGAATTTGCGTTTCGCCCTGGGAGTGTCTCTATTGCTGTCCACTGCATGGACGGCTGGTGCATTTATTCCGTCGTCGCTCCGATCATCTGCAACTACACTAGTAGCTACCACGGCTACAGCGAAGACAGCATTGGGCATGTTCACCGGTATCGTCGAAGAAATGGGAACCGTTGTCAATATGGAAGAGCGCAACGACATGACCTTGTGGGATGGATCCACTGGAATGGGCACTGAGTTGACTGTTCGCGGCGATGTTGTCATGGATGGAGCCTACTTGGGGTATGTACCCATCGTATTACCACGGTTTTGGAAAACGAATAAGCCCGACCCTTGTTCTATCGTGAGATATCGGATGAAGCTCTTCGACAGATACGGCCTAATGCCGATCATCTGGTAGGATGTGCTGGCCCGCCATGGGTCGTTAATTATTTACGATTTCGCTCACATTGCATGCATATTCTTTTTTTGCTATTGTGTGGCTGTTCAAATATCGGTGATATTTTGCGCGCTTGCCCAACACAACAATCGACGTCACTACTCAATTGCTGTAAAAAATGATTTTTTGATTCATCGCACGACAGCTGCAGTATTTGTGTCAGTGGTGTATGTTTGACGGCAACGGTTCTAGACGACCAACAAGGCACCTTCAAGGTGGGATTGGCTCCGGAAACATTGGACAAAACGTATTTCCGATCGCTGCAACCGGGGCAAGCCGTCAATCTCGAACGCGCGAGCGAAATCGGTGGACGCAACTCGGGACACTTCGTTCAGGGCCATGTGGATGGAACGGGTACAATTGTTGACAAACGCATCGATGGAGATAGCCTTCGAATTACAATTCAAGTGGATGAAGAATTCGCTGATAATATTGTTCGATATGTTGTTCCGAAGGGATTCATTGCCATTGATGGGACATCGCTGACGGTCGTCGACGTCGATGTCGAACAACGCACTTTCAGCTTCATGTTGGTAGAATATACCCAGAAGAAAATTATCATTCCACAAAAGTCGATCGGTGAAAAAGTCAATTTGGAGGTTGATGTGCTTGGAAAATATTCGGAAACTGCTATGGCCTCTCTGTTGCCGCGATTAGAGGCATTAGAGGCAAGAGTTGAATCCCTCGAGAGGAGACTGGCAGGTGCGTCGGTAGAAGTAGGGCCAAGAACGCCTCCCGACTCAAGCGGCGCGAGGACAGCACCTCCGCAGGTTGGAACAGGCGTTGAAGCGCCTAGAAAACCGATGATCAGCGAAGGGACACCCTCCTTTTCGAGAAACATCAGCGACGATGGTGTGCTCGGCGGAGATCCGAACGCGTCCATGATGCGCCCTGAAGGCAATGCTGGCGACGACACCAGCGGCCAAGGTGAGGAAAAACGCCCACGCAGAGTCTCTATTGCACCGGATCCAAAAATGGACGACAACGGAGGTATCAGCGGCGACAAATTTGTGGCAATCTCTTGAAGAAAGAAGACGATCGAAATGTCCTTAGATGTAGACAAAAATAATGATTCAACCTTACTGACACCACACAATCTGCACAAAAGTGTAGAAAGCCTGAGGCTAGGGACTAAACTAGGAATGGACACGCAATTCGGTTGCATTCTTGTTTACGACCCAAGATTGATTCCAATATTAGTTGTTGTTCACGAAATATGCTTCTATATCTCATGCTTTCTCGAAAACTATTGCTTGAGTGTTGATGTCAGATAGGTTTCGGTTCCAGAATATCTTTGGCACGAAGACCGCATCACTTCCCAACGATTCCGCATTTCGATGTTTGGAGGGCTCTGAAAGATGAGGAGAAAACTGTCGGTTTTGGTTAACTTGAATTGGTTATTACATGAAATTGTTATTTGAAATTGTGAGCAGATTCATCCACTCTTTTCTAAGACTACTAAATTGGTGCATCGGCCTGCTAATACTCCAATGCACACACTAAATCACTAATATCCACATCGACCCGCTAATACTCCGATGTGCTGCACGTGCCCTTGTACCACGGGCTGTAGGGATTTACCTTGTGCCCCGTAGATTTGGTACATAAGGACCTATTTTTAGTAAGAAGGAGAACCGGAGCCGGTAAGTGGTAAAATCTCATTCCCACTTCCATTCCCGTCTCCATTCATGTTGGTCCATTCCTGTAGAAGCAAGATGACTCCATCGATCCATCGCGCGACTCATTCACGTCTCATTCATTCACTCATGTCTCATTCGTAGTCTCATTCGTTCTAAAGCGCGCGCTCGTTCGATCGACTTCAAACACACTCCCCTGCTTCAAAGGATAATAGACTCAATTGATGATACTGCTCCAGAATTTGGTGTAGGCCGCATGTGCTTCTTTTGCCTCTGTGTCTACGGTCAAGAAGCTCATATCCTTGTTGCCTTTGGCCTTCATGGAGTATTTATCTCTTCCATAGAACTTGGAACCATGCTTTTCAAATAGGGCTCCAGTAAGATTCTTGGTAAAGATATCACTTGTCATCTCATCACCTGTCTTCCACATCACCTTGATGATGCCCATTTCCTTCAGCTCTCGTAGGAAATACTGTTTCACTTCAATATGCCTAGTGCAACCTGCTATGGACCAATTGTTGCAAAAATCAACTGCACCCTTGTTGTCCACATATATCACCATGGGTAGCTTGATTTGCAATCCGAGGCACATCATGACTCTCCAAATGTACAGCATGTCTTGTACACATAGTACAGCTGCATACAATTCGGCTTCCATCACTGACAGAGCAATGATTGGCATCATCCTTGATCTTGCTGTGACATTGGCACCATTCAGCCAAGTCGACCAGCCATTGACACTGTGGCGAGACTCATCTTTGGCATACTCCGAGTCACTGAATCCAATCAACTCAAAAATGAAATTCCTGGTACCATCCCACACTGCATTTGGGGCTAATGTAAGACCTCTCTTGGGTGTTCCGGCACAATACTTCATCACTCGCTTTAGTGCCTTCATGTGGGACTTCCTTGCTTCAGTCATGAACCTAGACAGCTCCCGAACAGCATTCTGTGTTTCAATTCGTGACCATCTCATCATATGAGATGGAATAGATACTGACAGAAGATTGAATTCTTTCAACTCAGTCATTGCCTTGTGGAACTGGATTTCAGCATCAGTGAATTGTGCTGCATAGCTGCTGGCCATATCGCCATATCGTATATCCGGATTGAGATGAGAGTTTCTCACGACACGGCCATATCTTGTGGTTGTTACAACATGTGGATCTTCTTCTTCAGGATCTTCATTGCTATCATATTCATCACTTTCATATTCGATCTTGTTTCTTCTGTTGTTACTCTAAAAATCGACCAAAAGTATATGATGTTAAAATTTAAAGAGATGTGAGCTCAGAGAGACGCTGTTATTTTTACTGTGTATTTCACTGTATCGGGGCTCTCTGTATTTTACATGGTAGAGATCTTCCCCGGTTATTTGTTACTGTCTTCTTTACCATCGTACCGATTCTTCTGTTGCTGTTGCTGTATTAGCGTCGTGTCGGTCTTACTGTATCGGTCATTTGATGGTATTGGTCATTGTGGGGTTAAGTATTCTGTTCGATGGGGCGTATGCTTATTCGTGGTATATGTGCTGGATATGAGTAGGCCCATCTGGATCCGGTATTGATTTTCTTGATTGCAATAAGTAGTTTCCTCACGGGATATCAAGTGTATTCTTTTGAATATACTTATGGGTTCCAAGTGTTTACTTACTGTTCAGGTCTTTGGATATTTCTTGTTTCTAACCGAATATCCCCTTTTTGTTTGTAGCCTTAGGTGATATCGTTTTTACCACTTAAGGATTCCAAGTAGTGGAGGTGCGTTTGATTCTAACGCTTGATTGTTCTCGTATTCCGCACCTCGGTCGTCGTTTCGTTCGTTTCGTCGGCTTTTTCGATCAAATTTGATGCCGACAACAGTCCGTATTTTTTGCCGACAACACACCCCTTGATCCAACATGTGATTTCATTCAATGTTGGATTACTGTCAGAGTATATTAGAGTCGGTTATGTAGCCAGGAATTGTATCGACGTTTTATTGATTGATAGATCGAACATTCGGATCGGATTGAATCGAATTGTCGTCCTATCGATTGATCGATCGGACTTTTAAATTGAATCGGTTGGGTGACTGATCAATCGGACGTTTGGATCAAATCGATTCTAACGTGCCTGATTTAACCTGGGTAGTGTCCCATGATGTATCTTGCGTGTCGGGCGTGCAAGATCCATCCCAATGGTTTGGTTAGATCATCAGCTGGGTTGATAATTCCAGGGATATGGATCATCTTGATTTCACCATTTTCTTTCCATGCTTGGATGGCAAAGAACCTGATTTCAATATGTCTGGTCCTTTCAGTTGGCTTCTGGGCATTGATGATTTCAATTGCTGATGTATTGTCTTCATAGATCGGAGTTGGACCAACTTGGGCGAATCCTAATTCCTTGAGTATAGGCCTGAGATATCTGGCTGTTTTGGCTGCTGTAACGGCAGCAATGAACTCAGCTTCCGTAGAACTCTGTGCAGTAAGTGACTGAGCTTTGGATCGGAAAACAATTGCTCCACCAGCATAAGTGAAAACATATCCTGTGGTGGACCTGCGATGTTTTGGATCATTGCCATACGCGGCATCAACAAAACACATCAGTTTGGCTTGCTTGATA
Organism: Pseudo-nitzschia multiseries; assembly: GCA_037355745.1. Taxonomy (NCBI): domain Eukaryota; phylum Bacillariophyta; class Bacillariophyceae; order Bacillariales; family Bacillariaceae; genus Pseudo-nitzschia; species Pseudo-nitzschia multiseries. The sequence continues at coordinate 19,798,938 of CM074785.1, read as the reverse complement.
TCTTCAGGGAATGTTGGGAGTGATGCATCTTGGACTACGTCGGTGTAGGGTTCTCCTGATGGTAAAGATGGCTCAGCATTTGGTCTGTAGAATCTAATACCCCAAGATCTGGTTGTTCTGAGATAGTGGACTATATTCTTCAGACTGGAATAGTGGAATGCAGTGGGATTGGAACTGTATTTTGACATGAGAGTCACTGCATAGCCTATGTCTGGCCGGCAACTCACATATGCGAACATCATTTCACCTAAGAGTGTCCTGTAGGAGAAACCAGATGTGGATTGCAATTCAGCATGTTCCTTGGTGCCTTCTAATGGTCCATCAGTATGTGATTGTAGTTGGCTCAGTACTTCAGTTGATAATGGCGCAGATGGTTTAGAATGAGGTTTCATCTTAGAAACAGTTTCCCATCCATGAGATCTCATGATTCTGTCAATGTAGTTTGCACAGGACAGTTCAATGTAGTCAGCTGTCTGTTTGACATCGATTCCATTGAAGTCTTCAAGCAATCCCATTTTTGTGAAGGGGACAACATCTTCTCTAGGAAGCTTCAGTTTTTCGCCAATTATGTCATAGATCTTGTCAGATATGGATTCTGATGCGCATGCCAGTGCAAAATCGTCAACCTGTCTCAGCATGTAGACTGTTTCACCTTTAAAAACTGTCGTGTAGATTGTTCTGTCATGAGTGGTGGTCTTGAAGTTGAGATCAGGGCCTTTCAATATTTTGTTGATGTGGGTTTCCCAAAGTCTTCCAGATTCTGGATGGCCTTGGAGTGCTCAAAGGACAGGGAGCACCAATCTTCTGTCTATGTCCATGCCATGCTTGTGTCTGTACCATTCTGTGTATGCATCATCAATAGCCATGTATGTAGGAATGTTGGGTCCTGGACTATGTGCATATGCGTCAGCAGCATCCCCACCATAGATTTTGAGATTGAGGCTTGCTGCAATGGCAAAGAACAATCTTTGGATGGGGTGTTCAACACACGATGAGTATGACATGGCAATAGAGTGCAGGATTGCTTCCATTGCAACATTGCCTGGCTCTTCTGACACCATTCCTTTTGACACTGTATTGCCAATGAGGTCGGAGAATAATAGCGTCTGGGTCCTGAGGGTATTGAATTGGTGAGCCAAACATTTCCAAATCTTCAAATTGATCAAGCTGTTTTCGCTCACCAGCTTCCCATTCAGCCCATGTAGATAAAGACTTGAGATTTCTTTGAGTGAAGTGCCCTAGTGCTTGTTCTTCAGGTGTAGTTGCCTTGGAATTGATGGCCTTGATTAAGAGTTCAATTTCTTCAGTTGGTAGTGAATCTGCATCTAGAGGTAATGCGTGATTGCCTGCCTTATGAAGCTTGGTGATGGCTCGAAGTGATGCAATATCAATAGTGGGAATGACGATATCCATGTCATCCTCAGTTGGTGCCAAGTGTCTTTGGATGGAGGCATGGAGGGCTTCAGTGTTGTCAACTTGGTTGATTCTGGATTGGATGATATTCTTGTATTTGGTGCCAATTTTCTTGATAGCTTTGATGGATGAAATCCGGTCCAAAAAAGGTGGGTCTTCTTCATCAGTGGGTTCCTTCCAAGAAGTATTGGGAGCAAATAAACCATATTCGTTGGAGTGTTTCCTGACTTCTTTCATAGACAATTTCTCTTCAAGTGCAAAAGTGATAGGAGTATCTATTGAATCCCTCACCCCTCGAGCGTGTGATTGGTGCAATGCGGTGGTAACATCAGCAGCAGTGAACACACGGTTGTGATTGATAGATACAATATAAGCGCCTCGGAGCTTGGAGAGAGATTTCTTATGTGAGAAGAAAAGTTTGGAGGCAGGGCTTTTGGGAAGGATATCTGTGATGTATGCTCTGCCAAGAAGGGAATCATTTGCATATCGAAGACCAAAGGCTTGATCAGCACAAGTACTGGAGACAGTGAGCTGGAGATTGGTGAGATTTGCAAAGGGGGAGATGGAGAATTGAAAATCACTGGAGGACACCTCGTGTGGTTTGGCTGGAAGAGGAATGTTATCGTCGGTCCTTAGCAGGTGCTTGACATTGGTTGGAAGATCTGCAAGGGGTAAATTATTCATCCCTTCATCAAATCTGACATGAGTGGCGATCTTGACTCTGTGCGTTTCAGTATCATACCAAAGGATGTTTCTGGTAGTGTATGGGACAAAACCAAGAAATATGCCTTTTCTCGCATTGGGTTGAAGCTTGATTGATTTCTTCCCTGGAGGTCGCACCCAAACTCTGCACCCAAATGTGCGGAAGTCAGCAAGATTTTCCTTATGGCCAGTTGCCAATTCTAAGGGTGAATGTTGTTGATTGCCTTCTGGGAAGGCATTGGACAACCGAAGGGCATGATAAAAAGCAAAGGGCCAGAATTTGATGGGCAAATTTGCACCACTGAGCATGGTCCTCATTGAGTTAGCAAGAGTCCGGTGAGCTCTTTCAACTGTACCATTCTGGTGAGAAGCATCTGCACCAGTTGGGAAAATTGAGTACCCAAAGGCAGAGAAGAGGTTTCTGATATCAGGATTGTGATAGAGTTCTCCACCTTGATCAACTGAAACACACTTGTTTGCACAAGTTGGGTTGTGCTGTGAGAAGAAATGTTCCAACCAATGTAGAGGTGCTCCTTTGGAGATTCTGGTATCACCATATTTCATACCAGTATAGTGATCTGTGATGAGAATCCAAGCTGTCTTGCCATGTATCCCTTCGTAATCTGACTTTCGTTTGCTGTTGGAGGATCTGGCGCCAGAGAATGCAAAATCAATGGATAAACCTTGAAAAGGTTGTGTAGCCTTTCTTGTGGAATGTGAGCCAGCAGGTGTTTTAGTTTGCTTACATTGTATGCAAGTTGGGCATTGATCAAGAATACTTGTTTGGCGCTTCAACTTTGGTACTCCAAGAATGTGCTTATGAGCTTGATACAGAAAGGCATCGCATGGGTGTCCTAATCTTTGGTGTCACAGAAGTTTCGATGTCTTGGTTTTGATGGCTTGGATGGGGATATTTTTGTCCACAATCTTGGTGAAGAACAATTTAGCATCAAAAGTTGGCACTGTCACTGGTGTCAGACCGAGCTTGAGCTGCTTCTGTGCGTTTTTGCAGTGTGACAAGGTTTGTGTACACATCATATCTGTAGCGACCAATGGCTTCGTTTGAGGCCAGTTCACAAGCTTTCTTGAACTGCATGTCAGTCGCTAAGGCATATGCAGAGGACGTTGCACAATTGGCATATGGAGATGTAAGATCAATGTCTGGGATGAGTACTGGATGTGTGTAGCACTGAGCATCAATGATGCTTCCATGTAGGATGATACTTTTGGCGGTACTCTGCTTGTGATGACAGATAATGGTAAGGTTTCCATTTTGTTGAACAGAGGAGTCATGGTCGTCATTGAAGACTTTGTGGATAGACTGTCCACTGAACTGATTTCTCACGCGAGGTGTCATTCCACAAAGGTCATTCTCACTCAGCAATGTTGTTGACAGCGAGGGAGAATAGTAGAAGAAGACTCTAATGTACCCTACAGGATTGGGGGCTGGTATGTGCACATAGCCTGACCCTTCAGGAATACAGGTGGCTGCTTTTCCTCCTATTGCTGCCGTGAGCCTGACAGGACATTTCCTCAGCCTGTTGTAAGGTTTGTAACTGTGCAGGATATGCTTGAGATTTGTGCAGGACACCTTGGCGCCTGTGTCCATCTGGGCTCTGACGCCATGTTGGAAATGGGCTTTGGCCGCAATAGGGTCTGATGGGACCAGTAATTGGACAACTACTGAAGTGGGGTTGTCTCTGTCAAAGTTCGGATCTCCATTGATTCCCAGGTGTGATTCCAATGCATGAGCTGTAACCTCAAGTGATTCCATATCACAGTAGACATCAATTGGGATTGAAGGCTGGAGGCTGTCTCTAGGAAGGAGATTGACAGCACCGATTTTGACAGATTCATAGGAGCTGACACTGCTGGAGTCCAAGGAAGGGCATAAGCTGTTCACTTGGGGCGCTGTGGCGTTGTCAAATCCTTGAGGATCATCTTGAGGTGATGTCATAGAATGGCTGCAAGAAAGACTTTCTATTCTTGGCCATTGCAAAAATTTTGGTCCTCCGGTTCACAAATTGGTGAGGTCTCATTCTGCTCGTCATCTTCATCTTCAATGTGGATTTGAGAGATACGTTGTGTAGAATCCAAGAGCTTTTTGGTTTCCCTCATGTTTTTGCTGATATAAACGGCGGTGGCAATCCTATGTTTCCTAAGTGACTCAACATCTTGCAGCGCAGGACAGTTGTCAAAGTTGTGCCCAGAGGTATGACAGACAATACACTGCCTTGAGGTGTCAAACAGACTAGGCTCTTTGTCAAATGCAGTAATGGCATTGCAGTATGCTTGATGGAGGAAGGGATTGTCAGATTCTTCGTCCATCTCAGGGTATCCAAGTGAATCAATCAGGCTGATTGAGTGAGAAGTCAAAGTAGAAGGCGTTCTGACAGTATTGTTGCCAGTGCGTTTCTGGAACCTGTCATTGCGACGGGAACCTGGTCTGATTCCTGTGACTGGTAGTTGTTTGGACAGGCTTGGTTTGGAGGTTTTGTTCTTGTACCTTTGTTTGGCTTTAATCTCTTGCTCATATGTTTGCGTCCGAGAACTGTTTCTCGACCCCCCGCGGGCTATCGCGCGGTATTTTTACAATTCTCGACCCTATTTTTTAAATTTCCTATCTTTTTAGGTCGCGTGTCTACTAAAATACCTCGCGCGTCGCACAGCTTTACTTTTGAGACAATATCTCGTCACTCCTCAAATAAAATAACTATTTTAGGGTTAAGGATATCATATTCGTTTCGTGACAAGCACTATTTTGTGTACAACTTGTGCACGAATGACTTATTTCATTTTCTCAACATGTTTCCACCATACCGGTATAATGGGCTCCGACCCAAATCCTCCAACTCCAACTCAAATCCCAACTCCAACTCCATGTCAACTCCAAGTCGAATCCACCCCAGGCGGGCTATTGCACTCAAGGGTTTTGTTCCTGTTTAACGGCAGGAAGATCCGCTGTATTTTCAGAAGCTACACCGTCGGAATCGCCACTCAAATCTTGTTCGCTCTCAAATAACCCGCTTTGTGAATAGATGCTGCTGGTTACATTCGGAACGACTTGATGATTGCTAGTAGGATCGACGCTTTCAATTTTAACATTTGGATCATTTCTTTTTTCTGCACGAATCTTACGAATCATTTTTTGGTGTCGATTAATCTCTTTCTTGTGATAAACAATCATTTTCCAGTGTTCTTGTTCGAGATTGGCTGGGTGTTCCTGAATCACCTTTTGTAGTTTGTAAATTCCCTCCATGGTTGGTTCGACTGTCGATTGGATGATTAGTATTAGTAGTATCAGTAGAGTAGATTATCTATTCGAAGATTAGGTAGTAGTAACACCTAACACGTTGGTATTTGTTTTCCTCGTCGGGAAGATAATGAAATAATCAATTATAATGATGAAGTACTAGCGAAAATAATGTATTACTAGTATCTACTAGTAATAACTCATGCAAAATAGCGTACTAGTTGGTTTTACCGGTACATGAAAGTCGGAATCAACTCGATCGTAATCAACAAAACAATTGTCCACGATTTCCATTTCGATAATCAACAACGCAATTGTCCACGATTTCGTACTAGTATCTACTAGTAATAACTCATGCAAAATAGCGTACTAGTTGTTTTTACGGGTACATGAAAGTCGGAATCAACTTGATCGCAATCAACAAAACAATTCTCCACGATTTCCATTTCGATAATCAACAACGCAATTGTCCACGATTTCCATTTCGATTCACATTTCCGTGCACCTTATGGAAGAACTGACGCGCCTGCCAACAAATGTTTGGAATAACTGATGGGATTGACCCGTCCGGCGCTGTGTATTAACCCTCTTAAGGAGTTGACTGTACGTACTGTTCACTACTAAACATATTGTACGAGGAATGTTGCAATCATCACTAAGTAGTAATTACTTTACGGACCATTTTTGCAATCGAAGTATGGTAGTAAGGAAATCTACCGTACAAGAAAACACATCACACACCAAATAATACGCTTATTTAATTTTTTCCTTTCAACGATTCATCTTTTCGACCTCCGTCCTCTCGACCCATTCTACTGATATTTTCCTTCAAGCAACTCCGCAACATCATGCCTCCTGTTATCAAAACCCCTCTTCTATTCTACTGCCGTGGTTGCTGGGATAAGAAAGGAAAAAAATCCAAGAGTTTTAAAGGATACAAATCTGGGTCAAAAGAGTGCAATACCTTGAAATATGTCTCGTACGGCCTAAGAAAACATCTCAACTACAATATTCAATGCTACAACTTATACAAAAGTGATGGTCTAATTAAACGCAAGATCTCTAACTTTTCCACCTCTGTCAAAGTGCAGCTTACCTTGCCGTCTGTTCAACATTCCCCGTCAGATTTTGGGATGATTATGACACAAAACGGTCCATCTGTTCCCCCTTCCCATCTCTCCCAGCAACACACTGTCACAAGTCAGTCAGCGACGGGTCTTCATTCTGTTCTAAACCAACAGATTGTACATGATGTCTTTTTACCGCCAATGGATCGGAACGCCATTGAATCTTACATGGCTGTTTCTGCTGTTCAAGATGAAGATGCATTCCCGCTGAATAATGATATCGACAATTCAGATGACGAGGATGACAATGACGATGACGTAAATGAAAATAACGACAACAATTCTAC